>JARHVA010000867.1:3222500-3822500 GCA_037957365.1 Torreya grandis | reverse complement strand
AGAAGATATCACACCTAATTAAATCTAGTTTAATTGGAATAATAGACGGATGGGAAAAGGATAATATTTTGGAAAGGTTGGATAGGTTTTTTTCTTCTTGTAATTGGATTTAAAGTAATATAAAATTGGATTATTGGGTTTCACAAAATTTTGGGTTAGATCATCAATCTATTGCTCTATCTATTGATCTTGATTCTCTACCAAAAATATGCCCTTTCAAGTTTGAATTAATGTGGCTTCATGATGAGTCTCTTTTTGAAATAGTTAAAACTTGGTGGTTTCAATGTTTAGTTCTTCAAGGTTCTAAAATGGTTTAGATATCTAAAAAATGAAATTTGTGAAGGATAAATTGAAAATATGGAACCTTGAACATTTTAAGAATAGGTTTTAAGAAAAAGTAAGTATTGAAGCTGAGCTAATTTAATTAAATGATAAAAGTTTCAAGAAAGGGATGGATGTGGAAGCCTATCACCTTGAGAAAACTTCAACTAGTGAGTATGAATAAATTCTTTGTAGGGAAGATTGTTTTTGGAAAAAAAATCGAAGGAGAACTGGCTCAAAGAAGGGGATAAAAATCATGCCTTTTTTTCATCAGTCAAAAAAGTGAAAATAAAGGTGAATAGGATAGCTCATATTCTTTCAAGGTAAGGTGTGGCCCTGGAATCTCCTAAGGAAACTACGCATGAAGCTATCTTCTTCTTTCAACACTTATTAAATGATGAAGCTTTTTCTAACTTAGAGGCTCTGAATGATTTTATTCAATTTCACAGAGTGATTTCTTAAGACATGAATTAAAGGATGTTGTCTTTTTTTTCTTTGGAAGAAGTCATAAAGGTGGTTTTTTATATGGACAAAGACAAAACACCTAGCCCAAATGGTTTTTTGGCTACTTTATGTCAACATTTCTAGGAGATGATGGGTGTGGATGTTTGGGAGATGGTGGAAGAATCTAGAAAGAGTAAAAAAGTGAAGCCAGAGCTTAATACGACTTTCATCTATTTATTTCCAAAGGTGAATCTCAAAATTCTTTTTTGGATTTTAGATCTGTGGCTATTTGTAATATAGTTTATAAGATCAGTTCAAAAGCAATTGTAGAAAGAATGAAACCCTTTCTTGATAAAAGTATTTTTAGAGAACAAGTGGGTTTTGTACCTGATAGAAGTATTTAAGAAGGGATTATTGTAGCACATGAGATAATGCAATCCTTGAATCATAATCATTAGAAAGGAATGATGATAAAACTTGACATAAGTAAAGCTTATGGTAGAGTTAATTGGAGATTCTTATAAAATTTGGCTTTTGTAAAGATTGGTGTAGTTGGATCTTCAGTTGCATTTATAATCCTAAATTTTTAGTGTTAGTAAATGGGAGTTTGACTATTTTTCCCCCATTTATAGAGGCTTGAGTAAAAGGGATCCTTTATCCCCCTTTCTATTTATCATTATGGCCAAAGCCTTGAGAAGGGCCATGAAAACAACACAAGGCCAAGATAGGTTGTAGGGTCTTTAAGTGGTGGCCAATTTTTAATGTTTGACACATCATCAATTTGTAGAGTATAATTTTATCTTTGGTAAACCAATAGTTGAGGAAGCACTAGATTTCAAAAGAATTCTAAGATGTTATGAATAATCTTCTGGGCAAAAATTCAATGAAGGTATGTCTGAAATATACTTTTTTAATTATGGTCAGAGGGTTGAAAGAAATCTAAGTAGGATTCCTAGCTTTAAAATTGGGAAAATCCCAAGTAATTATCTAGGGGTTCTTTCTTTTAAAGGATCTAGTTCAAAGGATATTTGGAAGAACCTACTAGAAAGGTTTAAATCCTATCTTAGTTCTTGGAAAGGAAGATGGCTTTCTTTGGCAGGAAAAATTACCCTTATTAAGGTGGTGTCAAGTGCTCTCACGACATATTGCTTCTCAGTGCTCACTCCTCCTAAACATATTTTTAATTCTAGGAATAAAATTGTGAGGGATTTTATTTGGTAAGGCTATGGTGAAGATAAAAAATCCCCCTGATGAAATGGGAGAGTGTGTGTAAAAGAAAATAGAAAGGAGGGGTAGTCATCAAGGATCTTTCTCTTCATAATTTAGCTTTGGAAGCTATATTGGTATGGAAAATAGGTTCATATTTTGACAAATTATGGTTTAAGCTTCTTAGAACAAAGTATTTGGATTCAGTCTTACCTGAAATAATGATTTAAATTATGAATCCTCCTAGAGGATATCACATTTGGAACTTTATGTTGAAATGCAGATCGGTGATAGCTCATCATGTTTCCTAGATAGTTAATAATGGTCGAAAGGCAAACTTTTAGCTTGACTCATGGAATGGTCATCATCCTTGCTGGAAGAGTTTGTTGATAGTCAGATTAAAGTTTTTTGTAAAATTAGTGGGGTAGATCTATTGAGATTGTGTTGTTTGACTCTCAATCTAGTAAAGTAGCTAGCAGTTGGAAAAGTTTGCATGAGATTTTGGTTCCTTGAGAGGAGATTGTATCTCTTGATTCTTGCCTCAATAAAAGAATTTTTCTCTTAAGAATCAAGAAGATCAGTTGCACTGGATTAGATCAAAATCAAGTTTCTATTCATTTAGATTAGGATATTAGATGGATGAAGCTGAAGATGATGCTTTAAGTTGGGCATTTATCTTTGCTGGAATAAAGAGGGTCTCCAAAAATTAGGGGCATTTGTATGGTTGGTAGTCCATGGTCATATTATGACTCAAGAACACTTGAATAATATTGGGTTTATGACCCCTCTTGTTATTATCTTTGTAAAGAAGTAGAAGAATCAATTGATCACCTTCTCTATGATTTATTTTTTGCTTGATGGTGTTGGATTTGGCTTTGTAATAGGTTCCAATGGTCTTGGGCATGGCCAAAGTCACTCAATCAAGCTTTTGCCTCCTGACCAATTGGTGAGGTGAAGAATTATTTATTTAGTTTATAGAGATGTAGTCTAGTTATCCTTATTTGGATGGATTGGAAATAAAGGAATGCCTAAATTTTTGAGATAAAGTGTACCTGCTACATGTTATTTTGAGAGATATGGAGTCATCCATATTAGAAGTTGTTTCCTCTCATTTCTAAAGAAAGAAAGGTTTTTTAACACAATAGGATATGAGATATGTGATAAATGGAAATATATTAAAATCCCTCTTGTTAAGGGGTTAGTGGTAGATAAAAAAGTAAATAAAAATAGAAAGGATGTAATTTGGAACCCACCTAAACTAGGCTAGTTCAAACTAAATTTTGATGGGGCATGTAGAGGCAATCCTGGAGCCTCTGGGGTGGGATGTGTTATTAAAAATTGTAGTGGATCCTTGATAATATCCCTATCGCTTAATATTTTTGATGGAACCAATAATGAAGCTAAAGCACAAGCTTTAGTAGTGGGTGTTAAAATGGCATTTCCTTTTTGGAGATTGAAGGGGATTCATTGGTGGTTATTCAAGCCCTGTCTAATCAAAAGGCAAAATCCTAGAAGATTATTAATATTTTAGATATCATATGGCCAAAACTAGAATCCTTTGAAGAATGGACTTGTTAACATTGTTTCTGGGAAAGTACTAAAGTGGTGGACAAATGTGGAAATAAACCAAAGGATGGAAGAAAGTATGGATAATATCAATGAGATTTGGGAAGATTACAGGGATTTTGATCATATTGAGTTTTAAGTTGCTTTTTTTAGGAAGGTTTTTGTAGCACCTTCAAATATTTGAATTTCTTTGGGCGTATTTAGAATGGTCATATAGAGGAAATTGGCTTTTTCTTGTTATTTTTGGTTTTATTGATATTTTCCAAAATATTAATGAAAAGATTATAATATTGTATTATAAAATGTTTTTTTTTAAATAATTTATAATATCTTTAAAAAAGAGTGGGAATATATTTTTAGAAAAATAAAAAATATGTAAAAGAAAATTAAAATTATAAAACTAACAAAAAGGATAGAAAGTCATTTTTATTTTCTTGTCCTTCAGGTGTTCTGGTTGATGTTTTAGTGAGTGTGTGGAATTGGGCTTTGACGACACTAGATTCCTAAGTTTTGAGCAAGTGGAAAGGCCTTACCTTCCCATTATGGCTTTTACAAGATATCAATTGTGTGTATTTATTGATAAATATTATCCAACATGCATAATGATAGCAGGAAGGTTTCTTTTTTGGGTGTTGGTGTTAGGATTTATGGCATTAGGCTTAGAGCATTGGAAGGATGGATAATTTTAATGTTGAATCTACAAGTTGGCCACTAGAATTTGGTCATGTAAAGAGTAGAGAAATGGGTTTTGTTGGCTTCATCTCTAGAATGCATTTGTTAAATGTGTTTTGGATTTTGTTGGTTGAGGTGGAAGAAATAATTGAGAAAGTGTTGGGAATGGTAATTTTGGCTGACAATAAAAGAGTCAGGGTAAATTCAGACTTGGCCTCTCTCTTTGCTATGAATCTCTATTTCGTCATGTCAGATAGAGAGCAAGTTCAAGACATGGTAGAATTATTTGTGTGGACAGAATATAGACTGGAGATTTTATCAAAATTGGAAGCCCTTCCTCTTGGGCCATTTCCAACATTCCCATTTTTAGGAGTAGATAATTTGGGATTTATCCCAATATCCATGTTTCTCAAATTAGAATTCTATTTTTTGGCTCTGGTTAATTTTTCAAAATAAGCGGACGTAGCCTATTTGGTTCAATCAAAAAATATAAGGTAGAAGGGTATCTTCTTGCTAGATGTTGAAGAAATGCTTAAACCCATTCCTGGGTTGAAGGAGTGGTGGGACCTCAAGAGGATTACAAAAAGAGTTAAGGCAATAAAGTGGTTGGGTAAAGGGGTTACGAGAGGAATGTTCAAATCTCCTCCCTGGTGGAAAGGAAAAAACAACTTTGGAAAAAAATAGGTCAAGCCCAAAAATGGTTTATATTCACACAAGCTAAGAAGCCAGATGGAGGGATGGCTGGATTAAATCTTTTGAATAATAGAGTTGATCTTGAGGTGAAGGCTCAAGAATTTCATGTAGACAAATTTAAGGAGTCTAGGTAGGGATCAGAGAAGGGCATCCTTTTGCCCAACAATGGAAAAATGGTAGAATTGGTTATTTTAAAGTAAGTTTGATAAGTTGGATCTTTTTGTTAAACATTGAATAATAAGGGTTAAATTTTGGTAAATGTATACAAACTACTCGGTAGTATGGTTTTTGTTTTCAAAACTAGTTTTGTTCTCAAGTTGGTTTTATGCCTTAAAACTACCAGATGTTAAGCCAGACCTATTTTGTTCTTTTAATCTTTCTATGTAAAAGGGTCAGGGACTTGTTAATTCCCTAGTAATGATCTATAAAAAATGTGAGTGAGAACTATAAAAATAAACTAAATGGGAAAAAAACTTGTAGCAAAAGACATAAAATACAAACCAAACTTAGAAAAACTATTAAAATCTAATATTGGGTTTATTGATTTAAAAAATTCTGGATATCACCATATTATTACAACAGCTATGAAAAAATACATTTGTAATGATACGCCAATTAGGGCCATCAACATTTTTTGTTATATTCTCTAGTTCTAAACATGTGTGGCAACCACTTACAAATGCATTATCTAAATTGCATACTAGACATGAAAAACAACAACAAACAAAAAAAATAATGCATTTGATACAATTGACCATAGTTACTTGATTACAAAATATATTGTCACATGTACACGATACTATACACATATAATTAATATAATGCTAAAAATGATGTATAAATATCAATCTTTCTCTTGACACTTGTAAGATCATTTTTTGGTTATAAAATTCCAAAATCAAGGAAGTCAACATATACATTTTAAGTTATGGATCAAATTTGTGTGAATTTATGAAAAGGACAAAAATTTTGAGATTACAAGATTTGTCAATAACTATATAACTTGTGATGCAAATATACTTGATTTAAACATATCTATATTATATGAACAATGCCATACTACAAGTTACAAAAAAAACAAAAGCACACTACTGATACAACTTCTCTATTCCTCCAATGCAGAAAATAATTATCCTTGAACCATGTTTATAAAAAGATGACTTGATTATCAAAAAATTAATACATATCTATAATAATTTGGAGAATAGACATTATGATCATTATATAACATTTAATATGTTTTTATTAGAATTAAAAATTAGTGAAAGTGATTATATACAAGCAATGCAGAGTATGATTAAACAACCAAAAAAATTCTCATAACATAATCCATTGTATGCATGGATAAATAGATTTTGTAAAAAAAATGTCACATTTGTGGAAAACAAATATGGATGCCCATTTTATGCTTAATGTTTTTGTTATAGCATCTTATTTCACATCCTATACGACAAAACTTGATGTGTCATTGAGAAAATAATTTCAAAAAATTTATAAAGAACATTGAGCAATAAATATAGATGCCATTCAAATGATACACAATCTTGGAAACACATTGCTTAATAGACAACAAATGTCTGCTCAACAAGTTGTTCACATAGATTTGTCATTGCCATTGAATAATTGTTCTACAAAATGCATATTCATAAATACAAGTCCATTAGACAAAGGAACAATCATTCTAAAAACCTCCAATACTTTTGATACATGAAGATGATGAATAAGAAGATGTAATATGATTTTTTTATATATATTACTATGTTGAATGACTAAAAGCATTAGTGAGCATTTTCCTTGCTAAATTTGTCTTTGAATACAAAAAAATAGGAAAAAAACAAGTACAAAATAAGCTGCATGTTATTCGGTATATCAAATACAATAAGCATATTGATCTTGAAAATCATTACACGTTAAAACTATTATTATATATCACTTGTAGAGAAAACAAAAATAATTTAAAACATGGTTTCGATACATGGAGTTCTACATATGCATTGCATGAAAAAGATAGAAAAAAAATGAAGTCAAAATTACTCATGGCATAAACTCTATTTGGGGTGACATAGAAGGGATTGTTGACAATACTGAATTTGATGATTTCAATGTTGACATGGTCAATACAAAATATGAAAACAATATTGCTACCCATGAAAACTATGCTTTTAAATATGATATATATTTATTCAAAGACTTGGATTAAAAAAATACAATATAGAATCTTTTGAAATAGGCAAGTTGCCATTTGTATCTGATAACTATGACTAGTACAAAAGAAGAAGATCCTTGATCGAAGAATAATAAGTGATTATAAAAGATATATCAATCAAAAAATTAAAATATTTATCAAAACCAATCCACTTATATTTAACTATAGGTTCTAGAATAAGCAATTCACTGCCAAATTGATATACAAAATGCTACACTGATTATATAACAATTTCATTAACAGTGACCCTGATTAATCCAAAGGGTGTAATTTTGGCATACATTGGAAAGGCAACATACAATGTTGGAGGATTAACATTGCATTCTACATTCTTCTACCTTTTAACAATTCAGAACTCATTCCACTTGCCTCCAAGAAACTAGACACATTATCAAAACACTACAACCAACTGCATCTTATTTTTATAGATGAAATATCATTGGTAGGCTTATGCTTCTTGTATTCAATGGACAAAAGGTTGTAATATATAATGCATATTATTATAATGCACTTAGAAAATATAAATATTCTTTTTTGTGGAGACTTTTATCAAGTACAACCTGTAAATGATTATCTGATCTTTGAATATCCAAAATTAAATGATGAAATTATCTCTCATGACTTTTGGAAAACACATGAAAATATATAAATTAAAAATAACAATGTGTTAAAGTGAAAAATTTATAGCAGTTCTTAACCATCTATGAATAACATCACAAACATAAAATGACATAAATTATATGAATCAAAATCATTTATAAGTAGCACCTAACCACCCAACATTTCCCTATTATTTTTACAAGAATGATGATTTTAATAGACAAAATGCTTGAATGTTATTTATTATACCATGAATACTATCACTATACATGCAATTGATGAACAAGAAAATGTATATGAAGGTAAACATTCATGTCATTGATTTACAATGCTTTTTCCAATTATTGTATTGAAACCTGGTATGTTGGTCAAAATATATGCTAGAAATTATGACATTAAATATGACCTAGTTAACAGGTCGGATGGAACATTCAAAGCATATACTATCGATAATGATATAGATGTAGTGTGGATTAAATCCAATGATCCTTGTATTAGAAATCAGTAATTTACAAAGTTGGCTCACCTATATCATGGATCTTGTCAAAAGGATTGGACTCCAATATTGCATATTACAAAGCCTATAAAAAACACATGTAACAATTACACATAGATAATTCAAAAATAATTTCCAATACAGTTAGCATGTGTAGACACAATACATAGATCTCATAGTCTCACACTCGATGGCCTTGCATTTGACCCTACTAGAGTCAAATAACATGGTTTATCATACACAATATTTTCCCATGTGAAAGCACTTTAGTCATTGTATTTATTGGATCCATAAACAATGGAAAATTTCGAGGTGAAATAAAACATAACATAAATGTCTTGACTATGGGCACATGTAAAATTGAATTTGAAAAAAAATGAATAGGTTGAATAAATCACCACATATTTATGTCATCATTGAACATAAGAAGCTTATTAGCGCACATGTAATACATCCTCAATGATTATGACATGATGCAATCTAACATATTATGTTTGTAAGAGATTGAAAATAATGTATCTGACTATTTACTATAACATTTCTACTTTATTTCAATGTTTCACATTCATATAATTATGATTTGCATAATAAAACACATGCATTTCTGAGACTATGCCATACAAAGCAGGTAATGTTAAGGCAATAATGGAAATTATCATTAGCAATATGCATATGATTATAATTACCAATGTGTATATAATGCTAAGTGTAAATACAACATATATCCTTTATATTATCAATCACACATTGAAAAATGCAAGTAGAGTAAAATACACATTTATTGTAGATAATTTCAATTTGATATTCAAAATCAATATAAAAAATCACGGATGCTTGAACAGTACATGGAAGCCTGCAATATGCATTTTTTACTTGAAAAGGCAAATGTATTATCAAGACCCATCATCAATCACATATGGTCAAATGTTCAAATACAAAAAGACTATGTCTTTGTGCTAGATATCTATTGGAGTGATCATGATATTTTGTACTTAGCCTTATGTGATATGCATATGAAATAACATAATAAGAAAATAAAGGATTTATGTAGTAAGGTACTTTTAAACATTGTGTGTATGTGTTTTGCATGTAACTAAAATGAAATCATGTACCTGGACATCTCATTATTTTAAATTTTCTTCTTGATTCCTCATACTATTGTAGTTAACATGAAGAGGACAATGAAAAGTCCTAACAATAATCAAATAGCACCAAAAATAGAAAAAATGTAAGTGTTGACAAAATTATAGTTAGTGTTTTTTTGAATTTTATGTCATTTGATAATTGTATGAATTTATATGTCATTTATTTTGTTGTAACAAAATACCATTATCCCCCGATTTGGTCTTGATCGATGATCTTAATAGCTATAAGATAGGAGACTTCTTTGAAGGAGATGTGTTTGTTGTATATAAGACAATGTTTCAAAGAGACTAGAACAAGCAATTACTGTGGGCAGATCTAATAGGTGTCAATGATGAAATTATTATTACACTAAATGTACCCAACAACTTCATCTAAATGCATGAGCAAAAAATTGAGCTAGGAAAAATAATTCACATTTTTCATTTTGTTATTGCTCCTAAAATAGTTTATGATCATGGAGATTGAGATGCAATACTAATATAGAATGAATTCAACATAGTGGAAAACATACCTCCTATCTACATAGAATATAATTTCATTCCTGATTCAACAATCAACCAACTCCTAGTGAGCACTGAAGCCTATGCAACTAATAGTATTGCTACAATTATTACATGTGCCAAAAAATGCTATAAAACTCATTTTAGAAATAAAATATGGTAATAGTGAAGATGACACAACAAAGATAATCTTATAATTCCACAAATACTTCACTTTTTATAATATGCATTTTCAAATTATGAAACTAAATTACTCTCTAAATATAATAACTTTACCTATTTGGAATTTTTGAGCATCTCTTTCTAGAAATTGAATAAAAAATGCTTGCTAAAGAATTTCTAATGTACGTTTTTAAAAACTTGGTCATACAACATGGCCCAGAGATATCGCTTAAAATTAGTCAAACAACATTCGTCACACCATTGAAGGCTATAAAATTTATCAAAGACTTGTCTTTACCCTTAGATGCAAAATTAGAAGTAGGTCACATGTCTCCTTATGCTTTTTTCATCCAATATTAATCTCAATGTTTCTATCCAAGTTGCATGTTGTAGCAAATTATATAACTGAATGTCAAAATGAAGCTTCCACATGCAACAAGACAACTATATGTTTGATATAAGGCTTGAAAACTTATAGCAATCCATTCCTCAAGCATTGATAAAACCTATGCTTTTATTGCTAACGTGATCACTTTGATGTGATTTTTAAAATATTTTTCAAATCATAATTGTATTTTTTGATAATCTATGTATCCATACTTTGTTTATTAGTACAATATAGTGCTCAAGTGTTCTGATAGGTAAGCACAACACCTTTATTACTTTATCTAAGTTTTTAATGAATGTTTTCATGATTTCTCTATCACTATAACATACCTCTCATTGTCATATTTTTGTGCTATATCAGGTATCATATGCTTTTGGCATTGTAATACGAGCCTAATTTTTAGTCAACATCATAATTATTGATAAAAAATGCATGGCATCCATTTTATAATATGTATATCTATTATTACCAATCTTTGCTTCAATTAATGTGACCAATGTTAACATGTTCAGGTTGAGGGAACATTGAAAATATAAAACACATATTCAAAGCCATTTCAAGCTACATGCAATAATTGCATCTTCATAGATTAATCAATGTAACCTGTGGATGCTACAACTTTTATTTGTTCTCTATGTAATCAACAAAGTTCGAGTGCATATACCCATCACCTTAGTTGCAATCTAAAAATAGTGAAAAATGCTACCATACAATGCACTCTGATAGGACTACCACTAAATATAGTGTTTAATGCATTGAATTAAATCTCATATGACATCTACATGAAAGACAAAGCAAGTACAATTTGCCTGGTGCATGGATTTTCATTGCAAGGAAAATTCACTCTCAACAAAGAAAAAGTTATTCTATGAGCTGATTTAATAAATAAAAACTGATATATGTGATGTATTCTTAAGATTTTTTTTGTTTTGAACTTTTAATCTAGATACTTATAACAATTTTTTATTTCTTCTGCCATTTCATAGGAAAAATTACTTGTTTCAAGAATCAGCTACGCTATGCCATGTGCATGGTTCCTGACTAACATTTATGTTTTGTATTTTTATCACTTGATAGCATATATAGACATATAAATGAATTTTGTAATTAGTATGGACCTATGCATTATAATTTTCTAGTACTCTAATACTTTTTTGTATTTTGAAAATTGTTGCATGTTCATCGACCAAAAAAAAGTACCGTTTATGGTCTTTGGAACTTATTTTTAAAATCAATTCTGTAAACACTCTTTGTTTATATATATTACTATTGCACAATTGGTTTGATCTATATCATTTTCCTTGTATACATTTCAAATCTAACAAAATGACTAATATAATTTGGAAAATATTTGATCCAATTTTATTTTAGTAAAGAGAATGAAATAATTTATTTGATTTTGTATTTGTATCTAATTAAATTATCTTTCTCGCTAAATTTTTCCAAATATTTATAACTAATATAATCCATAAAACATCTGATAAAATTTTATTTTATTAAATTGAAGACGTAATTCCTTTAATTTTGAATTTTGAACTTTGAGGACATCTAGATGTTATCATTGCCATAAGATCAACTTTGGGCATTGTATCATTTTTGTGCATTAGACATTGGTCAGAGTTTGGAATAAAATGTGAACTCATTTTGATATTTTAATTTGAAATTCTTATATGACATGGCCAAGTTTCAAATCATTTGAAGCATTGCATGTCAATATATAAGGATTTTAGTCTTTGTAACCTTGACTAGCATTTAACAGACCCAAGAGCAATTATAAAACAAAACCTCACTTTCTATAATTAGTTTTTCACCTTTTAAAATGTGATCACTTTTAGACTCAATAGTCATAAAAATACATAAATGAATACCCTTTTTTTAAAAAACAAAAATCTATTCTATCTCTTACAGCCTTGCAACATTTTTACGTGCCTAATAAAAATAAAAATACAACTTCTCAACATCAGGAACATAAAATTTCATGTCTTTCAAGTATGAAACTCCACATATATCTCGAAAAAAGGCTTATTTTGTTCATAATTCTTCTAAACTATTACAATATCCCTTGGAGACCCTTTTTCACAAATTTCTAAAGCTCATGGAACATCATAAAAACAAGACATAAGATCAAATAACATGTTAAAATCATGAACTTAGATGTTCATAGTATTTTGAAATGCATCAAGAATCAAAATGTGTCTTTTTTTAATTTATTTATCCTTGAAAATTAGGCTCAATCCCTGCAACATTATAAATTCTCCACACATAGACTTATGACTTCAAGACCTATAACTTCTAGACCCAAAACCAACCTCCTCATCCTTTATAGTTTTCTTAACTCCTAAATTGGTTCGAAAATTATGTCTTGCAACCATAGGTCTAAACTTGGTTTTCTATTGAAACAATACCTATCTACAAGTAACCTATACATTTTGGAATTGCTTACAACAACCTTCCAAAAAAAATGCATTCTCTTGAAGTGGATTACAATTACAACACACTTTAAACAAACAAATACAGTGCTTGGAATTACTTAGAACAAACTTTAGAAAACAAAACTGTCTAATATGAGTTATATAATTATTAACAAAATATATATATATATATATATATATATATATACAATCTCAAGTCAAATACACCTAACCTTAAAATACCTAGAAATATAAACATGCAAATTAATAAATCTGTACACACCATAAATTCTCTAAGATGATAAAAAAACCATAGAAATTTTAAGTTAATAAAGCATCTCTTGATGGTAATAATCATTTAAGTAAATAAGCTTTGATAATCATTGCTGACCAATTTGACCTGTCTCATCTGAGAATGGAAAAATTAAAATGAATTTCAAAACTTAAAAAAACTAAAAGTAACATAATTATAATCATAACTTGCACCCCTTGAAAGCATTGTGATGTAATCTCAACTGTTCATAAATCCTAGCAATGAATTATTTAGCTTGTCTGTCCACTTGATGATCATTATCTTCTTCTCCAAAGTAATAAGATATCCTTATAGACAAAGGAGACATCATGGGGCTCAGTAACCTGGGGAGGATGATTGTTTCATGCACTCCCATTTTGCACTTTGTAGTGATATGTAGAAGCTCATTGTAAACATTAGAACAAGGAGTATGGAAAAATGTAGGTTTTGAATCCTTTTTAAAGTAGTCTGATTTAATCAGGCTTGAAATATAACAAGTAATAACCATGATAAGGTATTAGAACATGAAATAATTAACACATATATTTATAGTAAACATGATTTCAAAATTTATAGCAATTAAGGATCAACAACAACAAAATTAAAAAACCCTAATTGACCTAGGGTTTGATGTTCAAAGGCTGGGCTCACCAAATGTTTAACCCAAAAATGTGATTTCTAAGTTGAGGTTACCTAGTTAATATTAAATGGGTATATATAAATGAATAAGCACAAGGGTGATAATAAGATCTACAATAGGCCAATTAGGTGTTAAACTTAGATATAAACACATTGAATTTATTATGCTAAATTATGCTAAAAATAACAAGTACAACTATGTTAGATATAGAAATGACAAAGAAGTAATGTACTTAGCTTCTTCTAATGCTAACATAGTTTTGATTTGGAATAGGAAAGAAGTAGACTAGAATATAGTTCTTGAACAATTATCAGATTCTAATTTGGATGCTTTTAGAGCCACGAATACTAACGTCAGCCTGGGATGGTTGCATCGATGCTACTATATAAACTCCATGCACATGTCTTGTAGAGAATACTTTATGGAAAGGATGCAACCACTTGGATTCTTTTAGGTTTATATTCACCTTCACTCTAGTGTATTCAATTTTGGTTCATGGATTATCGTTCTTGATGATGTTATAAACCCTACTTCATCTTCATAGTAACCTTGAGAAAAAATGGGTTAGTGGGTGTAGGTGTTAAGATGACCTCAAAGAACTCTCTATCAATGAGAATTACCTACATATCAAATACTCTGAAGAGGGCCTTAGACTAATATAGTTATTCCCTACATGTTGTCTTGTGTGTGAATCATGCAAAATCTATAAGCAAGTACAATAGTGACCTAGTTTGTAACTTGGAAAATATAGATCTTGGGATACTTCTTAAGTACTTCAGACCTATAGATGTGTTATCCCTATGACTGATATGGAAATAGGAGAAAATAGGGAAGTTTTTCTTAATTGAATGTTTGATAGAATGCTTTTGATAAGTTGCCTTGGTCTCTTTTGGTCTTTTTCTAGGTTTCCCTGGTGTCTTTAGATATGAGGGTTGATCTTGTATTTATATCAGTCCCTTTGGAGAAGTAACTCATTTTAAAGCACTTAGGTTGACCATTAGGATATGTTACATTTGCCAATTAATTTAGGGTACTAGACACTTGTGTTGGGTCAAGCCATTAGTGTTGATGTAGGTGTATGTCACAAACATTAGTGTCTAAGGATTAAGAATGTAGGTACATACTCAAAACTTGCAAAGGTGGAAGCTAAACATATTTTAAGAATTTTGGACAAGATATAAGGCCTAGGTCATCAAAATAAGATTGGTTGGACTAATAGATAGGCCAAGAGGCACAAGATAGAATATATTCAAAATTTTAGAAATCAAGAAAGGTCAAGAACTAAGAAGAACAACCAAGTTTTGAGTTTGCCAAGTGTACAAGACTGAGGTGTTATATCATTCACAAATAATATCTACAATAACATATCAAGAACACTGTGAAAGATATAAACATGAATAAAGTCATTTATAAATACATAAGCTCAAACATGATAATGAAAGTGATGATAGAACCATATAACCTATGTCTATCAATATCAAAGAATCATATGCTCCCAATATCTATATGACATGAGTAAAAGGAAGGCCCAACATCTATATATGAATATATTATGTATCTCTATATGACTAATCATACTCAAATGATATATGAAACATATGTGTATATATAAAGTAATAATATGACATCTAATAACATGGAACCAACAATATATATGCCATACAGCCGATAATAATAGGTAAACGCTGATAATATTTTTGGATTTTTAAATTTTTTGATTTTTGGGTATTTTGAAGAATATTTGAAACTATTTTGCAAAGAAGACATGTACAAAGATAAGTTCTACCAAGAGATAATTCACTTGCCAAGGATATGTTTGTTTGAAGGCTATGTATCATATGTATCATATTCATTTCCTATGTAATCAGTATCATCAAGATCATACTAATCTTCTATAATATTAGGATCTTACCAATCTTCTATGTTAGTAGTATAGGAAAGATGTAACTTATTAGGTTGTTATTGAACATGTGATATGTTTATTTTATCATCTATATATGAATAACAAACTACTCCATAGATTGGAGTTTCCTTCTTGAAAGTTTGTTGTTCTTAAGTATGTTCATCATGGTTAGGAAATTGCCTCTCGTCATGGACTAGAGAAGAGTCATGCATATTTTATTGAACACTAGAAAAAGATGTAAGTTCTGCTTTGACTTATTGATCTTTTGTAATATATCTTTCTCTAGCTTGGCCATTACAAAAAGGAGAAAAAGATAAAGCATTAAAAACTCAAACTAAATACCTATATCATCAGAAAGAAGAAACTACCGTAGAATAACTATAAACAAATGGCAAAAAATAACAAAGCAAAAAAAATCAACCAAAACCAACTCAACTCCATCTCCTAAAAGAAACCAACTAAGACCCCCTTAACAATTCACTTTTATGATTCGAAGGGTCATACTCAATGTATCTAGGTCCATCTAAAATGGCCTTTCCCCTTATTGGTTACTATTGTGTAGTTTCCCCTATCTCCTAAATTAGGGGAGATGGGGATAACGATATCAAATGAATCTAAAAGCCATGAGTTCTTCAAAGAGACATGAGCAAAAAAAATCTCACTTGGACCCTTAGTATCCTTTTGGTTACTTTGTGAATCACTTATTCTAGATGCATTCTATTTTAGCTTTTCAATAGTATAGGAAACATTTTTTGGTGAAACATTTGTAGATGAGGATGCAAACACATGATTAACACTATCATATGTTAGATTTTATAAGTTTGTAATCTAATTTTCCAACAATGTGATCTTTGAACTGAAATTGTTTTGTCACTACTCTATTGATTTACTCATAAGGATGATTGGGAATTTTAATGTTTCAAAAGAACAAACCTTAGGTACCTCAGATTGAATATGCATACATACAATATCTACCTTACCCCTCAAAGGAGAGATAGCATGGACCTAATTAGAGGGATGGTAGTTAATCACCCTCCTTAGGGTTAGGAAGAAGAGGCTCAATATTATTGCAATAAGAGTTGTAAAGAGGGATTAAATTCTTATTTTGTTTTGAAACCCTCTCATTATATTGATCAAGTTGGTTACTCATTTTAATTGATTTCATCATACATGAAACATAACAAGTAAAAAATACCATGATGTATTGTAAAATGACGTAGCTAATATATCCATATTAAACATATTGATATAAAATAAAATCTCATTTGAAAATTATAAATATCTTAAAATTAGATAAATCAACAATCAGGAATAATAAAAATAAGAAACCCTAGATCAAGCTAGGGTTTGGAGACCAAAGGTCAAGTTCACTTGGATGCAAGTGTCTAGTATAAAATACCTATTAGATCTAAATAGGACCACCTAGAATGTTTTGGGTTCTATGTCACTTTTGCTCTGGTGTATTCAGATCTGGCTAATGGGTTGTCACTCTTGTTGAATCATAAAAACCTTAGATTTTCATCTTCATAATGACCTTGTAAAAAATGGGTTGGTGGTTTCATGGTGTTGAGATAACTCCAAAAACACCTCTATCAGTGGATGCTACCTACATAACCACTACTCTGAAAAGGGCCTCAAAATGATGTATTTCTCCCTTAATGTGTTGGCTTGTGTGTGCATAATGGTGCAATGTGAATAAAACAAGTAATATAGTGGCTTAGCTTGTAACTTGATAAATAAGAATCATGGCTTAATCCTTTAGTAATTCATATTTGTACATGTGTTTTCCCTATGACTGATATGGAAATAAGATAAAATAGGGATCTTTTCTCATTTGAAAGCTTGATTGAATGATTTTGGTACTTTGCCTTGTGAGAGGTAGGAAGTTGCCAGGTGATGAATGAATGAGGATTGATCAAGTATTTATACAAATACTTTAAAGAAATATCTCACATAAATCACTTAGATCAACTATACGGATGCTTTAAATTTTAAAATTTTGATGACTTTAGGGCATTGAAACTTGTGTCAATGTAAGTGTTTGAATGGAATGCAAGTGTATGGAAATAAAGAAAATAGGTACATGTCCAGAACTTGGAGAGATAATAGATAGGTTGAGAGGATCCTTCATGAACAAGTTACCTATAATTGAAAATACATGAAATAAACTATAAAAATTAGCAATATATTAACTCAAATAAGTAGAATTGAATTATAGTGGCTGAATTATAGAATCACTAGTCTCTTCGAGGGGGAAACCTCCTTTGAGTAAGTGTAATATAATAAATTCATGGATTCATTCATTGGCCTCAACACTTATATACTAAGTCTAATCTAATCAAATACTACTTCCCATGAATGTGGGATAAAACAAAATGCTCATGAGATGACTTACAAAGGATATACATCCATAACAACTATTATAATAACAAAGTAAAGAAAAAGGGTAACATGGGTTCCTAACATCCCCTCCCTCTTAGAAAAAGCTTTGTCCTCAAATCTTCAGATGTGGGAATTGGTGTTGAATGTGAAATATTAGTTCCCTTGTGGCATCCTCAAGTTGCATTATGTGCCACTAAAAGAAAACCTCTGTGATGGAGTGAGAGTGAAGTTGGCATGTGTACCTATCTAGGATTACCTCTAGCTCAAGAAGGATGGATCATTCATTATCAAGATTTGATAAAATATTCTACACTCTAATTTTTGTGCCAAGAAATTTTTTCAGATAAGAGACATGAAATACTAGGTAAACTCGAGAAGAAGGTGGAAGATCCAACCTATAAGCAATTGAACCAATCTTCTAAAGAACTTTATAGGACCCATAGAAATTGGGAGCCAACTTATGATGCATTTGATTTTTAGGGAGGATTGTTTATATGGCTAAATGCAAAGAAAAACCATATCACCTACCTAAAAAATGTGCTTATAATGATGTTTATCAACCTATTATTTCATTCAATTTTGTGCCATATGAAGATTGTCTTATAGGGTGCTAAGGATCTGATCTCAAGTTTGGAGAATCATGTCAACTGCTTGAACTGATAAACTATTGGGGGTGGGCAAAAGGAGTAATGGCAGTGCTTGACCATAGAATACTTCATATGGAGTCATTTTAGTTGAAGTGTGGTAGGAAGTATTGTACCACCATTCAGTGAGGGGAAGCCACTTTACCCACTGATGTTATTTTGAGGTGAAGCAATGAAGGAAAGTTTCCAAGCATTTGTTGATAATTTTAGTCTGGTCATCTGTTTGTGGATGATACTCAAAACTCATCTTCAGTTGGGTAATGGTGCATTGAAATATTTTTATCCAAAAATGGCTGGTGAAAGTTGCATCACAATTTGAGACAATGGATGAAATAATGCCATGAAGATGGAAAATCTGGTCCAAGAAATTTTTTGTGACTATGGAGGTAGTATAGGAATGATTGAGGGAATAAAAATGAATATATTTGAAGAGGTGATGAACCACAACCAAGATCACTATTTTCCCTTTAGGTTTAGGGAGCCCCTTAATGAAATCCATAGAAATATCTATCCAAATCTTGGTAGGGATGGGTACGGGTTCAAGCAACCCAAGGATAAGTGTGGTTTTACCCTTATTGGGTTGGTAGGTATCATATTCCACTACCATCTATTGAATTAACTTTTTCATTCCCTTAAAAAATAAGTTGCATCATACTCACTCATATATTTTGAAAAACACTAAGTGACCTACGAATGGAGAAGCATGGAGTTCATAGAATACAACCTACTAAAGATCTGTGTTATGGAGAAACACTAGATGACCCTTGTATCATAGAGAAGTACCATCCCAAGAATAATATAGTACAATAGAGGGGTTAGTATCCAACTATTTAATGATTTGAGATAATAAGGAGTCATTAGCATACCCCTATTGTATAGTATTCAACTAATTTAGAATAGGCATGAAAATAGCTAAAAGGGAAGCTTGGTCTAACAATGTACGAGATAGAGCATCAACCACAATATTGTCCTTACCCTTCTTGTAAGTGATCTCATAGTCATAACCCATCAATTTTCTAACCCATTTTTATTGTGATGGGGTGGATACCCATTATTCTAGGAAATATTTTAGACCCAGGTGATCAGTTTTGATGCAAAAATGATTATCCAGTAGGTATGACCATCACTTATATATTGCATGCAAAATGACCATCATTTCCTCCTCATAAGTAGAGAGTGATAAATTATTTCTATAAAGAGGTATGTTGGTGATCATAATGGGGTGTAATTCTTAGAGGATAACAACACCAAGTCCATTGCCGCAAGCATCACTCTTGATAGTGAAGGTCTTGGAAAAATTTGGCATAGATAGAATAGGTATAGTACACATAACTTGTTTCAATTCTTCAAATGCACACTCAACAGCTTGTGTCCATGAAAAAACATATTTTTTCAACATAGTTATCATTAGAGCTTAAATATTCCCATACTCCTTGACAAATTTGTAATAGTATCTAGTTATCCCCAAAAAACCATGGAGGCTCTTGAGTGTTTGAGGATGAGGCCAATTTGTCATGGTAGCTATTTTTTTAGGATCCACTTGAAACCATTGGGTTAAAACAATATGCCAAAGATACTCCACTTAATCCTAGCCCAAATTACATTTAGACTATTTTGCATAAATATTATGGTCATAAAGAAGTTATAGTGTGAGCTACAGATTTTGGAGATGCTTAGACCATGTTTTACTATAGATGAGGATGTCATCGAAGAAAACTAGGATGAATTTATGTAGGTAGGGCCAAAATATTTTATTCATCAATGCTTGGAATGTTTAAGGATCATTAGTGAGGTGAAAGGGCATGACTAAAAACTCATAGTGGCCATCATGCATGAAAAAATCTATCTTAGGGATATCATCCACATGAAGCAAGATCTGGTGATATCCAAAGTGGAGATCTAACTTGGAGAAAAAATGAGCACCATGAATGTCATCAATAATAGGGATCCAAAACTTATCCTTGATTGTGATGTGATTAAGTGGGTGGAAGTCAACATAAAGGCACCACAACCCATATTTTTTCTAAATAAGGAGAATTGGGAAGAATATGGGTTGGTACTGGCATGAATAATGCCTTACTTCTATAAGTCTTGAATGAGCATATCAATATCAATATTTTATTGAAATGGGTAGTGGTAGGGCCTAATGTTGAGAAGAACACTTCCATGAAGGAGATGCATATGGTTGTCCTCTAGCCATGAAGGTGGCAATCCCATTGGTTTGATAAAGACATGTACATACCTATGTAGAATGGTTTATAGATCAAAAGGAGTGGAGATCATTGATGGTTGCATTTGAATGGAATGAAACTAGACAATGATGCCATCTGAATTATTTTTTAAAAGATTTTCTATGTGATGTGAATCAATTATGCTTAGGGACCCTAGTTGTAAATCTTTCAATGTGTGTTTTTACCCATTGTCTAAAAATTGCATCCAAAGTTCAACAAAATCCCATAAGATGGGTCCAAGTGTGCATAACCATTGGGCTCCCAAAATAACATCACATCCACCTAAGGGCAAGGTAAACATGTCAGAGTGTAAGTTATAATCTCTAATAGAGATACACATATTAAACCACTTCCCTTTGTAAGTTAATGTGCCCCCATTGGTAATCATGACTTTAAAGTTAGAGCAAGGATAGACAAAATAATTAGTTTGTTTGGCAATCTAAGGGTCAATGAAGTTATGAGTGCTACCATAATCAATGAGTAGTGTGAGAGGTAACTTCTTGAAGTAACCCTTGACTCACATGATTTTTGGGGTTGTCACTTCTACTAAGGCATGGTGAGAGATCTATAGTTGGTCTTCCTGAGAAGCGGGTTCCAAAATCGACTGAACTTCTTCTAGATCATCTATTACATCCTAAACATCTTCCCACTATTTAGTTTTAGGTAGAGAGTCCATGTCTAATAGGTAGATATTTTACTCGACATATCTATATGCTCAAGTGAATTTATCATCATAATTATAACATAGTCTTTGTTCTTTACGAGCTTACATCTTTGCTTTAGTCAAATGATTGATAAGAGTGGTTTTGGGGGTTGGTGTTATTTGAGATCATTGTGGAGTTGTATTTTTGAATGAATAAAAATTGGATTTGAATCACTATTAAGCTATGATCTTGTCCTCTATCAATTTATCCAACCCTATGGCTTCCATCATTGTGTTGGGCCAAGACATTTTGATCTCAAATCAAATTACATCCTTCAATCCACTAACAAGGTAACTCCTAAAGAATTCATTGGACAATCCCTTTGTGTGATTGGCTAGTTTTTCAAATTCTATTTGATATTCTCTCATAGTTCCTATTTGGTGAATTTTAGTGAGTGCTCCCATGAAGTCATCAAAAGCACTAGGGATAAACCATTACAAAATGAGGGTGCAAAAATTGGTCCATCTTGGCTTGTCATGAGCTTTGGTATACCAATGATACCATTAAAGGGCTTCAAGTTCCAAGTGAAAAGATGCAAGCAGAACCTTGTTGGCATCAAAATTATTATGCAGACTAAACTATTAGTATGCCTGATAGATTCATCTAGTTGGATCTGCACCATGGAATCAAGGAAAATTCAGCTTGGGCCAGCAAAAATTATTGGAAGAATAAAATACAGTGTCAAAAGAGGACTCCATATGTCTTCTAGTGTTCAAGATGGTATGTTGAAGACTGAGGTCAAGATTTTTTTCAAGATCTCTGATGTGTGTTTTGAGGGTGACAATTTCATCCTCCATGTTTTTTTCTCTTGTTCGGGTTACTACCATGACCTGAATAAGAGATTTCTTTTTAGGTATGAAAACTAGAGTTAAGACACGTTTAGTAATGGAAGTTTTTGATTTGGGTGAAATCATAAAGGGTAAAGGTACTTTTACTAATTTTTTTGCATAGTGAGAGTATGATTGACGAAGGTGAAGGCAATTTAAGAAGTGAAAATGGACAAACTGGAAAATTTATCAAAGAGGGACAAAGGAGAAAAAATGGGATATAAACATTATGATATTTTTTTGAGGCAAATGGACAAAAATAGAAGTTATGGCAAAACCCAATAAATGAGAAATTTAAGATTTGTGGGAATTAGAAGTAGAATCAGGATATGGGACCTCAAATAAAAAAATGTGGATGAAATTTTAGGTGTCTAGATAAAGTTTGAGGACTAACAGGGCTACATATGGAGAGATATGAAAAAAAACAATTTTTTTTATTGGTTTCTACTTTTTGTCGAATGTCTAGCTGCAAGTCCTCTTAGAGTTCTCTGATACTCTACTAATAGTTTTATAAAGATTTTATGGTTTTTGATTGCTGTCAACTATCTAAATGTAAGTCCTCTAAGAGTCTTCTGATACTCTGTTGATAATTTATTAAAGATTTTCTAGTTTTTGGTTATCATCAACTATATGACTGCAAGTCCTCTAAGAATCTTTTAATACTCTACTGATGGATTTTTTGATACTCTATTGGGAAAATTTTGAAATTGATAGAAATGGGCCCCATTTTTCAATGGTTACCTAAAGTTTAAAAGATATCTCTCTGGCCACCAATACTGTCTAAGCGAGTACTACTCTCCAAAAAACATTTGCATGGATTTACCTCTAAGCGACATCTCTTGGTTTTCCTCACGAGTGGGAACTACTCAATCGAGAAGGGGTCATTGCTCATTTTGTTGATAGGTCCTCCAAATGGGCCAACTAATTTGGGGTTCCCTTGGTACTCCTCACAATGAGTTTTAGGGCTTTCACCTAAGCGTTTTCCACAAATATGCAGACAAGTTTCTACCCTGATCTGAAATAGATTATTGTGATAAAAAAAATATCTTAAATGAATTATGCATCAGAACATATTTAAGACTTTCTAAAAAAATAATTTGGCCCTTGAAAGCACTCTGATACCAGATGAGAGGATCCTTCCTGAACAAGTTAGCAGATAATTACAAATACATGAAATAAACTATGAAAATTAGCAATATATTAACTCAAATAAGTAGAATTAAATTACAATGGCTGAATTGTAGAATCACTGGCCTCTTCAAGGGGTAACCTCCTTAGAGAAAAATCAAAATAATAAATTCATAGATGCTTTCATTGGCCTCAAACTTAATTATATACTAAGTCTAATCTAATCAACCACTACTTCCCATGAATGTGAGATAAAACATAATTCTCATGAGATGACTTACAAAGTATATGCATCCATAATAACTATTATACTAACAAAGTAAAGAGAATGGGTAGCACAGGTTCTTAACAGAGTTAGGTTTATATCATTCTAGGCAAGATAAAAGGCCTAGGTCATTAGAATGGCATTGGTTAAACAAAGAGATAAGCAATGGGCACACATAGATAGTGGATGTGATCCTTTTAATAGTGGGAAAGGTCTAAAACTGAGAGGAATAACCAAGATCCATATTTAACAAGTGTACAAGATTGAGGTGCTATATAATTCAAAAATAGTGTTTACATTATGAAGTAGTTTGAACATATTACTTGGAATTTTGTTTTTAGTAATGATGGAAAATAAAGGGTCGAGCCTATATATACATTAATGGTTTAGAGGAATGATGAATAAGACTCATTTATTTGGGCACAAGTCATGTGGTTTAGGACATCAAGAATTAACATTTACCTATGACTAGAATTATGCATTTACAACAAGCGGTATAGCCTATATATACATTAATGGTTAGGCTATATATATATATATATATAAACATTTTACCTAACCTCTTTAAGAGATTTGGGATGGAAAATAAAGGTTAAAGCCTATATATACATTAGTGGTTTAGATGAATGATAAATAAGACTCATGTATTTAGGTGCAAGTCATGTGGTTTAAGACATTAAGTTTTGTTTCTCTCAATTTCCACTCATTTTTTAATTAAGTAGGTAAAAAACTAGTAATAAGGGCGTGGTAGAAAAACCTAGTTGTTATGTATGCATAATACAGATGAGTGTGGAGATATCCTTTTTGTATTAGAAGGATACCCTGTAGATAAGAAAGTACTAAAAAAAGGGGTTGTTAGAAAGATAATAAGGTGGACTGCCTAGCATGAACTAGATCCGAGAAGTGTGAGCTTGCTAGGAGGCTATCAATCCACTCTTTAATAAAATTTAAGTTGAAATAAATGAAAGGGAAGTACTTGAATCAAATAATATAAATAACTAAAATGAAATAGATGTTTGATAATAAAAATAAGCTAAATATAGTAATAGCATGTCAATACTAGTGTTAAAGCAGGTCAGGTCAGGTTTAGAAAATAGGTGAAGTCTATGAATAGGTAGGAACATAGAAAGTTAGATTTGGTTGGAAGTAATGTGTTGGAAATAACTTGATGTTATTTATTGTCACAATGACCATCAGTAATTGGGATGACCATTGATGGTTAAACTGATCGTCAGTGGTTGGGTAACCATCGATAGTTGAGGGTGACCATCGGTAATCAGGGTGATTGGTGATGGTTCCTATGGATTTTGAATATGTTAATAAAAAGAGTTACAGAGTGAGCTAGTGAATGGTCTAGGATCTAGTTAAGGTTTTGGGAGTTAGAAAGTAAGATGTAGAAAGATCTGATTGGGATAAGGAGGTCAGAAACCAAAATAACAAAATTGGGATACAAATATACATGTTGGTTGCTAAATGGTTGATGGTTAATTGCTGGATCAATTTTTGTAGAGTAACGGTACTTTGCCTCAAGAGCAATTTTGGTAGAGGTTCAAATATGTATTCTAGTTGCTAAATTATTGGAAGAAAGACTAACTAGAAAGCTTGAATACTTATGTGTAAGAATGTTTGATTATGGACCCCTATTCAGCTCCTACTCCCCTCCCTTTATAAGCAAAGAGAGATGGAGGATAAAAGGTTCCCCAGAAGGTTAGGCTATTAATTTTGATACTTAAAAATTTGTTAGCACTTGTTAAGGTGAACATATTAAATTGTGTTGTGCTAGCTTGTATACATCTAGTATTTATGTTAAAATAAGGAAGCCCTGACCATCAGTGGTTATCCTAACCATCAATGGTCATGCTGACATCAGTGGTTAAGGGTCTAGAGGGAAAGGGTTCAAGGTAGGTTAACAAGGTTGGGTTAAGGGTCAGATAGTGAGTTAGTGAGTTTAGTTAGTTAAGTATCTAACTTGACTCAAGGTCCGATGGGTTGGTTAGTGGGTCCAGAAGGATTAAGTGGTCCCTAGGGGGTCCCAAAGTATTTTAACATCTAGAACCATTATGTATAGTTTTTTAGTATCTACATTTTGCCCTTTTTTGTTATGCAGATTTGAATGAACAAGCTATAAAATAAAAAACAAATTATTTGTCAAAGGTCTGGTTGCCTCAAGTATGGGAGGAGGTGTTCCCACCTAAAATCAAGAACTGATGAGGTGAAACTAAAATCAATTCAGGGTTTGATAAGTGGTTTATGGTGAGTCACAAGGTTAGTGATAAAAAGAGGTTGGGAATTTGAAGCGCAAACATGCACACCAAATGCAAGTAAGTATGATAGTTAAGATCGTGCTTAGACTAAGTTACCATAGTTGGTAAAAATAAGGTTAGTTCTATAAGGATAAGTAACAAGTGGACTGTGTAATCACATTTATGTGTGGTGACTGGGAACACTCATAAATACAAGTCTCCTAGATAGGTTTGGTGTTCTCGCATGTATTTGAGGTAGGAAGTGCTCTCATGAAAAATTCAAATAGTCTGGTTGTGCACTAGGTGGTACAAAATTCAAATGTTCAAAATAACAAGGTTGGTCAATGCAGTCAAAAGGACCAAAGCAAGGTCATCATAAAATATGTGATAGTTCGAGCCAAAATGGTCAACGTCAAGGTGGACATTATCAATTAGTTGGTAAAGGGTATTCTCCAATGGTTCATGGTTGGTTTGTGGTTTGGTGGAGAAGGGTACTGTCTAAAAGGGGGCACTAATGTGTTAGTGCCAAAAATGTTGAAAAGTGGGTTTCTTGATCGTTGATAGTCAAGGGTCCCAAGCTTGACCCTCGATGGTCACCCTAATCATTGATAATAAGGGGAAAACCTAAAACCATGAAAAATAAAAAGTGAAAATGATAAGTCATTTTCAATTTATCTCTTTTGAATTTTCGACACTTGTGTACTCATGAGTTTTTGGTGTTTTGCATAAGAGATATTGACGAGCTGGGGTAGATTATTGACTGGGTGATAAGGTGATTGGTTGATTGTTGGTGAGGTGGACCATAGGATGCAAGGCAAATGAGGAGGCAGTTGAGCAGTGAGAGCCAGGCTTCCTCCAAGATGATAGTCAAGGAATGAGGTAGGTATTACCTTGAATTTGATAGGTTATGTTGATTTAATGGTAGAATTATTTTTTGAATTTGGTTTGTTTGTTTGTGATTGGGGGAGGATTTTAGGGTTTTCCCTAGTTTTTAGGTTTCGGTGTGATTTTTTGAAAATTAGTAGGTAAAAATGAAAATTGAAAGTGTATATAGGTTGAGGGTAGGTAGGGGAAAGGATTACGGTAATTAGATGTGAGATAAGGGTGATTTGGGTTAGTTTTAGGTAGGTAGGGTTAGGTATTTTACCATCGGTGATCACACATAGTGACCATTGGTGGTCTTACCTGACCATCTGTGGTCTTAGTCGACCATTGATGATCAAGGGCTAGGTGCCCAATGGTGAGCCAATCATTGGTGGTCGATGAAAGTGTTAGACTAATTAGATAAAAGGTTAAAGGTAATGGGTTAAGGGCTGGATGAATTTGATGAAAAGGTTAGGGCAAGAGGTTAGTTTAAAATGTTTTTAGAAGGTTAAGGGTAGTGTTAATGGGAAGGTAGGGTTTTAAGAAGGAGTTAATGTTGTTTGGATGAGGTAAATAGGTGGGATTAGTTAAGTGGGTTAGTGTAAAAGGGTGAATGTTCATGGGTAAAGTAGAGAATATAAAACTAAGTGTGTTTTGTAACAATTGTTGTAGGCACAAGATCTGATCTAGTGTAGGATTGGGTTCCTCAAATCTTTGTAGATATCTATTAGAGGATGATTGGACACACATGGAGGAGGTCATCCTTGGCATAATGAGGCACTTCCAGCATGTAATGTGAGATGAAATTATGATCATGGAACTCATCAAGAGATGGAATCTGATCATAAACATATTTTTGTTACCGATAAGAGAGATGACCATCCTACTAGAGTATATACATAGGATTACTCGACTACCCATTTGAGGGGAGCTGATATATCATATAGAGAGTGAGGAGAGGGATGATCACATGGAGCTCCTCTATGGTGAAGATCATACATTCACCAGATGGCATGCCAATGGCTTTAGTTACAAGCCATTGTATTAGAAGGGAAAAGATTAGAGGTGGTTGATGATGATGATGATGGTAGTCTCTTATTTTGTATTGCTAGATTTGAGCAGTGGATGGTTTCCTTATTTATTGCTATGTGTTTTGGTGAAGATGTTGTTTGGTTGGATAATTTTTGGATGGGCACTATTTTTTCTAGTTCAAATATATAGAGATTTAGGAGGGTTCTAAGCACATTAGTGGTATGGCATCAGTGTGGGGTTTATGCTTCATTATTAGGCCTACAAGCATATGAAGGTCCTGATGTTGATGGGTCTACCATGGGAGGGGTATGCCTAGATGGACTTTAGGGTGGGCTTCATGTGATGGAGGGGTGACTATGTACTCATAGGAGTTGGAGGAGCCACACATGATATTGACTAGTTCAGGGATGCACTGGATGCCTTAGTTGTGGGGGATATGATTTAGAGGTCATATGTTAGCTTTTTAAGGTGGTGCCACTACACTCAACATATTTTGTCATTGTAGAGCTAGAGGTGGATGTCAGGAATCTAGAACAGCAAACATGCTCTGACTCCACTGTTAGGATCTAGGAAGCACGATTGATTACCATGTACAAGTAACTAAATGCAGAATTTAACTAAAAGTAACAAGTAACTAGAATTCAAAAATAACACAGAATATGAGAGACAATACCCAATTGTATTAATACTCTTCCAAAAGAAAATACAACAAATAAGATGCCACAGTCTTCTTCCTTACACACCTCTAGGGCCCCCACACCTCTAGGGCATAAACAATAAATCTCTTCAAGAGCTCACTCTCTCTCTTATGGTCCCAATAAGCAACTCACACATAGAGTTGTTGTTCACCTCCAACCAGTCAGTATCACTACTACCAGTACCACTAGTCAGTATCACTACTGCCAGTACACAAGTGCTCCATGCACTCCAAATCTGAGTACACACCGTACTCCAAGTACACAACATACTCCAAGTAGATCTCCCTGATCTTGCACCTTGTTGTGTTTCCCGTCACCTTTGACCTTGCTATCCTACAGATCCACCTTAGACCTTGCACACACAAACACCTGCAAATCAATGATCTTACTTACCACATGTAGATCTCCAAACATGGCCTTGCACACCTGCTGACCAAGATCATACACACATGAAGAACCCTTCTGATTCTCTAAACCAACACCCCTGTGGATCTTCTACCAGAACTTGCACAACTTTCAGCTCTACCTGATCATACACACTCAGCACCCCTGTGGAACTAGGAGGAACACGCCTTGCTCTCTTCACTCTAAAGGAGCTAATTTTTGCTCTCTTACTCTCTAGCACAAATTACAATACAACCCATGGGTCTATTATATAGATCTCATGCAAACAATAATTAGACATCCAATTACAATAATTAGATCCGCAACTCAAGACTAAAATTAGCCTTTTTACATGTAAACAACCAGTTCGTTAACTGACTATTCATCAACAAGCAATTCTGGAACTGCACAGGTGATCGACGTTAGTCCCTATTTGTCTGGAGATGACCGACATTGGCCGATCTCTGACCGATGCCAGTTGCTCTATACACTGGATATGACTAATGTCAGTTGTGCTTGTCAACGTCAGTTGCTATAACACTGAACAATCGTCCTCCATGTCTACATCAGTGAAGCTTTTAGCTCCACAACCTAACAATCTCTCACTTGGAGATAAACAACTGCACTGTACCTATACCTGTACACCATCTAATTTGTTTCCTAGCTTGTATCCCTCTTCAAGTTCAATCCCGAAGACCAACCACCACACATCCTATGGTGCAACCCTTGTCATCCAAGTAACCTGCCATATCTGAAGTGCTTGACCCTGCATAGCATGAATCCCTACTACTAGTCCCTCTCAGATACCTGAGAACCCACTGAACTAATTTCCAGTGCTTCCTTCTCGGATTGACTACAAACTTTCTGACAACACCCACTACTGGGGCAATATCAGGGAGTACACATGTACTCAACCTCATCATGTGATTGGGGACCCTATTCTGTGAATTGTCCATCCATAGGAGTGCTTGTCGTTCTGCATCCTGCACTACCTTCACACAATCATCCTGTGACAACATCAACTTATGATCTTCCCTGTCTCTAGGATTACTCACGCCAAAGAATTTTGCTGCTCCCAAATTCTTCATGACATACCACTGAACTAACTTTACCTTTAGCTCAGCAACTCCCTGTATGTATGCACCTGCAACAATCACATCATCCACATATAGTAACAAGATAATGTATCAACCATTATCCAACCTGGTAAAGAAACACACAATGGTTACAATGACATTGACTAAAGTCATGCTTTGTCATCCACCTGTCAAACCTGTACCACTATCCTACAGCTTCCTCAAGACCATATGACATGGCCTTATGTCTCACGTGTCCATTCTCTCTATTCTTTAACCAAGGAATCCATTCGTCTCTTAGTCCTTTTATCCTAGCTGGCAACTCTACCAAATCTCCCATTTGGTTCTTCTCTAAAGAAATCATGCCATGCTCCCATTGTTTTCTAGATCCTTCCTACTTTGTAGTGAGCAACTAGTATAAAGAAGAGGAATAACGAATTTGAGGCTTACTTACCCTTTCAATCCTCCATATGGGCATTTGAGACTCCTTGACAGCTTGTTGTCTACCCAAAATATGTTCCAGTGACCAACCTCAGTCACCACACAGCCTACATCTGACTGACATCGGTTCCATGCGACTGTCCAGGTCACTGAAACCGATTATCCTATCGACATCGGTCTCCACCTGCCCGACACCACCGACTTTGCCTTCTGCACATGACTGATGTCGGTGCCTGTCTGTTCGATGCCGGTTCCTCCTGACTGACGCCGATACCTGTGTTCTCTTGTGAGTGATGACTTTTTACCTGTGAGCTCTCTTTAGATCAAAATCCTATCCAAATTGCCCTGCTCAGAGATATCCAGTCCCATCCACTGATCTCTGTCCATCATCTCTTCCATAAACACCAAGGCTTTCCAGTTCTTAAGTCTGTCAAACACATCTAACTTCTGCTTAAGAACATGCATCTCCTTCTTGCTCTTGTGACCAAGCCTACAAAGCCACGTCCTTGCAATAGAATAAGAATCAGTAATACAAGCAGGTAGATAAAGAATACCTACTTTCTTACCACACGCTAATTCAAGTGCATCCACTATGAGAGTTCCTGTGCATCTCTCATCACCCAACTTCCCTAAAGAAATTAGCCGCATCTTCAAGACTGGGACCTGCATGACCTTCTTCAACACCCATGTGTTGGCCATCTGCAATTTCAGCAACACTTCCCCTTTGCCAATACTTTGACAAGGCTCACCAACCCCTCTATATGGGGTTACATGGAAAGAGGCAACAAAATCTATAAACCAAGATTCTACTTTATCCAAGGAACATCTCAGAGCATCCTGTGCAACAACACTTGCAACATCTGCTTCTTCAGTTCCTTCATGTTGATCTTTTACCAACCAACAATTTTCCTTTATCTGCTCTTTCTTTCCATAACACCGTAATTGACCATTCGTGCTTTTCAATTCCTCCATTCTTAGTGTACTTTCTTTTGCCATTGCTATACTCCCACTCAATCAGAAACCCCTGAGAGTGACCTGTAATCAAACACAAACTTGTTCCCTACAACCTTACCTCTGATACCACTTTGTCAGGAATCTGGCACAACAAACATGCTCTGACTCCACTGTTAGGATCTAGGAAGCACAATTGATTACCATGTACAAGCAACTAAATGCATAATTTAACCAGAAGTAACAAGTAACTAGAATTCAAAAATAACACAGAATATGAGAGATAATACCCAATTGTATTAATACTCTTCCAAAAGGAAATACAACAAAGAAGATGCCACAATATTCTTCCTCCCACACCTCTAGGGCATAAACAGTAAATCTCTTCAAGAGCTCACTCTCTCTCATATGGTCCCAATAAACAACTCACACACAGAGTTGTTGTTCACCTCCAACCAGTCAGTATCACTACTGCCAGTACCACCAGTCAGTATCACTACTGCCAGTACACAAGTGCTCCACGCACTCCAAATCTAAGTACACACCATACTCTAAGTACATAATGTACTCCAAGTAGATCTCCCTGATCTTGCACCTTGTTGTGTTGCCCATCACCTTTGACCTTGCTATCTTGCAGATCCACCTTAGACCTTGCACACACAAACACCTGCAAATCAATGATCTTACTTACCACATGTAGATCTCCAAACATGGCCTTGCACACCTATCGACCAAGATCATACACACATGAAGAACCCTTCTGATTCTCCAAACCAGCACCCCTGTGGATCTTCTACCAGAACTTGCACAACCTGCAGCTCTACCTGATCATACACACTCAGCACCCCTGTGGAACTAGGAGGAACACACCTTGCTCTCTTCACTCTGAAGAAGCTAATTTTTGCTCTCTTACTCTCTAGCACAAATTAAAATACAGCCCATGAGTCTATTATATAGATCTCATGCAAACAATAATTAGACATCCAATTACAATAATTAGATCCATAGCTCAAGACTAAAATTAGCCTTTTTACATGTAAACAACTGGTTCGTTAACCGACTGTTTGTCAACAAGCAGTTCTAAAACCGCACAAGCGACTGACGTCAGTCCCTATCTGTCTGGAGATGATCGACATCAGCTGATCTCTGATTGATGCCAGTTTCTTTATACACTAGATATGACCGACGTCAGTTGCGCCTGCCAATGTCAGTTGTTGTAACACTGAGCAATCCTCCTCCATGTCTGCATCAGTGAAGCTTTTAGCTCCACAACCTAATAGTGGATTTATGGGAGGAGAGAGAGTGAGACTAAGCTCATCCCATTTGATAGAGTTCATAGGTAGTTTAGCCTAGTATAAAGGATCCTAGGTCTATTCTCAAGGTATAAGAGGGATGAGGCTAAGTTTTTGCTTCCTGAGCCAGAGCTAGAGGAGGTGGTTCTTGATCATGAGGAGCTACCAGTCAGAGCAAAGATCAACAAAGTCAATTTTGTTGATGGGTACATAGTATGATATCAGGACATATATATAATAAGTAATTTTTGGGTGAGATGATGGGGGTTGATAGGCCATGGATGTGTACCCAACTAGTGGGGTTCCATAGATGAAGGTATAGGGAGGTGGCCCTGATGGATAGGTAGGAGTGACACTAGCTATTGTACAAGCATAGATCATAATGTTACAGGGATAGGTGGCCACATTATAGGGCCAAATTATGACATTACAAGGTCAAGTTATGACTATGATAAGGGAAAGGGACTAGGCCAAGACTTCACTAGGCTTGGTGACCCAAGAGAGGGATACCTTGATACAAAGAGGAGTAGTTACAGCATGAGTGGGACCACCAAGTAGCATCCCTATGGCAAGGAATTTGGCCATCATTGAGGAGTTGTGATATTATGAGGCCATAGTTTTGACATAGTGTCCATAAGATCCCCAATGGGGTGAGTATAGAACCAATTTGGTAGGTGGTGTAAGGGTAGTGACTTTGGGTTAGTGGGTAACTTTGGTGAGTGGGAAGATAAGCACCTCAAGAGGTTAGGTACCAAATGATAGTGGTGTTGTAGGAGGGGCTAGTGGTAGTGGTGCCCCAGGGGCATAGTATATGATATGATATAATGTATAGATATAGATGTACATGATTTTGATACCGTCTTATGTACTGATGTAATGAGATGTATATTTTTGAGAGAGAGATATGCACATGATTATATATAGTATTTATTTTGATGAGACATGATGTATATGATGTTTATGATGTTATATAGATGTGATTTATGGTTCATGGTTTAAATTTATTTATGTTTTATGCTTTATGATATGTGGACTCATTAGCTTAGGCATGTGATGATTATGGATGATGCTTATGGTGAGTGGTTATATGTGATTATGATGATGTTTTGTTTTATTCATGGATATGATGTTTATGATTATGGTTAGGGTGTTAATTACGTGGTGATGATGTTATTTATGATGAATTATTGTGATGTTTATGGTAAATGGTTACTTTTCTTATGATTATGATGTTTTTGATAAATGGTTATGATCATGGATATGTGACATGGTATGATTTATGATTATAGATGTGATGTAGTTCATGATGTTTTATGAGCATAGATGGTGTGATCATGGTTATTGATGTGGTTTATGATTATGGTTGTTGATGTGTTTACACATAAAGTAAGTTAGATAACAAAACTAGATATGGGAAAAAACTAGATAAGAATCATAAGACAAACGTCTAGATTTATGAGAGGATGATGAAAAAGGCATGATGCTTCTTTATTGGCAAAGATAAAATAAAACCCAAAGTTTGATTGGCTTAAGGAACGTAAGCCTTTCAAATGCTTCACATTAGCACGTGTTGGTTGATAAAAAGGTGTCTTGATCACATTGTGTCAAGTAAGCTCAAAGTCCCTTGATTTTGTATATGGTAAAAATGAGAGATGGGTGGTAGGTGATATGAAGGGAAAATGGGTGATAGGTAAGGTAACCTTATGTGGGTTAGTTTTCCGCTTCTATAGGTGACCTAGGAACCATAATAGATAAGTCCATGTCATATGTAAGGTGTAGAATGATTGATATGAGAAGTATACTAATGCTATATGTGAAAGATGATTGCAACTTTCTTGGGATAGCTTGTTTTGATCTTGATATAGGGTCATTTGTTACTTTGTTTTGGTAGGTTTATGACACTGATCAATGTGGGAAGCTTCAAATGATTGATTTTGATAAATTTGAGTTATCCATCCTTCAAGGGAGTGGTCTAATTTTGGTTTTGTTTATTTGGTAGTTTTCCTTCAGGGGAATAATATATCTTTTTAAACAATTTTAAATTTTGGGTAGCTATCTTTATAGGGAGTAGTCTGTGTGCTAGAGATATTTGACCCAAGTGATAGTTTGGTATCCCAGATAATTTTGATGCCAGATTAGACATGGGAAAGTCTATTTAGGCTTAGAGGTTTACCTTTATTAGGTAAAAACTTAGAGCATAAGAGGTTAATGATAGGTGAAAGGGGTAGGTTTGAGAGATAATGACCGTGGGATTCCATCTGATTATGGATAAAAAGTATCCATGAGAACCATGACATGGGTAGAGCCATGGTACCCATATTTAGGATTAGTCTATGACTATGATGGTTAATCACATGATTCTATGTTTTAATTGGTTTTCCTCAAAGGGATGAGTGAGGGTATGGGGAAGACAAAAATCTCATAAATCAAGGGACAAGCTTAAGTTAGATGATAGGTGAGTTTTATCCCTATTTAAAAAAATAAAGGACATAGATGTGAAGCATTGAGAGGCTTAGGTTCTAGTTTACCTTTGAGAGAGCATAAATGATAAGCTCTTGATCCATACTTGTGGGTTATGATGTAGGGTCCAATCCAAATAAAATCAAACTTGCCTCGCTTGCTTTTCTCTATATTGGTCACATGTTGATTTTATTTTAGGATGAGGCCTTCAATGTTGAATTCTCATTATTTTAGGTGTTTTTTGTAGGTGTGCTTGATTGTCTCTTGATAAACATGAAGGTGGTTGAGTGCTACTAAGCGGAATTCATCAAGTAGCTCAAGTCTTGCTAGACGCTCTTAACGATAATCACTCTCAGAAATGATGTTTTGCAAAGATATGTGAAGAAAGGAAATTTGGAATTTGAGAGGAAAGACTGCCTCTATTTTGAAGACCAAGGAGAAAAGGGTATCACCCATAGAGGTTTGAATGCTAGTGTGATAGGTCCATAAAGTAAAAGGGATATACAAGTGCCAATCCCAACGAGAAGCACTAACTACTTTGGTTAACATCTAGTTGAGGGTTTTTTTAGAGGATTCTACCTATCCATTTACTTGTGGATGGTAAATCAAGGAAAATATTAACTTGATTCCAAATGTGTCATAAATACCTTATAATTATTTGTTTTTGAAAGATTTACCATTATCAGTGATGATCTTATGGGGAACACCAAAGTGATAGATGATATTATGATTGATGACATCAAAAATCTTGTCAGCCTTAGTCGATATGAGAAGAATAGCCTCCACCCACTTGGTGGAATACTCAGTGGTGATGATGATGGAGTGGTGCCACTATGAATAATGAAGATTGATTTCCCCAATGAGATCTAGTCCCCATTGTGAGAAGGGTCAAAAGTCCTTGGATACTTGAAGGCTATGGGCTGATGCATGATGTAAATTAGTGTGTTATTGACATTTAACACACTTTTTTATATAATTTCAATAGTCTTGGTTGAGGGTGGGCCAATAGTAGCCAAGGTGAAGGATACACTTAGTGACAAGTAGACCACTAAAGTGCCCCCCACATATTTCATCATGCATTTCCTTTATATCATGGGAAGTCTCATGATTACATAGGCAATAGAGAAGGATGTTGTCAAAACCACATTTGTAAAGGATTCCCTCTAGTATGGTATAATGAGAGGTAATCTAAACAAAATCTCTTTGAACATTTTGAAAAAGGTTGGGAGGAATGATGTCAAGGTTGAGGTAGTTAAAGGTTTGCTCGTACCAAATATATAATGGAGATTCCTCCACACTAAAAATGGTAGCGAGGTCAGATTGGATATAAGAGGGTGTGACAAAATAATGAATGGTGATAAAGAGTTTGGATTTGGTAGGTTGAGATGGTATCTGAGAAGTGAGGGAAGCCATTGTATCTATAAAATTATTGGTGGATCATGGAATAGAATGGATAAGGTAATGATCAAATGATGTTAAGAGTACATCAACTAGCTATTTTTACTTTTGCAAGACATCATTCTTACATTGGTAATATACATTTACTTGGTTGACCACAAATTGGGAGTTTCCAAAGACACTAATCATCTTAACTCCCAAAGCTAGAGTAGTTTGGAGCCCTATGACTAGGGATTCATACTCAAGCATGTCTTTGGTACACTCAAAATCAAGTTTGAAAGAGAGAGGAAGAGGTTCACCATCGAGGGGAATAATAATAACTCTGACACCCCCACCTCGCTAACACTTTAATCCATTGAAAAAAATGGTCATTTGGTAGGTGATGTATTCTTGAGAAAGAGTTGTGATGGACTGATCTAGAAACATAAGAGGAAGTGGCTGGTTATATAGCAAATTTGCTTCAGCCAATTAATCACAATGACTTATTCTGTAATCAACTTCTGTTAGAGGAAATCAAGGTCAAACTTAGCTAAGAGCATGATCCACTTAGCCATATGTTGGTTTTGGTATAGTTTAGAGTGCATGTACTTGAGTGGGTCAGTGTTAGTGATGATGAAAGTTTTGTGATTGAGGAGGTAATGACAAATTTTGGTAGCCACGAAGACTAAGGTGAGATAAATTTTCTCAGTATGGTTGTATCGAGTCTCATACTCTATAAGTTTTTGAATTATATAGTAGACAACTTGCTCTTTGGTTTGTTCATCACGGTGAGTGAGAATTGCCCCTAAGGAATGGTCAGTGGTGGATATATAGAGATAGAAGGTTTGGCCCTCTTTAGGAGGGGTAAGAATGGGTGGAGAAAAGAGGTAATCTTTGAGTGAATCAAATTCTTGTTTGAAATCCTTAGTTCACTTAAAATATGTATCTTTCTTAAGAAGATGGTGAAAAGGTTGACATCTATCTGATAATTGAGAGATGGGATGATGGATGGATTGGAGCTTCCCCTGTAGGTTCCAGAGTTGCTTAAGATGGGTTGGAGGTGGCATTTTGGGGATCACTCTAACTTTGGTAGGGTCCACTTCAATTCCTCAAAGAGAGATGAAAAAACCAAGAAGCTTTCTAGATAGGACCTCAAAAACACATTTTTGGGGTTGAGTCAGACGTGGAAATGGATTAGGTGCTCAAAGATAGTTTTGAGAATGTCTAGATGATCCTTGTGATATTTTTATTTTCCAAGGAGATCATCTACATAGTCCTCTATGATTTTTTGGATGAGATCATGGAAGATGTAGGTCATCACACATTGGTAGGTTGCTCTAACATTCTTCATACCAAATGGCATGACCCTATAGTAAAAATTTCCCTAAGGGGTGATGAAAGAAGTCTTATGCTGATCTTTAGGGGTAATCAAGATCTGATTATATCTCAAGAAACCATCCATGAGAGATAACATCTCATGGCCATCTATAAGATCAATAAGTTGGTCGACGTTATGCAAAGGGAAGTCATCCTTTGGCAAGCAAGGTTGAGGTCATGAAAGTCAATACAGAGGTGAAGTCTCCATATAGGTTTGGTGATGGGAATGATGTTGGAAACCCATTTTGGATAGTCAATGGGTTGAATGAAATTGACATTGAAGCTTTTCTTTGACTAGAAGGGTGATGCAAGGGTGCATCCGACAAAGTTTTTGCCTAATAGGCTTAGCATCAGGATGGATGACAATGTTATGGAAGGCTATGGAAGGCTCAATCCTAGGCATATCTTGATAAGACCAAGAAAATTCTATTCTTCGATCATGAAGGAAGGAAGTGTAATCATATTGCTTTGAGGAATCTAAGGATTGAGCAATATTTACAATGCATGGGTTATCCTGAGTACCAAGTTGACATCAATAGTGGATTCATTCAACATGTTTTGATTCTTAGGAGGAAGAGATTTATGGATAGAAGAATCCCCCACACTAAGATAGGTGAGAATGGAATAATCATCCTAACATTGGATGGTGTTGATGGTAAGAGAACCATTTTCTACCATTTCAAGATAAATCAAAGGAAAGGTTTTAGTTTGACTATCTTTTTGATAGGCCAGGGGGGCCAAACTAATGATATTGGCTAAAATAATTTAGGAGGGATGGTTTCAAAATCCTCAAAAAATTTAGGATATTGGGTTGGTGAGGATGGGATGTTTTCCTCAATGGTGGTGATGGGTTTGGGTAAATTAGTGGGTTCTTTTGGTGGGATAAACCCAAGGACAAATATCTCACAAGGTTTCTTGATTTTAATCGAAGGTAACTCATGGGGTCCATGTTCATAATGGTCGAGGCTAAATCCCTTTTAGGCATACCTATGAAGGTACAATTTGGAAAATTTTGGTTTATCCAAGTGGAAAAATTGGAAGTAAATGGTCAGATAGAAGAGGTGTTGGTGGAAGAAACAAGTGGATGATTAAGTCCGCCATAGATTAAATTAGTTTGATAATTGGGAGGCCCAAAAGGAATGATGGTTCTAATTTTGGGATCATAGGTAGGATCATAATCAAGGTTCCCATACTCTTGAGGAGTAAGGAAGGCATCCAAGGCTAAAATAAAATACTCTCCCAATGAGAGACATTGAAACATAGGATTCAAGAGGTCCTCTATGGGGATCTAAGAAGAAGGGATAAATGAGCTAGTTGAAGCTTCATCAACGATAGGGGCAAAGTTGTTATTAGTTAATGGTGAGGTGGTGTTATTGTTGGTTGGTGGTGAGGTGGATGAGCAAGGAAGAAGAACACCATTGGGTCAATATGTCATGTTTTAAGATGCAAAGGGACTAGGGTCAGTTGGTATGGTGATGACTTGACACTTGTGTTCAAACTTGACACAGTGATGCAAGGTGGATAGGACACAACTCATGACATAGATCCAAGGGCATCAAAGTAAGACATTGTATTATAAATCACCTTCTATAATGTATAAGAGTTAAATAATTGTGTGAGGTCCCAAGTGGATATGGAGTATGAATGTCCCCAAAGTAGTGGTCATAGTATTATTGAAGGAGCAGAGGACCGATGTAGTTTCTGACATGATATTCTTTTACAACTGGAGTTGGTCATAAGCATGAAAGGAGATAATGTTAATACTATCTCCTCCATCAATCATCACCCTTTTGATGTAGATTTTATTGATGTATATAATTATGAAGAGGGAAGGATAATGATCTTCAGGATGACAAAAGGTATTTCTGAAATCCTTGAAAGTGACAAGAGTGGAAATTTGAAGGGCTCCAACAAAGGTTGTAAGAGGTTGAAGATATTTAGTTTAAACCTATATAGATTGTAGGATCTCTATAGGTGTTTGATGGTGAGGGGGCAAGGTGTTGATTAATTCATATAGGATCATCTTCACTAGTGTCTGGTGAATCTACTTTAAAAATACTCATTTTATATATTTAGAAGGGTTGGAGATAAGGGCACCCAAAATGGATATTTAGGGTTTTGGTGAAGGTGAAATTGAAGGTGTTTGGGTTCAGTTGTAAGGTTGAGGGGTGGAATTATATGTCCATGAAATGGACACTTTGGCCTTTCCCTTATCCTTTTACTGAGCCTGAGATCAAGTAACCATATGGATAGTGTGGATGGTGGGAAGTATTAGACTAGATGGCTTCTTTAATTCCTCCTTACTCTTGGGTGAAAGTGGGGGAGTAGGTGTATGTTGTATAGGTTCATTTGGTGGTTAGGTTGGTAATGGGATCAAGGGAGGTTCATCTGATAATAGATCATCCTCATCTCATAAGTTATGGATAAGTGTTTGGAGATCTTTGTAATTTTTTGTGTCATGTTTAGGTGTCTTATGGTATGAGCAAATTAAACTATCATTGAACCAAGATGATTTGGGACTTGAAGGGTCAAAGGGTTTGATATGTGGTAGGTTTAAGGAATAGGTTAGCAATAACCTTTGTAAAATGGTCAAATAAGATTTGAACAAAAGTGTTGAAGGTGATGGGATTTTTTTTAGGGGTGGGAGACTTCTTAGAAGTAGGCTTTACCATGGAATTTGTAGGTGGTGGAATGGTTTTGGTAGGTGGTTTAGGTTGGGATTTATTCATGTTAGTTGGTCTTGAGGTGGATGATTTGGATGATGAAGATTTGGAGATAGGTGGGGAGGTAGAGGTAGATAGGTTAGTTAAAAATGATGTGGAGTTTGATGATTTGGTGGGGGTAGGTAAAGGTAGAATGAAATAAGAAGGTTTAGTTTGGGTAGTTGTGGGAGGGTTCATATTCTTGGTAGAAGGATGAGCTCCTAGGATGGTTGAAGGATGGGGTCCTAAGATAGAAGGTAAGTGGGAATTAGGTGGTATGGCTCTAGTTTGAGGTGGGAGTTTGGGTGGTTCCAACTTTTTAGTTGGTTTGGTTAAGGTTTTCTTTGGTGGACTAGATGGGTTTAAGTCCAAATTCAAAGATGGGTGAGCAAGGCTAGGAGTAGGAAGTTTTCCTAGGTTCTTGATAGGTTTGGTTAGAGAGGCATAAGGTGATTTGACAATTTTGGATGGAGGTGCTTTGGATGGTTCTCCCATAGTTTTGGAGGGAGAAGTATTTGATAAAGGGATTGAGATGATGATAGGTTTGATGGTGGATGAAAGTGAGGTTGAAGGTTCATGTTTTTTTTTATAGGGAAGTCCAAGAAAATTCCAAAAGGTGGCTCTATCAAGATTGGGTTGGGAGGAGAATTCTAGGCTTTGGACTAGTCTAGAGAAGGGTTTGTGAACTAGTTTGATTCCTTGGTCATTGGTTTCAAAGATCAGGCCCATAGGTTGAGCTGAAGGAATGGTTTATTCACCTTTGTCCTTGATGGAAGGTTCCAAGATTTGAGAATATGTTTCCTCCATGGAAGGATTAGATAAGGTGATCTCTTCTTTTGGAATTGTTTCAAAAGAGAGAGTAGGTGACTCCATGATGGGGGAGGAAGGTGTGATTGTCTCGAGTGAAGGAATGGAGGTGGTGACTTCCTTTTTTTTTGGTGTCAAAAGCAATGGAGGGTGATTCCACCACTTCAATGAGTGGAGTGGAGGAAGAGGTGGTTGAGACAATGGTTGCCTCCTTCGGTATTTCAATCAAAGGAGAGGTGAGTAAGTCCATGGTCTCATCAAGTAAAGAAAGAGAGGTGGTTGTTTCCTCTGTTTGGGTATCCACATGAATGGTGGATAATTCCACCAATTCAAAAAGTGGAGTGGAGGAAGAGCTAGTTGAGGAAATGGTTTCTTCAGTGATAGGTTCATTGATAATAACATTGACCATATGGACCTCACGAACGTGAGATGATTTCAGTTTATTTCTATCATGATTGGTAGAAGGGGCATGATTAGGAAAAGGTTGCCAAAAGATGTCAAGGGATTAATTTGGGGGTGCATTGGGATTATCAAATGCAAGTTCTCCCTTATCAATCAAGCTTTGTAAAATGGTTTTCAAGGTGTTACCCCTACTAACATCATGTCCAATGACACAGTGGAAAACATATAAATCATTCTCATTGTAACAACTAGGTGTAGGGAGAGAAGCATCAAATTATTAGGAGGTTTGATAGGGGGAAGTTGTATGATGTTGGCTTTGATCAACTTGTCCAAAATTGAAGCATAAGACTCCCCTAGCAAATTATATTGTTTTGGGATAGCTCAGTTTTTATTTTGGATTTGTTGATTAGAGGAGTTAAAGGAGTTGGTTTGGTTAGGTTGGTTGACAATCGAAGGTGGAGTAGTTTTAAGGATCATCATGTTTGCAGATGCCTTTGATTTGGTGTTAGAATGATTATATTAGTTAGTGGTTTTGGATGAATATGGATCATTAGATTTTAATCTAAATTTTTATTTCTTAGTTTCAATTTCCCCTCATCAATGCCTCTGATTTATAGTTTGCGTGTCATGGTGAAAGCCTCATCAAAGGTTCTAAAATTTTGAACCTATAGAGTAGGAGAGATGTGTTTGGCACAACCCCAAGAGAAAATTTCAATCAACTCAGGTTGGGGTAAAGAGAAAGAGAGCTGGTTGATAAGACCTCTCCATCTAGCTATAAAATCGACAATTTATTCATCATCAAATTGCCTAATGGAGTAGAGGTTGGTGATAGAGACATTTTTAAATATATTGACTGAGAAGTGATCTAAAAAGGTTTGGGAAAGTTGGGAAAAATAAAAAATGGAGTGCTTGGTGAGATCATTATACCAATCTAAGGCTGGTCTAGATAAAGACATGGGAAAAGTATGAAGGAGAAGAGCATCCTCATATGCAATTAAATAGCAAGAATGGCAAAATGCTCTTAAGTGTTGTTAGGGGTCCTCCCTACTTTAGAACTTGGAAAACTTGGTGTTTCCCATTGAGGAGGATAAGGTTGGATAGGAATGGATAGGTGAATGGATTCATTGTAGATTTGGTCATAAGACAAGAGGTTATGAGCCCCAGAGATAGATGGTTCTAGGTTGGTCATTTTGTCCATTAACATTTTGACCAAAACCGTTTGAGATTAGGAAGCTCCATAATTGTGTGGTAAGTTTTGTTGAATTTGGGTGGATGTAATATATGTATAAGTGATAGAAGGTTGAGAAGATGCCACATATGGGTGTGTGGTCATTAAAGGTTGGGAGGATGCCACATAAGGGTTAATGGGCACAAAATATTGGGTAGAAGGCGTAGCTATATATCCTTGTGGATTAGGAACATATTGGTAGAATGTCATGGGTATTTGTTGAGGGATTGATATAGGTTGATTTTGAGGTATGGACGGATTAATTAGTTGGGGTTGAGTGGTAACTCTAGTACTGATAGGTGGAAGGGTAGGAGGTATGGAAAGCACCAAATTTTGAAGTGGGGTAGAAATTGCTAGGTGGGTAGTGATAAGGGAAATAGAATAAATAGGGGTAGAATATGTCCCTACAATGGATGAATTATGGGTAACAAAAGGTGAGGTTTCCCCTATGTTAGAGGTATTAGTTGGTGTAGGGGGTGTTTGGCTATTGGTTGGGATGTTTGATTGAGTTTGGGTGGAGGTAGTGGATGGGATATTGGTGAAAGAAGATGTTTGGGTGATCATAGCTTGGGTGATCATAGCTTGGGTGGAGGTGGTGCCAATCATAATATGGGGAGGCATCCCATAAGGTGGATTTATACAAGGATTCGAAGCATGGGTACGGTGAGATAAGGTGTTGAGGTAATGATGAAGGGCCATGAGGTTGTTATCAAAGAAGGTGGTAAAATTCACATCACCTTCGATAAATATTCGAGGCATGGTAGGAGGGGGAGAAATATGAGGATAACCCTCTACATCTAAAGTATACTCCATGGAGAAGGAAGAAGAGGAAGGTGGTTCTTGGTTGGTTTGATTCCTTAACTGTTGTCTAGTAATGACCATTTGAGGAATATAATGAAAATGACAAAAAGATCATAACTCAAACACAAAGCAAGCAAAAGGAAAATATCTCAAGACAATCAAAACATACACTAGATTGCATGTAAAGACTCAGGATACTTTTTAGATCACTTTTGGCTTATGCCTTAGAAAGTGTGAAGAACTTTGGTTTGTAGATTAGGTACTAAAAATTAAGTTTAAGGTTGGTTTTAGGTGTTAAAGGATCTCAAAAATTTGTATTGAAAGTCAATATGTGGCTTGATATTGGGGCTTATCCCCTTACTTCACACACCATAATGATAAGGGTGTTAGGTGATTAGCCAAGATATAATAAATTTTAGAGTTTAAACTCAACCAGATAGCTAAGTTTTGGTTTCTCTTCTTGGTAATGACCTCTAAGTAAGATAGCCAAAAGGTAAGGTTTATTGCTAGGTGATGAAATCCTAGTCGGGCCTTATGTCAATTGCTTTGATGTGTTAATCAATTATGTGGTTTGTTAAAGTGTGTGAGAACAAGAGTGAAACTACAATTGATTACTTTTATTTTAAGTTAACTATATGAACTAAAAACATGCAAGCAATCAATTTATGCAAAGTTTATTTTATACCCAAAGGAAAATTTCAATTTCATTGTATGAGCATAGAGTAAAGGAAGAAAAGGGAACCTAGATGCTACTAGGTCCCATCAAGCATGCCAAAATGTTTCTCTCAATTTTTTCTCATTTCTTAATTAAGGAAGTAGGTAAGAAACTAGTAATAAGGGTGTGGTAGAAGAACCTGGTTGTTGTGCGCATGTGATCTAGATGAGTGTGGAGAGATCTTTTTTGTCTTGGAAGGATGACTTGTATATAAGACAATAATAACAAAATTGGGTTTTTTAAAAGATAGTAAGGTGGGCTGCCTAGCGTGAGCTAGATCCAAGAAGCGTGAGCTTGCTAGGAGGCCATAAATCCACTCTTTGATAATAGTTAAGTTGAAAGAAATGAAAGGGAAGTAATTACATCAAATAATAGAAAGAACTAAAGTGAAACACAAGATGAAAAAGATACTTGATAACAAAAAAAATCTAAATATATCAATAGTGAGTCAATACTAGTGTTAAAGTAGGTCAGGTCAGGTTTAGAAAATAGGTGAGGTCTATGAATAGGCAAGGACATAGAAGGTTAGAATTGGTTGGGGATAAGGTGTTGGAAATAGCTTATTTTTATTTCTTGCCATAGTGACAGTCGACAGTTGGGATGAATGTCAAGGTTAAGCTGACTGTCGATGGTTGGGTGATCATTGACGGTTGAGGGTGACCATCAGCGGTCAGGGTGATCATCGATGGTTCCTGTGGATTTTGAAGATGGTCAGAAAAAGAGTTTTAGAATGGGCCAGTGAATGGTCCGGGATCAGGTTAAGGGTCTAGGAGTTATAAATTAAGATGTAGAAATATATGATTGGGATAGGAAGGTCAAAAACCAAAATAACAAAACTAGGATATAAATATACTTGTTGCTTGCTAAATGGTTGATGGCCGATTGCTGGAGCAATTTTGGTAGAGTAATGGTACTTTGCCTCAAGAACAATTTTGGTAGAGGTTCGGATCTTTGTTACAGTTGTTGATCATTGGAAGGAAGACTGGATGGAAATCTTGAATCCCTGTGTGTAATAATGCTTGATTATGGATCCCTATTCACCTCCTACTCCCCTTCTTTTATAGGCAAAAAGAGATGGAGTATAGAAGGTTCCCTAGAAGGTCAGAATATTGATTTCGATGCTTTAGAATTCATTAGCATCAGGTAAGGAGAATATATTAAATTGTGACATGCTAGCTTGTACACATTTGGTGTTTATGTTAGAATGAGGAAACCCTGACTGTCAACAGTCAACCTAACCATCGACGGTCATGCTAACTGTCAACGGTCGAGGGTCTAGAGGTTAAGGGGTCAAGGTAGGTTAAAAGGGTTAGATTAAGGGTCAGTTAGTGAGTTAGTGAGCTTAGTTAGCTAATTAGTTAACTTGACTTAAGGTTCAATGGGTTGGTTAGTGAGTCCAAAACTATTAGGTGGTCCCTAGGGGGTCCCAAAGCATTTTGACATATAGAACCGTTGTGTGTGGTTTTCTAGTGTCTACAGTTTTGTTTAGTAATGATGGAAAATAAAGGGTCGAACCTATATATACATTAATGGTTTAGAGGAATGATAAATAAGACTTATGTATTTAGGCACACGTCATATGGTTTAGGACATCAAGAATTAACATTTACCTATGACCAGATTTATGTGTTTAAACAAGGGCCTTGAAGTATCTAATGGTCTCACTTGAGGTAAAGTGACCATATTATTTAGAACTAATTTCTTCAAACTTTTTTGTAGAGCCTCATTGAGTCTAGTAATTTTTTTTCTTTATTGGACTAAAATGACCTCTTGAAATAGTTTTTATGTAGCATTGACTATGTTCTTAGAACCCACCATTATTGATCCTACTTTTAAAGTTTTTCTTATTTATAAAATTTGAATAAATAGTAGAAGAAGCAACATTGAAACCATACTTAAGAAAATTTACATCCAAAAATTGAATTTCAAATTCTGTAACAACATTACAAAGCTCATAAAAAAGAATGATAAGAATTGAAAATAAAATTTTATTTAATAATTGAAAGTTATTAACAAAAATGATTTGGAATTCATAATTCATTAACCCAGAACTCATTTTAATAACATTTTTTAAATATAAAAACATAATCACTAACATGTACATTTGTACTTTATTTAGTTTGAAATATTTGATCAATGTAACTTTCATGACAAAATATAAATATTTAAATGAGTTAAAAGTTCATCTACAAGAGTTATGAAATATTGAATGAATCCACATGGAAGAGCATAAAACAACCAAGAGCACAATTTTCAAAACTTCTAGTAAATAGCTTTATCAATAATTTATCATCTTGGACAAAGTATAAACATGGAACATAAAAGGCTTTAATATAATGTGAAGGGTATCTTTTTTATTAATTTTTTTAAATTTTGGAACAATAAAACTTGAAGGAAAAGGACGAGCAAAAATTTTATGAGCTAAAGGATTGAAAATATTATCATCAAAAGTGACTCTCTCACTATTTCATTTTTTGAATCATTTGGAGGGAGTTTTTATTTGATTTTTCATGTTATGAAAAGTGTGCATCATGGTGGCCACTTTGGGAATTTTAAATAAGTAGCATTTGAAGAGAATTGTTAATAGGGAAATATAAGGGTGGAGATGTGTAATATAAAAAAGAAATTAATGCAAGATCATTTGGGTCCACGTATAATATTATATCAATAAAAAATATGAGTAGTTAATTTTAATAAATTGGGGTGAAGTTTATTACTATTCTGATGGTTTGTGATATGTTTGTGAGCAACAAGATTTTTATTTGGGTCTTTACATATTGTATTTATTTTTGTGTTTGCTAAGGTTTAAATGTTCTTCAAAGTTTCTTTGCTTAATTTATTTTCTTATCACAAATGCTATGTGGTAATCTATAGTGAAGCTTTCTCGGGCATTAGATTCAGTGAGTTGAGCAATTTTTGAAGACTTAATTTTAGAGCAATGTTTTAGATATTCTACTTTTTTACACTTCATAACACTTAATTTTGGTCATTTCGACACATTACTATATTAAGTGGTAAGATTTTTGTTTGGGATAAGGATAACAATGACATTAGGAATAGGTGAATGGTTTTGTGATGTGTTATGGTGCATCAATTATGTGATGCATTATATTGTGATGTATTAAAATTGGGAATAGTGGAAATTTAATCATTATTAGAGGTTTGTTTGAGAATTTAATGTAAATGGGTGGATTGTGTGTCTATATAAACACATCCCCTACATTTGAGAAAGAATTCATATTAGAGAGGTAGTCTAACTTGTGGTTGCAAGGATTACTACAAGTGGATATGTTCCCAGATATGATAGAGGCTAGTTGAGTTGAGTTACTTAGAGAAATACTATGGTGTTGATATATTGTTCTATAATCATGTGAGAATTTGTGACATTTTTTGTGTTTAGGATGTAAGGTTGTATCATTGGCAATCATGCTAAATGTTTGTAGATCTCTATTTGAAACAATAAAATTAAGTTGTTATGTTTGTATTTTAATTATGAAATAGTGGGTTGCGTGGTAGAAGGAATCTCTTAATCAAGATCACTAATTGTGACTGCATCATTCAGTATCAAAGCAAGAAAAAAAACTTTTGGGTTTCGGGATCGAAGTTTATGATCTCCATTGTTTGTGAAGGTGAGTAGAGAACAAGAGGAGCATGCAAGAAAGGTTTGTGTAGGTTTGGGAAAGGCACAATAATTGATTTGAAGGTTTTAAAAAGTCAAGATGCCATTGAGAGAGTATAAAGAGTAGGTGTAGTAGTTGTAAATATGACTGGAAGACAATATGAGATTGAAAAAAATGTTGTGAGTTATGTAGACGAGATTGGTTGCTACAAATGAAGATAAAAGAATAGGATTCATCATGAGGGATGATGTGAGCAATGTAGAGAATGAATAACAAGATGATGAAGAAGAAGACCCATTACGAGAGTGATTGGATGAGGGATAAGAGAAGTTAATCAAAGCTATTTATTCCAAAATTGGAAGAGGAACACAAATGAAGTTTTCATGTTTTAGTGAAACATTGAAATTAGAGGAACTAATAAATTGGCTTAAAAATATGGAGGAATACTTCAAATTTGATGAAGTGGTAGATGAGAACAAGTCAAAGGTTACACAAACAAAGTTGAATGGACATGTAACTTCTTAGTGGAAGGAGGTAAAACTTGAGAGGAATTGCAAGGGCAAAGAAAAAATCACCCACTGGGAGAGAATGGTTGTAATAAAGTAAAGTTTATGCTTACAAATTACTTGTTGGACTTGTTGAAGAGGTTATAGATCTGTGAAAAAATAAAGTAAGTGTCAAAGAGTATACAAAGGAGTTTTACCAGATCACTAACTAGGATGGTCATAGTGAGAAAGACCAAGAGAAGGTAGCACGGTGTATTAGTGGATTGTGATGGGTCATCCAATATGAGATTAGTATAGTGAAATTATAGACAATGGTGGAAATGTATTAGTATGTATTAAGAGTGGAAGAGAAGTTGGCACGGAGACAAGGTATTATGAGAGGTAAAATGAAGGTTGGTGGTAACAAAGAACAACTGGGACATAAGAGCGATGAAGATGAAAAAATAATGCCAACTTTTCTAGAAAGGGAAGGATCATCCTTTGTGAGGGGTGGAAAAGAAAGAGGTGGAACATTCAATGGAACATGTTTCATATGTGGGTAGGTAGGACACCACACATATGAGTGCCATCATGTGCATGGTGACGGATAAAAAGAGGAAGTGGCGGTGCATAAGTCTTAAAAATAAAAGTAGAAACTATGGGACATCATAGAGATGAGCCTGAGCAAGGAGGAGAAAGTTTAATAGCAACAAGGACAATATTTTAGGTTGTAGGAAAGAGTGAATGTGTGAGACAATGGAAATATTTTCAGACCAAATGCAAGACAAGAGGTAAATGTTGTATAGTTTTGGTAGATAGTGGAAGCATGGATAATTTGGGATTAGCAAAGATGGTGTGGAAGCTGGGATTGATGTGAAGCCACATCCAAGGCCATACAAAGTGGCATGGTTGGTAGAAGGTCAAGGCAATGTTGTGTTGGAGTAATGTGAAGTGGAGATACATATTGGTAGTTATGTAGACAAGGTTTTATGTGATATGCTAGAGATGGATGCATTTCATGTTTTTTTGGGGAGACCATAGTAGTATGACCATGGGATATTATATGATGGAAGAGCTAGTACATTGTGAAGGAGGATGATGCAGACAAACCTTTGTTCCTACAAATTAATAAAACAACTACTAGTTACAAGAACTAAGCACAACATAATGAAGACGAGATACAATAATTAATCATAATAGAATGGAGATGATGAACAACTAGAATGTACAACAAATACCCTTATTTTATTCATCAATGGATATTACATCAACTCAGTCTTCTCCCCACTCCAGAACTAAAACTAACACACGTTTATATTAACAACTTAAAAAGATAACTAGTAAAACTCCTACCTAGACTTACTAACTCTAAATATAGCACATACAACTCCAATTATTCCCTTAACTCCACAAGAACAAGGCAATCATGGGAACTACTATTATTAGGAAACAAACTCCTAAGAAGACTCTTAATAATAACTCTTAACTACACTCCTAATTAGCCTAATACAACAAACAATAATTAATTATTGATTGCATCATCCTCACCATCTTTTAGAATTTATGAACATCCTAGTTCAGAGCTGGTTTTACTTATCTTCCTTTATTTTCTCCATAAATCAAACGAAGGCTCTTCTTGTACAAATTCACGTATACTTGCAAAGATAAATTCTGCCTTACTTGCAACCTCAATGAGCTTAGCCAAATAAAATATGATAGGATTGTCCTTCACTATAGATCCACCTAAGTCAACATTATGCCTTTTTTACTTTCAAACTTACAATGGCCATCTCAAAAATGGCTTTCTTTTCCTCCTTTTTCATGTATTTATGTTCACCTCCATGCTCTATGATAGCAATCTCTCTTGCAACTCGAAAATCAATGTCCAAATTGACCTTCATGCATGCAATCATTTACTTGCCTATCATTTTCAAGAGATTTCCAAATCTCTTTCTCATCCTCCTCTTGATGACACATTAAGATCACATCATATTCTTTCTTCTCTTCATTTTCTTCCTCATTCTCCATTGGATCAATTTTTGTAACACGTTGGATATCTTCAGCTGCAACATCTCCGTGCATGAAATCCATTGTCAATGAGATTCTTTTTGGTTTCTTCTCAATAGTAGAACTCTCTTCTTCCAAAAGAGATTCTTTCATCTCTTCCAAGGTTTTCTTTCTCTAAAAAACATTTTTCCTTTTCATTCCAATAACGTATGGTGTGATCCATGCCATCTTTCTCCTATGTTTCTCTTCTCTATGATATTGAGAAAACTCTATTCTCACAACCATTTCCTTGAACTATGTGATGACTTCCATAATCTTTTTCTTTTGTTTCTTCTTCCTCTACTGCTCCATATCTCTTTCATCTTTCTCCACGTCCCTAAACCTCAATGTTGAAACTCTCTTTCTTTGAAGATACTTGTCCACCCTTGTATCAATTTCTTTGATCATTCTCAAATGTTGTCTAAATTCCATCTCTGCATCCATATCCATAGCCACAATTCTTTTTGAGTGATTTTGTACTCTCCTCAATAACAACTAAGATTGTCCCACAAGTTCTCCATTCCCAACATCTTTGAATGCTCCGATACCAATAGATACAAATCTACAAACCTCTCAACTTACTATGAGAGATTTGCGGAAGTGTTAAACTAAAAATAGATGCTCCTTTTAATGGTTTAAGTAAACGTAGCTGGGAGAGATTTCCTATTATTAGCAAATAGAATATTAAGTTTTAGGGGTAGTTAATTGTCATAGAAGAGTGGAGGAGTTTATTAGTAGTAGTGTTCTTTTCTTATTAGGGTTTATGAAGGTAAACTTGTGTTCCTGCAAATTAATAAAACAACTACTAGATACAAGAATTGAGCACAACAAGATGAAGACAAGATACAAGAATTAAGCACAACATAATGAAAACAATGAACAGATAAAATCTACAACAAATACCCTTCTTTTATCCATCAATGGATATTACATCAACTCAGTCTTCTCCCCATTCCAAAACTAAAACTAACATGCATTTATATTAAAAACTTAAAAAGGTAACAATTAGTAAAATGCCTAACTAAGCTTACTAACTCTAAAAATAGCACACGCAACTCTAATTGTTCCCTTAACTCCACAAGAACAAGAGAGTCAAGGGAAATGCTATTATTAGGAAATATTCTCTTAAAAAGACTCTTAACAACTCATAACTACACTCCTAATTAGCCTACTACAACAAGAAACAATTGATTATTGATTAACTTTTATTAGGAAATATACTCTTAAAAAGACTCTTAACTACACTACTAATTAGCCTACTACAACAAGAAACAATTGATTATTGATTACATCAGAGGAAGGATAGATGAATCCATATCATAATTCCACTGAAGGCAAAGAGCATAGAGATTGCACACCAAAGCCCTTTGGTTGTGTGCATAACAAACAACACTTGCATGAGATAGATTGTGTGAAGATGCAGAATAGCATCGCAAAACAAAAAGATAATGATGATGTGAAGGTAAAGAGCAATACCACACAGAGAAAGCTAAATGAGAATGTGAATTAAAAATGCATGATTGTTTCAATGGGCAATGTCAAAGTAAGGGTGGTGTGGAAGAGTGGATTGCGCAGTGCAAACATAAGAGGTCAACCTATGGAGAGTGGGCGCTGGTGCAACAGTGAAATGAAAGCTTTTTTAAGAGGAGGTCATTTTTTGACTCGACTCATTAACCAATCAAATTCGAAGGTGAGACTCATTTCGCATGGCACAAAGGTGTAGCAAAACCTTTGGACGAGGTCAAAAAAAGTAGGTTTCCCATTCAATGTAAGTGTGAGAGCACCAAACTCACACATTTTCTTATCCAAAGTGTATGATGCGAGCACGTTCAAACCCACATATAATCTTGCATCAACCAAAAACATGAATAGTTAATTTTAATAAATAGTGTTAAAACTTTTGATTGTTTTGATGGTCTATGGTAGGTTTTCGATTCAGTCAGTTGCACAATTGAATATCCTTCGGCCGCTGTTGAGAAAACAGACGGAAGAATAAAAAGACGTCGACAGCAGGATTCGAACCTGCGCTCGAGTCTGTCTCCTTAACCACTCGGACATATCGACATCTGAAAGAATCGGTTTGCTGAACTTTAATGTGCTGAATACCTATCTGGAGATGAAATGAATGCGTTTCACCAAGATTTCAACAGAGGAGGAAAAAAAAATAAAAAATAAGCCACAAGATTTCGCGCCAGGTAGGGGTCGAACCTACGACTTTCTGCTTAGGAAACAGACGCTCTATCCACTGAGCTACAGGCGCCACACGTTAGAATGTTTGCCTACTTTTCGAACTAAATCACTATTAACAAACATTAATCACAAGTGTGATTAAAGAGCACTCACAAAGAATATAAAATGAAAGCTTAGACATGATCATGGGACCATTGTGAGAGGGTAAATTAATTAATAAGCATATTTTCGATTAATCAAAAATTTCATATTACGTAATAATTAAATTTAATATATAATGTTTAAATTTAATATAATTGTCATTTTCAACGTTAAATATTGATCATAGTTATAATTTATCATAATTCTTGTTAATTAAAATATTAATATTAATAATACATATTAGTGATTAAAGATATTGATTAAAACAACTTTGTCGTAATTCATATATTTAATTTTCAAAAAATAAAGTGACTAATATAAGATTAAGAATGTTTTAATAAATTCACTTATAAATAAAACTTATAGATGCTAGATTATGGTAGCCTTTCCTCGAAAAAAATCAAAATTGAATTTATAGTGAACATTACATATACTTCCAACAAAATCTCAAATTGAAAAGAATATATTTCAAAGTAAGATAAGATATCTCTAGTTAACACCTTACAGATCATAAAATATGGGCTTTGCTACAAGTTTATTGACAAATTTATCAAGCATATTCTTAATTAGAACCTCACGCTCATTAATATCAAGCTGACAGTTATGGTCTTGATCAACACTTTTAAAGATGTGTTCATAAAGCAAACTGATTGTTTCATTGGCTTTTAATGAAGGAAACCATCATTATGAAACTTTACTTTGAAAGAATGGATGCAATTTTAATTTTCTCACTTTATCATTTGTAGACACATAAATTAACATTTAAATTATAATTGTGTGTTGTAATGAATCGTTACACCAAAACCGTGAGGTGTTAGTGAAATCCATCCATCGGGATCATAAAATCCCATCACAATTCTGAAGCCCAAACTCTGGGCTAGATTTGCACCCGTACACCAGGATCCCCACATGTACGAGCCCTGGATGAACATTGTCATGCTGACGTAACTACCTGCTCCATGACTTGAACCTAGGTGGAGGCTCTGATACTAAATGTAATGAACCGTTATACCAAAACCTCGAGGCATTAGTGAAATCTGCCCATCAAGATCATAACATGTGCCTATGACCATTATTTTACACAATTAGTTGTATACCTATTTTATGGCCCCTTTTAATCACTTTCGACCACCTTGCACACTCTTCTAAGATGATAAATGACCCTCGAATGTACTCTTGTCTATTCCTATCAACTTTAAGCATCTTTTAGGCTCTACCTAACACTCAACATGATCAAATCACACATTGAAATATATCATCCTAAGGGACTGTAGTGCATCACTTTAGTTTTTGTGCCCCCTCTCCTGTCCTCCCACCAAATAACGACTAAATTACATAATAAAAAGTTATGGAAAAGTTATCTTATGTCCCTAGTAAACCTGATTCGAAGGAATTTCAAAGATATAACTATATAAACACATTTCAAACTAGTTGACTATATAAACAAATTTCAAGCCATTTTGCACACATGAGGCTTCCACCTCGAAGAGCAACAACATCATATTTGCACATTGAGAGCAAAGCACCATTTTTTCCCAATTTTGATTGCATACAACCCTAGTATCCTAGAGCTCAAGTCTAAATATATATTATAGGTCACAAGTCACAATCAAGGCACTTAGTCACATCAATACTACACCAACATCTAGCATATTATACTAGTGATTCACACACCACCATCGATTGTTTGAGGCCTCTGTAGCCACGGCCAAGCCTTCAAACTCTGTACAAATTGTCCTTATGAGTACTCAGAGGCCTCCATGCTTCCATTTTGGTTAGACAAATAGTGGGTATACCCACTATTTTATCTTAGACCCACCCTAGTCTGTGGCAGTCAATTTTTGGGATTAAAAGGTAAATCCATGTCTTGGAAGGCTTGCAAATAATTTGGGATCAACAAATGGTTTGGAACTGTATACACCAAAAATCCACACACCATGATTTTGAATGTCTAAATAACCCCTGGACTACCTTAGGACCCCCTTGGGACCAATATCACCTTCTAACCCCAAATCAACCTATCCCGCAGTCAAGTTTAACTTAACGGGCTCAAACTAGTCTTTTAGCCCTTTTTGTCCTCTAGCACTTGATCATTGATGGTCAGGTTGCACCACCCCAACTAAAATCATGCAAGATACCCACCTTTCTTTTCTAAAAATAGCCCATCTAATTCTAGTTGTGAGCTATTGCATGGATGAGTTAATTTTAGAAATCCCAGTTCACATGTTGTTGCAACTCTCTCACCTTGCCTATAAGAGAGAGGAGCAAAGAGGTGAAAAGGGATCTGAAAAAACATCCAAAAATATCTATGAATCTATAATTATTATCAAGATCTTTGTGCATCGAAGAGTTTATTTCTTACAAGTCAATCACCATCAATAATCCAATAATGATATTAGAGAGTCAATTTGTCATTACCTCTCCACCAAGCCTTTAAGTACTGGTATTCTACCAAAATTGAGCTAGATTCCACTAACAAATCAACCACCTCAATCATCCACTCAATTGACTCCTAGTAAGACAGGTACTTGATTCTCAATATTCATTTAATTTATTTTCATTTTGCAACCAACCCAGACCTTACCCACCACTCAAAATCCATCTTTTGTATCTCATCAATCGGCCAAAATTACTAACCCAAATCTTCAAATAGTAACCATCAATGGTTGACTCAACTGTCGATGGTCTGCCCAACCACCAACGGTCACCTTGATCATCGACAATCACCTTAATCATCAACGGTTAACCCAACTATTGATGATCATTATGGCATACAAAACCAGCTTGCTAATTTTACCTATTCACACCTAATCAAACCTAATTTTTTGTGTTCTTGTCTATTCGTAGACCCCTTTCTAGTTTTCTGAAACATACCCCAAGCCTCTATCACTAGTATTAATTAGTTTGTCATTAATATAATAATTTATAGTATATTTCTTAGTAAGCACTCTTGTATTCAATTTTAGTACCATTTGATTCATTGATGCAAGTACCTTGCTTTTCTATTTATAAGCTTAATTATTTAAAACGTGTGGATTGACAACCCCTAAGGAAGCTCTTACTTTTGGGATCTAGCTATCGCTAGGAAATCCACCTAATTATTTATCTAACAAACAGGTTTGCTTTAGTGATTTTTTATCTGTAGGTCATCTGCCCAAGACAAAGAGGAGCTCTTCACAATCTTCTGATTCAATACACACACTATCAATCTAGTTTTTCAACTATACCCATACTCAGTTTCTTCTTTTACTCTTTCCAATAATAAGCAAGAAATTCACTAAAATATTTTCACACGCCTGGTGGGACCTTTGTGTCTTTACTTGGGTTCTTATTTACTTGTATTCTCTCTCTATTGTTTGCTCATTAGTGAAATCAAAAGTTTCTTTGGACTTAAAATTAAATGCATACATCGACTATTTAGAAGTTTAGTTCACATAGCTTAACTTAAAGGCAAAGTAATCTATCATAGCTTCACTCTTTGTTGCACACAGTTAAACCAAACCACTTTCATCAATAAAACATAAAACATACTTGAGATAAGGCCCAACTAGGATTTCATCACCTAGAGATAACCTTATCCTTTCTTGGCGATCCTACTTGGAGGTCATTACCAAGGGGAGGACTAGCTCAGCTCTCTAGTTGAGCATATCTCCAGATATCAATATATTTTGGCTAAATAACTGACACACTTATCATTATGGTGTGTGGCGTGAGGTGGTAGGCCCCAATACCAAGGCCATGTATTGATTCCAATACATATCTCTTTTGAGCACCTAAGCACAACCTAAAACCATCCATAGATTTCCTATCTAGTACCCACTCTACAAACCAACTTCTGTCACACAACTTCTTAAGGTAAAATCCAAAAGCAAGATTAATTAAACTTTAGGGTTTAGTGTATCTCTTAGAATGTGATTTGATTTCTTTGATTATTTTCTTGTCTTCTCTTTCTTTGAGTAGTAAGGTTGTTAATTATTTCTATCTCCCCTACTTCACATGGTTCTCACTCACCAGCAACAAAGAGACCTTACAGAGCTAAACCCATCACTAAGCCAACCTACCTCTTCCACCTCTTCATTCATGGACTATACCTCTGAACCATTAGACTCTCCTCACCCTTTGGGAAGTCCTACCTTCCCTCAGAAGGTTCCTTAAGGAGATGTAGATTTTACCACTTTTCTCGATAATAATCTCGTAGCCTGGCAACATTATCTTACAACCACATCTTATCATGTCCTAATTTTAACCCCATTCATAGATCCACCTTATGGTATGCCTTTCCACCTCATAGGGAGTACCTCCATTACCACCATTGACTACCCAATCCTCCTCATCAATGAACAACCCATTTAATACTACCATTGAAAACCAACCAACCCAAACTACCACCACCCTTATACCTTCTAATCCTAACAACCACTCCTCCACTATAGGAGTGCCTACCTCTAACACTACCATCTTTCCTCTTACCTTTAACCCATTAACCACTACTCCACTTCAAATCTGTGTGGTATCCATACCCTCTACCTTGCCATTGATCAGTACAAGGGTCACTACCCTTCTATCGATCACCAGCCTAACTACTGCTCCTATCTAACAAGCATCCCTTGGACCAACCTTTGCCTACATCCCTAATATATAAGTGCATGTATCCACTACCCAACCACCTACCTCTACCTACCCTTATGTGTCTTCCACTCAACCATTAACATCCACTTACTCATATTTGGTATCCTCCCAACCTTCTACCCACTATTTGTATGTCTCTCAACCACCTCAACAATATGCATCTTATAACCTCTCGAGTACACAACTCCAAACAAACCTAATGAAGGAGCTTATGGACAAAATGACCACCTTAGAGTCATCTATCTTGAGTGCTCACAACATCTTGTCATATGAACAAATTTATAATGAGCCTATCCTTCCATCCATACCTATTAAGCCATATCCTCCCCAATGGGAACTTCCCAAATTCTCTAAGTTTCAAAGTAAGGAAGATCCCCAACAACACCTTAGGGCATTTAGGCATGCTTGTTATCTCATCACTTATGATGATGCCCTTATTCTCTGCACTTTTCCCATGTCTATAATTGGTCCAACCTTAGATTGGTATAGTTCCTTACCCAAAAATTCCATCTTATCCTTCACCCAATTGGATGAAACCTTCTTTGACCATTTTTCAATCAATCTCTCCAAGAAGGTGTCTATCACTCTATTTTATTTGGCAGTTTGAGGATGAATCCATTGCTAATTTTTTGGCTCATTGGAGGAGCCTTATCAACCAATTATCCTTCTCCCTACCTCAACCTAAAATCATAGAGCTCTTTTCTCAGGCATATGCCAAGCATATCTCCTCTACCCTACATGTCCAAAGCTTCCAAACATTTGATGAATCTTTTACCATGACACACAAGTTAGAGAATTGAGACATTGATGAAGGAAAGCTTAAACTCAAGAATAAGAATTCAACCTATAAAACCAATGAGGCCTCTTCCTCCAAGTCAAGCAACCAGTCCAATACCAACACTAAGAACAAGGGAACCATAAATGTGGTTGTCTTAAAATATGCTCCTCCACCTTCCGTCAACCAATCTAATTCCTCTAGTTCCTTGAAGCAAAACCCAAGGAACCAAACTTGGAGCAACTAGAAGTAATTAACCCTACTTGGATAATCTTATGCTTCCATCTCAGAGAAGTTATTGAAAACCAATATCATTCAAATTCCTCCTATAAAACCACCCCAATAATTTGGCTCCTCTCATCCCGCACCTATTTGGTACAATAAGAATGATTTGTGTGCCTTTCATAGAGTAATATGATATGGTGTTAGTAGGTACAACACCTTCAAGATCCTTGTCGAATTCCTCATTGACAAGGTGGAGCTTACATTGGATAACCCCAATGCACCATTGAACCAAGCCCTTGATATATTCAGGCAACCCTTCCAAAACCATGCTCCTACCAAGAATGAGAGCACGAATATCGAATGCTCTCATGATACCCATATAGTTAACATGGTCCTTTACACATTCATTTCTAAAGAACCTATTGAACAACCCATTTGTCTCTCACCCTCTCTGCTTATTGAGATAGTGGACTTACCTTCCCTTATTTTAGATACCCAAGACAAGGAAACACCATCTTCTCTCCCTCTACTTATCAAGGTAGTGGATCCACTAGTCACCCTTTTAACTGATACACCAGAACAACCAGACATCACCGCCTCACCTTTACCTTTAACTACTGAGCAAACCACTCCCCCTTTAGAAACCATTCCCAAAGAGAAAATCCCTATGTCTACTCCTCCCATAGAGTAGATTCACATCCAAGCCTCGCATCCTTTGAATGAGGAAAAGGATGAGGATACCATTGTTGTGTCCCCACCTAAGGGCCCATCTTTTAGGTCTACCATTTAAGGAATTAATCCAACCTACAAAACATTCTCTAGGCTAATGAATAAATTAGAGTTTATCTCTAACCCTGACATGGATCGAGACACCTTCTTGAAATAATTAGGTCTCCCTTATATTACCTAACTGGGACCTCCAACCCTTTATCAGTTAGACTAACCCAAAACTTCCATTGACCAACCTCTTACCATATCTATCCAAATAACCAAACCCCCTAACCAATCAACTAAAACCTCCACCAAACCAAAAAACCCTTAACCACTCAATCCAACTAAGATCCAAGCCCTCTCCTATCATCCTAATTAGGTCTACCAAGAATCTTGGTATCTTCCCTACACCAAGCCTTAGTCACCTGTCTATGAAAGTGGACCTAACCTCCCCAATCCCACCAACCAAATGTCAAACCAAAGCAACAAAAGAGGCAAAATCACACAAAAGCTAGAAGACCTGAATTTTGCCTCCCTCAACTTTTCCCTCCATTCTAGGGCCTCATCCCTCTACTTTGAATAGGAAACCAATTGCCTATACTAAAATCCCACCTCCTATCTTGATTACACCTTCATGGCTACTTTTTGACACACCTCTCTTTATCGCACCTACAATACCTAGGCTACCTACCCTATTATCTTCTACCTCTAGCTCCTCAACCTCCTTGCTTAAATTTAAGCCATCAACTAATAGTACCACCCTACCCAAAATACCTACCAAACCTATCTCCAAACAACCTCCTACCTTAAACACTAAAGCAAAAATTGCTACACCTTTACCACATTTAGCTGAGCCTTACTTGACCATTCTCCATAGGTTATTACAAACATCTTGTTTAGCCTTACCTCCCATCAGACCCTTTGACCCTCTAGATTCAGAACCCACTTGGTATAATGACCACCATGTGTGTTCCTATCATAGGACACCAAGTCATGATATGAAAGATTTCAAGGCTCTTCAAACCATTATCCATCAACTTTATGATGAGGATGATCTATTAATAGATGAACCTCCTATGAGCCCCATACCAAAGCAACTTTCAACCATACCTACCCAACACTTACCTATTCTTCTAGTCTCACCTAAGAATGAATATGAGTCTGACCAGTCTACTACCTCAACCTCTCCTTCTATCCATACTATCAACATGGTCACAAGAGCATAGTAGAAGGATAAGACGAAGGTTAAAGTGTCCATTCCTTGGATATACCCCTCCTCAAACTCCTAACCAACCTACACCCAACTGTATCCATCCTTAACCAAACCTAGGGTATCCATTTAAGGTGCCTCCCAATCTAACCCTTCAGAATCCATCAGTAAATTTATCCTCAAACAACTTCATCAGACCTTGACAAAGATGAGCTTGTGTGAGTTAATATCTACTTCTCCCCATCATCACCAAGCACTAATAAAGGCTTTTCAATCCATTGATGTCCAACCCAAGGACCCCCAACCTCTATTTTCCTTTATCAGTTCCTTTTAGATTTACAACCTTGTTGCCTTCAAGGATTTATAAATGCATTCCATCTAACTAGAGGGTCTAGATCCTCCTCTCTTTATTACTTATTAAATCAACCAAACCCACATCAAACAAGTCATGGTTGATGGGGGAGCTACCATTAACATCATCTCCTCTCATGCCTACAACCAATTCAACCTATTGAATAATGTTATGTCCAAATCTTTGGCCATCATTTATTCTTTCAATGATACCATGGCCATTACTTTGGGAAATGTCATCCTTCATATCCATGTGGGACCCCACACACTCCTCGAACTATTCTATGTTATAGAATGTGAAATCCAATATAACATCTTGTTGGGATGACCCGAGATTCACTCCATGGGTTGCATTTCCTCTACCCTCCACCATTATATTAAGTTTGAATCTGAAGACCAATTCATCACCATCCAAGCTAACCCAAGTCCTTTCTCAACATGCAATATGACCTACTACCCCAATGATGTCCTCAAACCTTTATCCAACACACCCTTGATAGCTCAAACCCAACCTTTAACTGCCAAAGTGGATATCATACCTCCTTCCACTGATGATGCATCAACTAGTTCCTCTATACCTTCACACTAAATCCCTACCATAAACCCTTTACAATCCATGTTCCATCACCTTTTAGCATTGGACACTTTCCCTACTCCTCATGAGTACAATTAACTTACCAACCAGCCAAGATATGACCCCAATGCTGGAACTATCATTCCCTTTGGACCTCCCAACCATTAGAACCATTTTGTCTATGGAAGACTAAACAAATCCCTTAGTGTTCCTACCACTTCTTTGCCACCTTGACCATTCACCTCTAACTTCTCATACCTCTACAAACTAAGCTTTGCCAAGACATACCTCTATTGGTGTGCCTGGAAAGGCTTTAGTCTTGGGTGATATGAGCATGGCCCACATGAATTGGTCACCATCGAAACTATAAAGTCACACAAGAAGCACAAACTTGGTTTCATCTTGCCTAATAAGAAGAAAGCCAAATAACTCGCCACTACCATTGTTGAGGAGGATGTCCCTCCCTCACCAACCTCACCTCCACTTACGTGTGAGGATGATGACATCATCCCACCTAACTTTTTTTTTCTTCAACATGATCAACCTAGGACCCCTAACTTATTATAAGGAAGGGGAAATCATGACCATCCCTTTGATTCATCCTAAGATGATGGAAGAGGATTCTCCTACCATTAACACTATTTAGTGTTAGGATGATGATTTTATTCTAACTTACCTTGGTGCTCTAGATTCTTCAATCCATAAATCCATTCCTCCTGAGACCTCAACCATGTTGAATGAATCCACCATAGATATCAACTTAAGTACTTCAGATAACCCTCATATCATCAAACTAGGCCAATCCTTGAATACTAAGGAGCTTTAGGACTTCCCCTCTTTCCTCCAAGATCGTAGCATAACATTCACTTGGTTTTATAGTGATATGCTCAGAATTGACCCTGCCATTGCTACCCATAACATAGTCACTCATCATGATGCTAAACATATCAAGCAAAAGCTCTAATTCATAACCCTTCTTGTCAAATAAAATATTCAGTGTTTCCTATTTGTCAACTTTATTCAACCTATTGACTACCCCTTATGGGTTTCAAATGTCATACTTATCATTAAAGCCACAGGGGACTATGCATTTATGTAGACTTTCATGACCTCAACCTTACTTTCCCTAAAGACAACTTTCCTCTACCTAACATTAACCAACTTGTTGATCTTATAGCTAGACACAAGATGTTATCTCTCATGGATGTGTTCTCAATTTACAATCAGATCCTAATTACACCTGAAGATCAACACAAAATCCATCACTTTTACTGCCCCTTAGGGAACCTTCTACTACAAAATCATGCCTTTTAGGTTAAATAACATTGGTATAACCTACCAGCATACCATGACCTACATTTTTCATGATCTTATCCATAAGATCTTAGAGGACTATGTGGATGACTTTCTCAAAAAATCCAAATTTTGAAAGGATCACTTGGTCATTCTTAAGATCATCTTCGAGAAACTTATCCATTACCATGTCCACCTTAACCCTAAAAAGTGCATTTTTAGGTTCTTATCGGGGAATATTCTATGTTTTATTATCTCCCTTCATGGAATCTAAGTTGATCCCACCAAAATCAAAGAAATCCTAGACATGCTCCCTCCAATCAACCTCAAACAACTCTGTAGCCTATAGGGAAAAGCTTCAGTCTATTCATTGTTTCATCTCCCATCTTTCAGAATGGTGTCAACCTTTCCATCACCTTCTAAAGAAGGATGCCTCTTTTAAGTGGAATAGCAATTGTCAAAAGGCCTTTGATTCACTCAAAGAGTACCTTTTGTCACCACATGTCCTTACCCCTTCTAAGGATGACCAACCCTTTTACCTTTATATCTATGCCATCGACCATTCCCTAGGGGCAATGTTGGCTCATCGAGATGAACAACATAGAGAGAAAGCCTTATAATACATTAGTTGTATGCCTGTAGAATATGAGACTCAGTACACTCATAATGAGAAAATCTTCTTAGCTTTAGTCTTTGTGGCCACCAAGCTTCACCACTTGTTTCTTAACCATAAAACTTATGTCATAACCAACACTGACCCACTCAAGTACATGCACTCCAAGCCATATCAAAATTGGTGTATGGCCAAGTGGCTCATGATTTTAGTAGAGTTTGACCTTGAGTTATTTTAGTAGAATTTAACTAAGGGGTAAGTCATTATCGACCAATTAGCTGAAGCACCATTAGCAGACAATCAACCTCCTCCTCTTGAGTTCCTTGACAAGCCCATCATGACGCTATCTCAAATGGATTTCACATATCATGGCACCATGTCCTTTGATGAATCAAAATGTCAATGTGGTGGGGGAAAAGGTATCATCCTTATCCCCTTTGATAGTGAACCTCTTCCTTTGTCCTTTAAGCTTGATTTTAAATATACCAACAACATAGTTGAGTATGAATCCCTAGTGATAGGTCTCCAAACGGCCTTAGCCTTACGAGTCAAAATGATAAATATATTTGTTGACTCCTAACTGATGGTCAATCAAATCAATGGCTCTTATCAGTGTAAGAATGATGTTTTGTAGTAGGAAAGGTAACTAGTTGATGAACTCTTGACATCATTTGAGCACTATCGCATCTAATCAACCCTATGATCTACCAACAAGTTCATCAACACCATGGCTTCCCTTGCCTCAAAAACACCATATTCACCCTTAGATTCTAATCTATCTATCATTATTCACAAGCTCACCCAACCATCCTATATCAAACTAGATTTTCCCACCATTTTCAATGTGGAAGAGACCCAACTTGATCTTTGGTATCAACAAACCTTGGAATATTTCCTTATGGCCTCTCTAGGAATGCTCAAAGAGTGTTTGTTCAGAGTACCCATCGCTATACCATTATAGGAGGAATTATATATAAATGTGGCTTTGATGGCCTCCTCTTATGTTGCCTACGTAGTCATGAAGCCTCTCACACTATCAAAGAAATGCATGATGGTATATGTGGGGGTCATTTTAGTGGCCTCACTGTAAATAAGCACATCCTCCATCTCAGCTATTACTGGCCTACCCTTAAATAAGATTGTTGTCATTATGTGAAAAAGCATGTTAAGTGCCAACAACATGCTAATTTGCATCACACACCTAGCCATAACCTTCGTGTCTCTACCAATTTCTAGCCCTTTTCATAATGGGATCTATAACTTATTGGGGAAATTAATCCCCATTCCTCAAAGTGACACCATTATATCATCAACATAATCAAATATTTTACTAAGTGGGTAGAGGTTATTCCTCTAGTCTCAACTAAAGTGGAAAATATTATCGATTTTATCAACCATCATATCATCTGTTGCTTCAGAGTTCCTCATAAAATTATCATTGATAATGGTAAATCATTTAAAAATAAGCAAGTCCAAGGTTTATGTGATGTATTTGGCATTAAGTTAAGTTTATCCTCACCTAATCACCCTCAAGCAAATAGATAGGTAGAAGCCTCTAACAAAACTCTTAATAACATGCTAACTAAAATAGTCAATGCATTCAGTCAAGATTGGCATTTTCACATCCCCTTTGCCTTGTGGGCATATCACACCAGAATTAGAACCCCTATAGGTACTACACCATTTTCTATTATATTTGGAGTAGAGGTTGTCTTGCCTCTTGAAGTCCAAATCCCCTCTCTTTGCATATCTTAGCAAGATCTTGTTTCTAAGAGTGCTTATCATCAACACCATTTAGCCCAGTTAGAGATACTCAATGAGCATCACCTAATAACCCTCACCCATCTTCATGTCTACCAAGAACGTATCAAATGTGCCTATAAAAATCACCTTAAAGTGTGAGAATTCAATATCAGAGACCTCATCCTAAAGGAAAATCAACATGTCACTGATATGTAAAAAAGAAAGTAGGGCAAGTTTGTTTTTAATTGGCTTGGACCCTATATCATAACCCATAAGTATAGATTAGGAGCTTATCGATTGTCTTCTCTCGAATGCCACCAAAAACCTAAGCCCCTTAATGCTTTGCATCTATGTTTGTTCTTTTGTTAGGAAGGATCAAGTTCACCTTTTGTTTCACTTAAGCTCATCCCTTGTTATCTACCCACATTTATCCCCTATTTTAAGGGTAATCAATTAAAAATGAATCATGTGGTTATCCATCACAGTCATAGCCTAACCTTAAATAATGGGTACCATGGCTCTACTCATGCAATGGTTCTCATGGTACTTTCCACCCTTTTTCAAGATGGGTCCCCATGATCATTGTCACCTAAACCTCTTTCCACTTAACCAACCTTCTTGTGCTCTTGTTTTTGCCACCATGAAGGTGAGCCACTAAGCCAATATAAGCAAGTCTATGTCAAGCAAAATCAAAGCCAAATAACAAAATTCTTATCACTAGAAATCATGGGTCATTCCTAGCATTTATAGACTACTCCCTTGAAGGATAGATATTATAAATTTATTCAAAATTTCCAAAACGTACGGTGGAATACTCCCTCAAAGGATAACTATCAAAAATCATTGAGTAAAACACATAAACTTAGACCATTCCCTTAAAGGATGGTTAAGTAATCATTTGTCAAAAGCATAGCAATTTCTTGGAGGCTGCCTACATCGATCATATTCCCACATATAACAATTAGAAAAAGACCCATTATCAAAATAAATAAATAAATCAAAATAATCTTGAAAGCCGTAATTAGCTCTCAAACAACAAGATAAGGTAGATCCACATCATCTTTTTCAAGTAGACTTCCCATTTTGATCAGTCTACATAGATTGGTATAAGCTTGTTTACCTTGGTCTTTTGAATACCTATAGTGGAGGCATGCTAGTCTCGTAACATGGTTCCATTTTCACCCATCTCCCCTTTTCCACTATATGTAAGGGATTTTGGAGCTTACTTAACATTTTGTGGCCAAGACACCTTTTTAACCAACTAAGGAACACCCATGTGAAGTATTCAAAGGGCCTATGTTCATTAAGCTAATCCAACTTCGGGTCTATTTTTAGTCCTTGTCAAAAAATAAACACTGTGATCTCTACTTATCCTATCGTGACTAGTTGATATTTTCATCATGGTGTTTTATCTCTTGATTATATTCTTTGTTCCCCCATCCAGTGTTGTTAATTAGTCTACCTCATGTATATTACCATAACCATTAAGAACAAGTATAACCATGGCCATAAAAACCTCATAATCAGAAGCATAATCATAACCATATGCATTACCATACCATACATGATAATCACATCCATAAGCAATAAATTCAATGTTAACAAGTCTAAACATAATGAGATCCAAAAACAATTATCATGTCATAAGAATAACCATAACAACCATAACCATTACCAACATCATAAAGTAATAACATCCAAAAATATCAACCATTTCGTACCACATGTCTAAAGTTTATCATTGCAGTGTATACTTATTAAGATTTAGCATGTCAAATAGTACAATAATAAATCCAAACCATCTCATGCCTAGCTAATCATATATCATTGCCTACACAACCATAGCATAAACATAAATTTTAAGAAATATAAACATCACATCATAAGCCATAAACACCAAATGCCAATCATCACATGATGATATATAAGCATAAACATCAAATCATAATAACCATTCATATGAGCAATAAATAAGATCACATATATATAGTTCATGAGTCTAATAATAATCATCATATGTCCACATAAATAATACATGTAATAAATGTATAAAATCTCTCTCTCTCTCTCTCTCTCTCTCTCTCTCTCTCTCTCTCTCTCATATACATCTTGCATCATCAACACACAGGCCAGTATCAAAAATCAAAACATGTACATATATCATGTCATGCATCATACCCTTGGGGCACCACTACCACTAGCCCCTCCTACTCCACTGCCACTACCACCAGGTGTCGATCTTCCTAGAGTGCCCTATACCTACCCACTAATTGTAGATGCCTACTGTCCTAGAGTAGCCACAGTCAGACCACCTACTAGACTAGCTCCGTATTCCCCTCATCTGAGCTCATTTGGTAACTATGCTAGAATAATAGCCTCATAATACTGGAGCTCCTCACTATAGCTAGGTATTGTGCTATGGAAGTGAATCCTGATAGCACTACCTATCCCACCACTACCCCTACCTTATACCTTAGGGTATCCCTCTCTTGAGTCACTAAACCAAGGGTGGTCCTAGCCTGATCTCTCTTAGTTGTAAAAATGGCAACTTGACCCTATAAAATGATGATCTAACCTTGAAGAGTGGCCATCTATCCCTATAAACTTGTGATCTGGGCTTGAGAATCTACCAATGTTGCCTGTACCTATCCATCCTAACTTCCACCCTATACCTATACACCTGATGGATCCACATCTATGGGTTGTTGACCATTATCACCCCACCCAAAATTGGTTATTATATATAGATCCTAATACCAATTTGTATAGTCATCAATAAATCTAGCATCATCTATAGCTACTCTGGCTAGTAACTCCTTATGGTCCAATACTACATCCTATGGCTATGGCTTTGGAAGTATAAACTCTGCACCCTCTCTTATATCTTAAAAAAGGATCCAAAATACCCTGCATGAATCCATACTACCTTTGGACTCTCTCAAAGGGGATAAGCTCTATCTCCCCATCTCTTTGCCCATATATCCACTTCTAACTCTATAGTGATAGAGTGTGATAACTATACTAGTCCCATCTAGGCCAACCCACATATGGCCTCCACACCATATGATGTACAACCAAACCCTCCAATGCATCTTTGAACTAGTTAATGTCTTTGGCACCTCCACCTTCCCCTGTCAAAGCATAGTCTCCTCTCCATCTCAAGAAACCCAATGTGAAATGGACCTAGGTGTATCCATCCTAGGGTAACCTTAGTGGCCTCAAAACTTGAATATGCTCATATTCCCAGAAGTGGAAAACAAACCCAACATTGATCCCATATCATCTATGATCTCTGAATGCCCAAAGCTCCTTATAAATTTGCACTAACAAAATAGGAGCCCATTCAAACATAGTCCTACCTATCATCATCTCAACTAATATTCCCAATATAAGATATGGAAACTAACCACTACTTAAATCTAGCATGCAAAACAAGTCATCATCATCATCATCACTAGACATCAGTCTGTTGGAGCCCTATGGTATAATGACCTATAGATGAAGTTGTCAGAATGTCACCTAGCATGGATTCAAACCTCACCATATATTAGATCAATGAGGTCATCTTACTTGTCACTCTCAATGTGGTAAATTGGCTCCCCCTGAATGGGTAGACATGTAATCTTAATCACATCCTCTAATAGGATGGTGATCTCCCCTGTTGGTAGTAAAAATATGTTCATGGCTGGGTCCCATCTCTTAATGAGAGACATGATCATAGTTGCATCCCATGATAGGTGCTAGTAATGAACCATGGCCCTAAGGTGACCTCATCTATGTGCCTCCACTCATTCATAGTCATCCCATCATAGATCTCTACAAAAATCCTAGGGACCTAATCCCTCATCTAGATCTAGTCTTATGCATATAAAATGATCATGTTAGCTCACACATTTTGTTTTTGATCATTTTACCTAGAACCACCTAGCTTCAACCTTATCTCATAACCAAACATCCGCATACTTCATGACCTACCCAAACATATCAAATTAAGCACATCATGTTTCTACCTAACAATACCCAACTCTAAAAACCATAAAATTCTCCTCTAACCAACCCAAACCCATCAAAACCAACATTCTACCTATTATCAATTATCCTATCTCACTATTTTCACTACCCTACCTACTTATTTTCCCTATCCTTCACCCCTTTTTTATTTCAAACATTCCAACATCATTTAAACCCACTTTTCCTAAATTCTCAACCATCGATGGTCCTTGCAATTAATGACGGTCATGTCAGCATCTCTCTTCGATGGTTGACTATCGCTGGTCATATTTGACCATCGATGATTAGATCTAACTACTGATGATCACTATGTGTGACCATCAACAACAAAACCCTTAATCTAACCCTCCCTTATAACCACACAATACAACAAAAATAACACAACTAAACTAATTTAAACCTTCCTACAAACCACCCCCAACCTGAATCCTCTTTCAAAAGCAAAATCCATCCATTACATTTTCCAATTTCACAAAAAAACCTAAACTAGGGCACAACCACCCAAACCCCATTTCCAAAATAGCTAACTTACCCAAATTCAACTTCAATAACAAAATCAACTAATCTACAATCTCATAAAACATCACCTTCCTTGTTCTTCGATCACTATCAAGGTTGGAGTCCATGTCTAGCTACTCAACCATGCCCTCATCCACCCTAAATTATGATCCCCATTGATCACCTTAGCACACATGCTCAACAAATTCACAAACTCCACCTCAGCCAACACACTCAGTCAAAACAATCTCCCAGCTAAATGCCAAAGTACCAAATCACCAGTGCATGGAAAAATTGAAGTCAAATTGTCAAAAGTAAAAATGAAATAACATTTTCACTTTTTATATTCTAATTTTTTAGGGTTTGCCTAGACCATCGACGATCAGGGTTAACATTGACAGTTGACCTTGGGACCCTTAATCATTGATGGTCAAGATTTCACTCTTTTTCATTTTAGGCACTTATACCTAAATGCCAACTTTAGGGATCACTTAATCTCCCTGATACCAAACTTGAATATTTTTTGGAGATTACCCTTCTCTAACCACCCATTAGGCCACCTCCACCTTGACGTTGGCTATTTTTGACCTAAACTATCTCATCTTTTTTGTAATGACCCTGCTTGGTCTTTTTTACCACATCAACCATTTTTTCCATGTTGACCATTTGAAATTGCACCACCTAGTGCATGACAACACCATTTGTGTTTTTCAAAAGGAGTACTTCCTACCTTGGATATATGTGAAAACACTGACCCTATCTAAAGACTCGATAGGAATAACTTGATCAGCTATGCCTAACACTATGACATGGTTATCCTATCACTTTTACTTCTAAAATTGACCTTATTTTTACCAACATCAGCAACCTTAGTCTATGTGTGATCTGGGCTATCACACTTAGTCACATTTATGTCTCAAATTCCTAACCACCTTTTATCACCACCTAGTGCCTTACCATGAACCGCTTATCCAACCTTGACTTGATTTCAATTTCACCTCCTTAACTCCTAATTTTAAGGTGAACACCTCCTCCCATACTCAAGGTAATCAAACCTTTAACTAGCACTCCATTTTTGTTTTTCATCTTGTTAATTTAAAGCCACATAAAAAGAGGGCAAAATGTAGACACCAAAAATCCACACATCATGATTCTAAATGTCAAAATACCCCCTAGACTATCCTAGTACCCTCTTGGGACCAATATCACCTTCCAACCCCTAATAAACCTAGCCCATAGTCAAGTTTAACTTAACTGGCTCAAACTAGTCTTTTAGCCCTTTTTATCCTCTAGCACTTGACCGTTGATGGTCAAAGTGATCATCGATGGTCACCCTAATTGTCAATGATCGGGTTGCACCATCACAACTAAAAGCATGCAAACTACCCACCTTCATTTTATAAAAATATACCATTTAAATATAGTTATGAGACATTGCATGGATGAGTTAATTTTGGAAAGCGTAGTTCACGTGTTATTAGAACTCTCTCACCTTGCCTATAAGAGAGAAGAGCAAAGAGGTGAAAAAGCATCTGTAAAACATCTAAAAATTTTCAATTATTATCAAGATCTTTGTGCATCTAAGAGATTCTTTCTTGTAGGTCAATCTCCATTAGCAATCCAGTAATTAGATCAGAGAGTCAATTTTTTTCCACCTCTCCAATAAGCCTTCAAGTATCGTTACTCTATCAAAATCAAGCCAGATTCCACCAACAAATCAACCACCTCAATCATCCACTCAATTGACTCTTGGTAAGATAAGTGTTAGTTTAAAAATTTTATCTTCATGTCTGGTACCTTTCCAAGGTCTTTTTCTCACTTCTTATGTGAAAAGGGTTATTCCCCTAACCGGTTCCATCACTTAGACATTTTCACACTTACTTAAGCTTACTTTGGGGTTCTTTCTTTTATCCCACATTTCATGTGTTTTTAGTCTCTTAGGTGGTATGTCTTATATAAACTCACCTCTTGCTCTCATAGAGAAATATATAGAGAAACATGTGAAGGATTTGTATTAGCATTCATGTTGAATAGAATATAGTTTAATCTATCAATTTTTTTTTCCCTTGCTATGCTTTCCTTTCACTCATTTTGATTCTTGGGTGGCTTTTCAGCCAAATCTTACATGGTAACAGAACATTTGTGAGTTGTAGGATAGCTTTTTAGGATATTTCGAAGTAAATATCTATTATTTTCTTTAGCAAATGAATATACTATTCTCTTACATCTTTGAATGATCTAGAGAATTAGAAAGTTGTGAAAGAAATACCAAATTTAAGGGGGGTTTCTTTATCTATTTGCCAGTTGCAGGTGATTTTTGAAGCATCTTGGAGCAAATTTAGAGCTCACCACCACAATTTGATCATCCAAGAAAGATAGTAGCTCTCTTAATTTTGTTCCAATTGAATATTGGAGGCTCCATCTACAGGTGATTTTCTAGTGATTCTACATAAATTTGGAAAGGTTTGAATAAAATTTAAAGGGTTTTTTATCAAAATACATTTTTTTAACCTTCAAGAGCAAATACAAGTTTTTAATTACATTTAGGGGTATGAGAAGTTAGATCTAACTCTTATTTTGTTCTAGTTGGACATTTGAAGCCAGATTTAAGTTTTTTTTATTAAAAAACACTTTTTTTCTTCTTCATACAATTATCTATCTATAATTAATCCAATTCTCTATCTATAATTAATCACTCAAAATAATTTCTAAGTTTTGTGCATCTCACTCTCAGCTTTCTAGAACATTTTGAGTTCTTGAATTTTGTTGAGTAACGAACAAGTTATCAATATTTTACTGACTAATATTTAAGAATAACTAAAAAATTATGGAAGTGTTGCCCCCACTAAATTTGGTGGTTTCACCAAATCTGGCAATTCACTAATTCTAGTAGCAACTTTAGTCATTACTAAATTTAGTCACAACTAAATTTAGTCACAACTAAATTTAGTTAGCAATAACTAAATCTGGTGGCATCCCTTAAATCGGTGGTAGTTCCACCAAATTTAGTAGATGACATCATGCTGATGTCATCATAATTTTTTTGGATATTGACCCCTTCACCATTGCATGCTTTTGAATTTGCAGTTCAACTTTAGAGGCTCATATCTTGAACATACATACTCCTTTTTTAGCACAATTTTCTTTGATTTGGGGTAAAATTTCACACTCTATTTAGTGGTGTAATTAGATTTTCTTCTTATTGTCTTGGTTTTCTAGAAAATTAGTTTTCTCATCAAATCTAATAGATAATCACATTTCTTTTACCTTTAAATGCATGTAACTTTCACATACAACCTCAGATCGAGGTGATTATTTTTGTGAAAGTGCAATTTTTTTTTGATATCCACATATTGGTATCAATTTAAAGTTATAATTCCATAATTTGTTTATACTTTCAATTTTAGGGTCCATATCGGACTTTGTAAAACTCTGGAAAAATAAACTCCAACATTGTAAAGGCACTGAATTATAAAGTGCCAAAATCATTATTCTTTGGGGGGATTCTTTATTGATTAATTTTGGGGTGGTTGTGTTGGTGTCTTGATCTCCACATTGTGTGTGTATTTGCATTACTTTTACCATGGGTAATCTTACTTTTCCTTTGTTAACTCCATATAATTACAATACATGAAATTCGCATGCATGGAGTGCACTAATGGGGAAAGGATACACCCACTACATTGAGGGTACATTTCTAGAACCCATGGATCCCAAGGAAAAGACTGCGTGGTTAATTAAACACATGAAAGCTCTTGGCTATCTGCACACATTCATTTCCTTAGATATCCTATTTCATATTTATCAGTGTCAAAATCCTAAGGAGGTATGGGACATCCTTAATAAATTATATGGTAAAATGTATGAGGTTCGAGGGTATCAAATTGACATTAAACTCTCTAATCTTGATCCATCTTCTTTTAACAATATTTAGGACTATGTCACCAAGGTAAATGAACTATGCACACAGCTCAAAAAATGTGGACTTGATAAAAAAAGATGTTCAAGTAATTTTCAATGTGCTTGGTAAGCTTCATGCTGAATATGTTGTATTTGTATCTAGATTTCATACTCATCGACTGACAATGGGTCAGGTCTATGTTATGCCCACATTTGAGTCATTTAGTGAAATTTTAATGCTTGAGAGAACCAAATTGCTCACTATGGGTCTTCTTAAACCCTCTAAGTCACATGATTTAATGGCAAGACCTCCTCAACATTCCAAAGGTCCTAAGCAATGGAAACAACACATGTCAAATCTAAGAAAAGAACCTCTACAATATTCACATCCAACGCTAGCAACATCAACACCCTACAAGAAGCAAAAGGATTTTTAAAAGAAGGGATGATCAACTTGCTCATCTTGTAAGAAACATGGTCATGATGAGCATCATTATCATGCTAAACAATTTGATTAATTAAAACATTTGCTCAAGAAAAACATCAATTTTCCATCATCTTATACAAAGGAGTCCTCTCCTTCTACTTCTTCATAATCCAAAGGGAAAGCTCAAGCACTTGTCGTCGCTGACAAGCCTTCTCAACTATGGATACTTGACTCTAGAGCCACACATCATATGGGTTTTAATCAAGAACGATTTTCTTCATTGAAACCTTGTTTGTTGCCTCACATTCTCATAGGAGATGATACACTGATAGAAGTTACTAAAAAAATATCAGTTGCAATGCAAGAAGACTCCTTTTTTGATGTACTTTATGTTCCAGATTTATGTGCCAACCTTCTCTCAGTCTACTAGATCACACATCTTGGGAATGGAAAGAAAGTTGAGTTCTTTCCTAATTAAGTAGAAATTTGGGATCTTGAGGATAATGTCTTAGTTGCAATGGGAAAATCCAATCATGAGTCTAAATTATATGCATTCTCCCATTTTGGGCCTCATTCCCCTTCTATTGCTTTGCTTACTCATATAAATTCAGTGAGCAAACTATGGCATGAGCGGTTTAGCCATCTCAACTACCACTATCTTCAGCAACTCAACTCAAAGGATATGGTTCAAGGACTCCCTCCCATTCAGTTTTCCAATGACATATGTTCAGGTTATACAATCAACAAGCATCCAGAGGAGAAGTTTGATAAAGGGTCATCTTGGAGGCATTCAAAAGTCCTTGAATTGGTTCACAGTGATCTTATGGGTCAATTTCCCACATTATCTTATAGCAAAACCCATTATGTCCTCACTTTCATTGATGACTATTCACAGTTTACTTGGGTCTACTTTCTTCATCAAAAGAGTGAAGTCTTCAACTGGTTTCTAGAGTTCAAGGCTCATGCTAAAAAATAATCTAAAAAATCTCTCAAAATTCTCTGCACTGATAATGGTAGAGAATATGTGAATCATCACTTTGTGCAGTTTTGTGTACTTGAAGGGATCAACCTTCAACATTTCATTGTCTACACACCCCAATAGAATGGTGTTACCAAATGGAAGAATCGTACCTTGAAGGAAATGGCAACTTGCATGATACATGCTCGCTCTCTTGGTTCATATTTTTAGGTTGAAGCTATTAATTATGTCACTCACATTCAAAACCACATTCCTCATAAAGCCTTGAAAGGTGTGACTCATTTTAAATCTTGGTATGGTCAAAAACCTATTGTAGGACATTTTTGAGTCTTTGACTCCCTTACATTGGCACATAGTCCTTTATAAAAATGTAAGGCTCTTCAATAACAGAGTCAACTTTGCCTTTTTATTGGCTATCCTGATGGTGTCAAGGGATATCAACTTTTAGATCCAGAGACAAAGGAGCTTTTCATTGCTAAGAGTGTTACATTTGAGGAGACAGTTTCTCCCTTGGCTTCTAATAATCCATCTCCTCCATCCACATTGGAATTTGATGATAGTGATTCAAATGATTCATTGTCACCTCTAATAGGGCCATCTTTAGCTGCTACTACAACCTCATCTTCATCATCACCTTGATGGGTCTGACAAACTCTTCAGTCTATAGGTACATTTGTTGGGAATATTTCATACACTTAGAGGACTTGGTCACAACATCATCATCTTCCACATGTATGCACTGCATTTTGCTTCTAATCCACAATATTTTCATGAAGCATCTGGTCATGTTGAGTGGGACTTAGCAATGGAGGAAGAATACAGTTCCTTGATGAGGAATAACACTTGGGATTTAGTCCCCCTTCCAAAGGGAAGGAAGATGGTTCATTGTAAGTGGATCTACGAAACCAAATATGCAGCAAATGGAATAGTTAATAAGTTTAAAGCACACCTTGTTGCCAAAGGTTTCTCACAAGTTTTTAGTGTTGACTATATTGAGACCTTTGCAACCGTTAATAAGATGAACTCCATTTGTTTGACTCTTGTTATTACTACAGCTCATGGTTGGGTTATACATCAAATGGATGTGAAGAGTGCATTTATTCATGGGGATCTTCAAGGAGAAATTTACATGGAGTAGCCACAAGGGTTTGTTGAGGACTCTTCCTTAGTTTATTGCTTGCACAAGTCTCTCTATTTTCTCAAACATGCCCCTTGAGCTTGGTATGCAAATATGGACTCATTTCTTCTGTCAATTAGCTTCTCACATTATCAATCAGATCCCACTATCTACATTTTGAGAGAAAATAACTCCCATTTACTTATGGTCCTATATGTTGATGAATTAATTCTTACTGGGAGTTATTTATCCATCATTGACAAAGTTAAATCTACTTTGCATGAGCACTTTGCTATGACTGACTTGGGCTTTTTGCACTACTTTTTCAAGCTTGGGATCACTCAATCTTCTTCTGAGATCACACTTACAAAGCCTAAGTATGCTCTTGATTTACTTACTTGATTTAATATGGCTAATTGTGATCCTGCACAGACTCCCTTCCTGTCTTGATTTAAGCTTGAGGTGAAGTGTTTCACTCTACTAGTTGATGCCACTTTGTATCATCAACTTGTTGAAAGTCTCATATATTTGATGCACACTCACCCTGACATTTATTTTGCAGTAGGCATGGTCTCTCACTTTATGCAATATCCCCATGAAATTCATTGGAAAGCAACCAAATGTATCTTACATTACATTCAACACACTCCTTGACATGGGATACACTATGCAGTTGGGATTAGTTTTGACTTGGTTGGATATACAAATTTTAATTCAACTGGCAATTTTGAGGATCGTAAGTCGACATTTGGATACAACTTTCACCTTGGTTCTAGCCCCATTAGCTAGCAAAGTAAGAAGCAACATGTTATTACTCTATCTTCAACTGAAGCTAAGTATTAGGGGGCTGTTAATGCTGCTACTGAGGCCATTTGGCTTCAAAATATTTTGAGTTTAGCATCACTATTCTACGACCATCTATCATTCTTTGTGACAATCATAGTAACATTCAGATCTTAAACAACCTAGTTCATCATCAAAAGACCAAACACATCGAGATCCATATGCACTACATTAGGAAGTCTATTCAAGAGCAATTCATTGATCTATGCTATTGTCCTATGGTAGAGCAAGTTCAGATATCTTCACCAAACCTTTCACTGAGAGTAAGTTTTATCATTTGCAAACTCTCTTAGGGGTGTGGGACAATAATTTTAGAGGGGTCACTTGACCTTCCTTCATCATCCTCTCATGGGGAGAGTTTTTTCCTATGAGTTTTCTCCTTCTCTTATGTTTTGAGGGTATTAGTTTGTACATGGGTACTTTATCAGGTCTAGTTGTTGAGACCCGTTCTTGTTTACTTTTGTAGGCTCTTCCCCCAAGCTGTAGTTAAGGGGAAGTGTTAGTGTAAAAGGTTTATCTTCATATCTGGTACCTTTTTGGGGTCTTTTTCTCACTTCCCAGTGTGAAAAATGTTATTCCCCTAACCGGTTCCATCACTTAGACCTTTTCACACTTACTTAAGCTTACTTTGGAGTTTTTTCTTTTATCCCACATTTCATGTGTTTTTAGTTCTCTTAAGTGGTATATCTTATATATACTTACCTCTTGATCTCATAGAGAAGTATATAGAGAAGCATGTGAAGGCTTTGTATTATCATTCTTATTGAATAGAATATAGTTTATTCTATCAATTTTGATTTCCTTGCTATGCTTTCCTTTCACTCATTTTGATTATTTGGTGGCTTTTCAACTAAATCTTACAATAATTAATTGATTCTCAATATTAATTTACTTTATTTCCATTTTGTAACCAACCCAAACCTTACCCACCACTCAAAATCCATCTTTTGCATCTCATCAATCAGACAAAATTACCAACCTAGATCTTCACATAGTAGCCATCGATGATTGACTCAACCACCGATGGTCTGCCCAACCACCAACACTCACCTTGATTGCCAATGATCACCTTAACTATCGATGATTATACTAACCATAGATGGTCACTATGGCATCAAAAACTAGTAAGTTGATTTAACCTATTCACACCAAATCAACCCCAATTTTCTATGTTCTTGTCTGTCTGTAGACCCCTTTCTAATTTTTTAAAACATACCGCAACCTTATAGCACTAGTATTAATTTTTATCACTAATATAATCATTTCTAGCATATTTCTTAGAAAACACTCTTGTATTCAATTTCATTACCATTTGATTCATTCATGCAAGTACATTTCTTTCTATTTATAAGCTTAATTATTTAAAATGTGTGGATTGACAGCCCTAAGGAAGATCTTACTTCTAGGATCTAACCATCTCTAGGTAGTCCACCCAAGTATTTGTCTAAAAAACAAGTTTTCTTTAGCACTTTCTTATCTATAGGTCATCCTCTCAAGCCAAAGAGGAGCTCTTCATAATCTTCTGGTTCAACGCGCACACTATCAATTAGATTTTTTAATCATACCTATACTTATTTTCTTCTTTTCCTCTTTCTAATAATAAGCAAGAAATTCACTGAAACCATGATGGCCAAGGTCCCCATACATCCTCTAGGGAAAATAACATCTCAATTTGCAATCAAATGCACTTGAGAATAGACCAATGTACTAGACTTCAAGCTTGCTCATAGATTATACTAACATGTTAGGCATATCCAATATCTTACAACAAATTTTGATGGATAATGAGTGTGTGAAGGTGTTTTAGATGCTGATAAGAAGGTTTCAAGTGGAAAGAAGTTATAAAAAAGGCCAAAGTGACTTTAAAACCCTACTTGAGCTATTTAACATCAACATAGTCAACTTGAAGCCCAACTTCAAGTGTTCACACACTTCATCAAAAATAAGATCAGGGCCAAAGCTATTAAGGAAGTTTAAGTCTCCATATGGACTAAAGACCCATAAAGGATTGATTGACATTAGGGGGCTAACCTTTATGAGCAATCCTTAAGAAAATAACCTGTTAGAATTGGTCTATAGACAACTCGAGTGCCACCTTCCAATGATCCTATCTCCACACACCCTTTGCATGAGATCCTATGCTATTAATGTAAGATTAGGAGGTCAATGCACTACATGTTCATGTCAATTGGTCTTGCTTTGGATGTCCATATAATATGAACCATCATTAAGATGATGGACATCTCATATCTTGTATAAACCCTATAAATGATGTGATGGTGGATTTTTAATTAAAACCCATCCAAATGGGGTGGTTTGACCTTGAAATGACCTTTAAGGTCTCCTCAAGTCTTCTAAGCATCATGATATTTCACTGGTTGGCACGTGTAGGAGTCAAACTATATGGAAAAGGCCTGGGAAGACTAGTTTAAGCCTAAGAACAAAGAAATGATAAGTTTTGTGTGTGTATTAAGGGGTTAAAGAGATAAAATGGGTCCTAAATCATGTAATTAAGCCATATAATAGTCTTTTACAGAAGCTTACATGACTGGTTCTATTGCAAGTAGGTTCATGTGTTAAGATTGATGGATATATGAACTCATTAGGGGTTAAGAGTCTTGATCAAGACAATGTTACTACTCCATATGACCTCTGAGGTAATATCTAGGTTGGTAATAAGGTGTAAGTGCCTCACAACCCTGGGGTTTAGGCCAAATTTCAAGATTTAGGTTTGCAGATAGACTAGTCTATTATCTCCACTAGGACTATGTCACTAAAACGTGAAACAAAGGGTTAGTTGAATATCAATAACACTTGAAACCTTAAAGGGAGGGTCGATAATCATGTTTAGACACATATTAGTCATTTTGAATGCTAGGGAGATCCCTATAGTTGGTAACTTTGTCTGCAGACACCCAGAACTTGCTCAAGAAGCATGCTTGCCACCCTAAGAGCATTTTTAGAAGCTCACAAATATATGGATGATATGCATGGATATGCAAGCACTTTAGGAGGGGTAGAGGGGTCAATAAACATGAATTTAGTGTAATTGGTTTATAGTTTTGTTCCCTAACCTCTATGAACCATCACTAAGACTCTTAAGCACTCATAAACCCCTCTTAAACCCTAATAGGGACTCGACTAGTGAGATTTAGTGATAAATGCATCCCAACACTTAGGAAATACTTGGCCAACACATAGAACATGTTGCCAACTTAGAGGATATCATGACCTCGGTACCTTATTGTATGGAGGCTATATGAACACCTCTAAGAAATGTAAATTTGTAGAGTTTTGATTAAAAATGAGGTATAAAGCTTAGTCGAGAGTTCTAAACTATGAGAGATGTAAGTTTGAGACTTGTTCTTCTCCTCTAAGGTTTTAAATTTTCATCAATTTGCTTGTAGATATCTACGCTAGCTCTTTCTAAATAGCCAGTCTGTGGAACTAGTCGAAGAGGCCTAGTCAATCAAGGTAAATTTGTTTGCAGGTGAAGGATGCTTGAGAAGTCTAAATGACAATGCAGGAGATTGATATAATAATAATCTAAGTCTTATTAGGTAATTTGAGAATCTACATCAATTATTCAAAGCCTTTAAATAATGAATATACAAAAAATGAAGAACTTGCAAATGAGACTCAGCTAAGAAAAGGTCTTCATGGGTGTAGAATAGCATGATGAAATTAATGATCCACCTTGAGGCACTTGTAACTATCATTTAGGTGAGCACATTTCATATTGAAGGCCAATATGAAATTATAGAGATAGTTTCCATGTCAAGTCAACATCCACATTGAAGGAAAGGTTACTCAACATCCCTTAGAGACCTAATAACACCCCATGTATGCCTAGTAACTATCATTGGAGGGAATATTGGGATATTTTGAGCATGGTCAACACCTACATGTTTTGGAAGCACAATGACTAAGAGGGGGGTGTGAATCAATCTTTAAAATCTTTCATTTAAGTTCAATTAAGAAATCATGAACCATTCAAGTAAACATATATATCTAGAAATCATAAATACTTATCCACATAAGCATAAAAAATAAGAACACATCACATAATCATGAACTATTCAAGTAAATATATACATCTATCAAGCATAAATATTTATTCACATAAGCATAAAACACAAGAACACATCACATATGTGGGAAAACCTCAAGGGGAAAAAAAATAATTGATATCTACAAATAGACTACAATCATATGAGACAAAAACCAAATTTAGTGAAGCACCAACTCCACATGGAGCACCAACCCCAACTAGCCAAGCACCCACTTGACTAGGATTTAACAAGCACCCACTTACAAGGAGGTACCAACCCCTAGATGACTTAGCACCACCTCAAATACTTGATTTATTTGATCACCTTTATAACACTATGTTTCTCTTATAATATATGATGATCACCTTATTTAGTTCTTCACACTCTTTAACCCTCTCAAACTGCCTTTTAGGTTTCTTCCCTCAACTAGGTCTCTTCAAGACTAATTAGGCCATATGACCTTGCTATTCATATGTAGATACACTATTATATCTTCATTATATATCATTTATACTCCTTAGATGGTTTACAAGACCTCCTTATGCTCAAAAATGTGTTGTTTCATTTTTATTCTCTCTGCTTACACAAATAGGCCCAAAACTACCTTATATATATACCATTTCTTGTTCATATACCACTTAGTCGAACACATAAATTTAACCTCTTATATCATCCATATAATAGGTATTAATACATATTGTGGACATTAATCAAATGATATTTGAGTCCCTTTTGTTGTTTCATGACTCAATAAGGCTACACTCCTTTAGGTCTCATGGAGACCTATTAGACCTTCTTAGACACATGTTACACTTTGCCTTCCTTGGAACACTTTCAAACTTCAAACACGATAGGAAAATATCATGTAACAATCAAATAATCCTTAATAAAACATTCTCTAAGCTACATACCACTTTTTAGGTCCAACCACCACTTGAAACACTCCATTACCATTATTCACATTAGGTCTTTGGACACAGAGAAAAGTTTATGTTGAACAATGGAATATAATACATAATTTAGACACACAACCATGATAATAAATCACTTATAAATAACCTAAAATAACTAAACAACATCACTTCAACTTAGGGCATATATCTTCAAACTCATTATTCCAACTTGCTTACTCAGAACTAGCAATTTTCCTTAAAGACTAATCGTGGTGATTTTAAACTCCAACACCTATGCAGACACATTTAAAGACTCCTAATGCATTTAAAATGTTATATTACATATCAAGATCCATAACATAAACATCATATGGTCTAGTGGTAACTATTGGTCTTGCAGACCAATTTTTTGACCTTACTACACATAGACCTCACTAAGTCAAACAAGCCATTTTGGCTTCATCATTTTCATGACTATACCTAAAGTCTAAAACTTATTTAAAGAATATACATGAATTAAAATTATTTAAAACAATATCCATGCAATTGGTTTCATTATTCTATCTTGAAAACACATTCCAATTCATCTTCTTATTGTTGCCTGGGTTTTTCATTGTTTGTACCATTAGGCTTGATATCAACTGACTAACTTGGATGAGCATTTTAGCACATTTGAGGACTATAACCAGGCCATAAAAATTCATGGACATAAAACATGAGTCTCTAACTTCTTCCTCCATCCATTTTCTCAATATGTCTAATGCAAATTTTAACTTCTATAACAACTTATTCAGAAATAAGCCCATAACTCAACATTTTCTCTTTCCCCTCTCTAACCAATACCACCTAGAGGTACTTGGGAGAGTAAAATAAAATATTAAATATATTAACTGAGCATACCAATCCATTCTAGTCACTTGTGATCAATAAATTCAACATTGGGTCCTTATTAGGGCTCTAGGAGGGTTTAAACCTGTTTACACTCTTAACGATTGTTCATAAAGCATAGCCCCTCAATCCAAAAACTAATGCATATAAATTTGATATAGGACCCTTCCAAATATACCATGAATTTATTCAGTTCCCATGTAAATTTTTTAAAAGATAATTAGCACAAGAAAATCATTTTTGGGTTGAGAACCCTTCATTCTGAGCACTCAAGAAACCTCCAAACAACTTTTCATGCCTTGTCCTTCAAATTATGACCTCAAACTACATGAAAAAAATTGAAATAACATAACTCACCTATTAAAATGCTTACATGATGTCAAACACCTTGAAATCTGATCATGACCCTTCATTATGCCACTCTCTCTCTCTCTCTCTCTCCTTGCTCTCTAGACCTTGACCTATAAACCACATTAGGCCTTAAAACTGACCTTCATGCCTCTTTCCATGCACTCCCCACCTTAATCACATACTCAAGAAACCTCATACAACCACTCATGCCTATGTACACTTATCTCACCAATTCATCAAGCTCACACCTTCTCACAAGGTCTCTTCATGCTATGACTAGGCTTAGGCTACTTAAGCACTTGACCTCAAATTCTTGTTACTTATTCATTTATCAATAATGGCGACAAGAAAAAAACATTCATAACCACTAAAATACTCTCTTTCACACTACATACCTTTGTCCATGCTTACATATGCAAAATTTCCTTGAAAACTGATCTTCATGCCTTATCAAGCTAGGTAGGGTTTAAGAGAGGTCTAGATGCAGACCTAGACTAAAGGTCATATCCCTAGAGGATCACTTTGAAACACTTAAGAGTGCATCCATACCTCATACTCATGATCATACAATCTTCACAATATCTCACATGCCCAATATCACTCTCCTCATCATGTCACCATCTCATACCTTCACCATGTTATGACTAAGCTCAAGCTTCCAATGCACTTGGCACCTTGACATGTTCCTTCCATGTAGCCATAAGACATTATTTGACTTCAAATTCTCTCTTTCCTTCAAATTATCTCTTGTCACATGGCTCAACATAAAACTCTTCATGTCATGACTATGCCACACCATGTATATGCATTCATGATAACTCTCATGACCACACTCTTCTCTCTCATGGAAACACTCATGGAAACTTAAAGTTGAACCGAACCTTGACATCAACCAATAGAAAAGACAATGCTCAATAATCTTACCTTGTCATATTATGTACATACCTCAATGACCACTCGCCATGCACCTTCACTAGGTGTACCTTGACATCAATGGCATCAATCTTGACATCAATGACAATAACATGCCAACAACATGAAGTCAAACAAAGGAGTTGCATCCTCCACACCTCACCCCAAAACCAAAAATAGAGTCAATGAAGAACATCAATGCATGGGAGGAGTGATTAGGACTATTGTAACTACCATGTACCACCCTTGCCTCATTCATGGCCTCTCTTATACCTAGAATCTATTATATTCTCTCTCAAACATTCTATTTAATCAGACATTGAGCTCTTGTTTTATCATCCCTCATTTTGGGTGTAGCAAAGCTTTGCCAAAATTGTACCTTGCCTCTATGAAATAATAGAAATATAGTTATTGATTTTTTGGTTGAATGTTAGTGTGCCTTATGAGAGTTTATTTGTAGAATGTATGATTGTTATTGTCATCTATAGGTCATTTTATGCATCTAAACTCATGTTATCAATCTATGCAGGTTATGTGAAGCATTGACAAGTAGAGGTGTTCTTGAAGTGTCATGAGCTAATAGTGTCTTGTGCAAATCTAGGTTCTTGTCCTTCAAGTTGTATAACTCTTATTTAACCTTCACATGAAACATTCATGTTTAGAAATTCATTAAGAGGTTTGATCAGTTATAGTCTTCATCAGGTTCATTAGTGTGTTTGAGGGACAAACCAAGAGTGGATACCCAATCATTAGTACATCACCACTTTAGTGTAGGTTCTTTCATAAGTTTTCATCTCTTTTTTTCTTTTCATCACAATACGATTAGGTCCTAGAGAGTGAATTTAATTGACAAATCAGGGGAGCTATCCTGATCAAAACTAGAGGTTTGACTTGAACTTTGGGTAGCCCACAACTTCTAGGTTAATCCAATGTTAGTCCAAGTTTGAGGAGGGTTTGAATAGTCCTGATCAAGAGGATGCAACTTGGGTAGCTAATATTTCTACAAGTAAGATAATATCAAACAATAAAATACACTCAAAAAAGTGACAATGTGAATAAATGAAGTATAAGCAATCAACATAATTATATCATATTAGTCCCTGCATATATGTGATAGTAAAAAGTGTCATGTAACATATCATATCAAGTACACTATGAAAGATATGGGCATGGATTAAGACATGTGTAAGCATTAGTATATAATCTCACACATGATCATGTATAAATGGTCATAAAGGATATGTAACTTATATCAATTATGATCAAATAATAAGATGCCCCCAATGTACTATATGATGTGGGTAGATGAGAGGTTTAACATTAGACCTAGTTGGTTTTTCCCTACCTTTTGTGTGGATGGAATTATTGTTATGTGAGGTTATTTCAGGCTTATGTAGGTCATGCTCAATTCATGTTGAGGTCACCTCAGTCCCCCTTTTCATACACTCTTGTCATCTTGTGAGCAATCTAAGCTAAGAACTCTCACTATTTTGTGAGTAGGTATCTTTTCATTCTCTAACAAATTGAGATACCTCAAAATGCCAAAAACATTCATAACATTTCAAAAATCCAAAAACATTTGTCCTGTCTAAGCCTAGTCAGTTATCCTTGATCTGCCTTACTAGGGCATGGCCATTGTTAGGATGCTTTTGTTTGCTTTTGTTTTCAATATTTCTATTTGTTTGTTTATTTATTTGTTTGTTTTTTTATTCGCTTGCCTATTTATTTGCTTTTAATACTATTGCCTTGACTCGGTCTATATGTATGTATTAGGTGATTACTTGTGCACATTATTCTTGTGTCCATCCATATTCATATGCCAACATTCTCATCATGGTTTTTATCATTATTACATTATTTTTTAGTGTTTATTAGATTGGGAGTTAGCGCTTATGCATATTTCAACCAAGTCTTTATGATGTTCTATCATGATGCCTACCATCACATGCTACAACAAAAATTAGCTTCAAGAAGGTCTATAATCAATGGATCCGCATAATTTTCTCCTCAGGACCTTGACAAATCCTTCCATCCCATCTTGATCGAATCAACCCATTGACCATTCTATTTGTATCATTGCTAATAAAGATGAGCATCTCCTCATTGGCAGGTATAATTGAATCTTTTTTATTGATCAAATATTATTCTTTTATTCATCACTTTCATCACTTTGCACCCACTCATATTTAATCTATATTCTAGGTTAGATCCTTGAGTTAAGCTTGTTAATCAACCCTAATTGGGGCATAATCATCCTTAACCAATCTAGATCCTCTTAATGATTATAACCGCCTATGGACAAATCATTATTTTGAATTTTATTTCTGATTATAACCACCTTTGGGCAAATCAGTATCCTTTTTAAATCAATGCATGCAAGCATTTCTCATTTGGATTAATCTCAACCATGGGTTAATTTCACCTTTTTTCTTGCTTCTTTTCGAGGGACCATCCATCCAAATATGTGATGGCCACTCCCTCGAGGGGGAATCATCCTAAGCTTCCCAAACACCATTTAGAGCTTTGTTCTTCAACCATCATCTTATTTTTGGGCATACATGACCTTTTAATTCTTTGAGAAGACATTATTGTGCTAATAGCTTGCAACACCTTCCTAAATAGGGGCAAACTGTAGACACCTAAAACTAGCCATCGATAACCTCCAATCAAGCTTTTGACTAATTTCCACCAAAATACACAATTTGGCCTAAAAACACTAAAACACTTTAAAAGCTTTGAAACTGACATATTCAAGTGTTGATTTTGGCTATGGTATCCTTAAATGGGGTAATGCTTTTTATGGGCCAGCTAACTTTGATCAGATCATTTTGAGTCAAAATGCCAATTTTGCACCTAGATGCTTTGGATTGCTCTTTTCTGTCAAATCTCTTGCACAAGACATGTGCCTTTATTATTTGGTGTTGACAACATCTTAAATGGGATAACAGATCCAATGCATTTGACATCACATCCTAATTCCAATCCAATCAAATTTTGGGCTAATAACAAGACATTCTAACCAATGTGAGTAATTTGTGCACAAAGAGCCAAGGTTTGCATTAAAGTGCTTACTCATAGTTAAGAGATAATTAAACCAAATCATGAGCCTAATTAAGAATTCCATGGAACTTGTTAAATAATTTCTTTTTGAAAATGAATATTGAATATCTACATCATCAGGTGACATCATTTCTTGGGAAGACATCCCTAGGTCATAAATGCATAAAATATCAAGGTTAACCCCTCCCATGCCTCATTAAGACCCGCCATGCCTATTCATTACCCCTCTATGCCATATATTGATGAGCCTATTTATGAATTTTAATTAAATAATTGAATTAATCCTTATCCACACATCTCCATCTTGAGATGGATGATTTAGGTTAATTCTGGCCATTTTGTAAAATTTATAAATAGGAGGCCTTGCCTATTGAATTTTAAGATCTTATATGTCAAACTTATCATGCCCAAATGAATTCAAAATCATTGCATCTTAGTGTTATAATGCCCAAATATTGAGCCAATCTAATCCAAGCCAAAGCCACAAGGTACCAAGGAGAGATGGAGGTAGCCATACTTCATTGATGTAGACTTCATGAGCACAAACCGAGGAAGCCACTACAACAAGCATTTTGGAGCATCCAATGAAGGTGAAGGAAGGTCTTTTTTTCATGTTTTAGTTGTGTTTTCCATTTTTGTTTTCTTAACTAAGCTCCTCCTTTGAGATAGGCTTAGGGTGTTAGTTTAATGTGTTTTTGATTAAATTATTTTATTCACTAACACAATACTAATCTCCCCCTATTTCAATCCTATGTTCACACTTTTTTCCCTAATCATTCTTAAGTAAGGGGCCCTGATATATTCCTAGCTACTGATTTTTGGATTAACTGGTCGGGCTCTCCCCTTCTACTTAAATATCTCCTTTCTCAATTTAATATTGGATGTAGTGCCTTAACTACATGTATTTATCGGTATCATGTCCCTTGACTTTGTGATATTGACAAAATTCATCTTCATTATACCAAACTAGTCGTGGTTTACTATCACCCAATGGTTGAACTTCATGGAGATTAATCATATTGGTAGCTATTAACAATTGTAGGATCATTTTTGTGGGTACACCAAGACTAGTTAGAGGCCTTTTTCCCATTTGGGGTTTTAGCTTTCCCTGTGTTGCCCTTATAGTGGAGACATTTTGTTTGTTAGTAGGGAAAGTTTTTTGCACTATTTGAACATGTTTATAATCTATTACTCTATCCTCTATGACATTTTTATTTTTATTAGAGACTTTAGGCTTACCTAAAAGGTATTATCTTGATTATGACTTTGTTCATCTAGGGTATATAATTTAATTGTACCTTTCTCAATGAGAGCCTTTTCAATTTGAATCCCCTTTTCTATGATTTCATCAAAAGACTTGACATATTGTAGCTTTAGTTGATATTTCAATTCAATATTAAGATTGTCAATGAATATTTGGCCAACCCCTTCTCAGGAACCATGCAATGAAATCAACTAGCAAGGCTTATCCAATGTTTTAAGAATGAAGCTAAGCTTTCTCCATTTATTAGCTTAGTTTTATATAGATTTATGATAGAGATGTCATGCTCAATATTTAAGGATAAGTGTCGCACAATTTTTTATGTCAACTTCTTAAAAGCTAGATATGAATCCTTTAGGTAAATGCATAAACCATTCTAATGTGGGCCCCATGAGTTTTTTAGGGAAAAGTCTAATAAGGTAAGCATCATCATAGGCAACCTTGTGACATACTACATATAATTATTGCACATGGTCTCGTGGATCCCCTTTCCCTCTATATTTATGAAATTTTGGGATCTCAAAATGTGTTGGGAAAGGTACTTGCAAGATACTCATATCCAAAGGAGATGTGCAAAAGTCTTCATATTTATATCTCATTGCTTGGGTGTGAGAATTGATTTGTTAAAGAGTCTCCTTCATCATCCTCCACTCTTGAGAGAATGAGGGGTCCATTGGGGGATTGGAGGCTTGTGCTTGGCTGGTTATAGGTCTTGAATGATCGGGGTTGGTGTTTCTAACATGTTGTCTTGGTGAAGTAGGTCTTTAGTTTTGAACATGAAATTTAGAGGCAAGGGAGTTGATTTATTGAGTTAATTGGTCTAATCAGTCCTCTAAGGTTGTTCTTCTCCTATTAGCCTCAACATGATTGTTTTGTAGGGGTTATTGTTCTTCTTCAAGTTCACGTTCATGATCCACAAGATTATCTTCTTCTTGTTCTTGGTTGACATTATTTTGATAAGGTGGAGTGTGAGGTCTAGTGGGTGAGCGGATGAGATGTTGCAAGAGGTTTGGATCAAAGGTATAGCATAATGTGCTCCACATTCTAATGACCTTGGCAAGAATTTGATCGCAGTTCTCGTAGATATATTGGTCAAATTGAGCCTTAATCTCATCACTATGGAAGAAGTCATTTGTAAACCGATATTCCTCTCCAAGGGTATGCATGTCATCATTATCCCAATTTCATTCACTTAGATTCCCAAAGAGGTCATTTTCCTGATTGGATCCTTGTCCCATTCTTAGAATTTGAGCACGGGTTCTGATAGGCATGATGGATGATGAAGGTGATGGAAAAAGAGTGATTAGGTGTGACTATGATATAGGGTGATGGGAGAGAAGATGACTTTGGATACTGATTTTGTCTTAAACCCAAGACTAAAAATGGTCAAAAGAGGTGTTTAGATGTGTCTTAGATTTAAATTAGTCTTGAGAAGACTATAATGACCAAATATCACCAAAGCAAACACCCTATAAGGATTCAATCTAGTAAAGAGATAAAGAGGATAAGACGACTAGATACCCTTCACACTAGCAAGGTGATGATTAGATGGGTGTTAGGTATGAAGAGGTAGGATGATGAGATGATGGGTACTAAACTAAAATAAAACAAGGTTAAAAATGTTGATAATGTTTGATCAAGGATAGGATGAATAAAGTGATGACTAAGATAGAGAATGATGAGTGACCACTAAAGTTTGGTTTCAAAACAAAAGTTAATTATCCAAAAAGGTGATCCAAAACTCAGAAGTTATGTTGAAAGATAATTCAAGAAACAAGAACAACATAATTGTAATAATGTTATCTCTGAGAAGAGATGTTTTATTGATCAAAGTTTTAGATCCAAACATATGCCTAACTGTGAGAAGAGATGTCTGATTTCCATTTTGGGTTACATCTTCATTTATACTCATTTTGAAGGTAGGAGGAAGATATGGAAGGTCACTAATCTTGAGGGAGATTAAGTGGTTTGAATTCCATGATTTACAACAATACAGAATTCAAGGAATTACTATTTTTAGAAACTTACTATTTTTAGACTGCACTATTAAAATTAAAGTTTGGGGCACTTCCATTTAGTTTTTGGGGGTCAAAACCCATGAAGCAAAGCTCAATGCCATCTCACAATGTTCTTCTTATTCTTAGCTTTCCAACAATTTAAATGAGAAGTCAAACGAAGCTATGGTGCAAAAGTTATGGCTCCCAGAAGTTTTGCCTGAATTGTCACCTAAAATATTGCTCGGATCATTCCTACCTCCTTGAGAAGTAATGGTCCCCATTGCATCAAGATTTGTCATCAAGTGTGGTAGTTGTCTTTTCATTTGATTCTTGATGCATACTTGGAATGGAATATGATTTGTGGAGATGTGTAGGGCCTGATTGTTCACCATTTCTATCTGACCATCAGTTTGTAGATGGAAGGCCATGAACTTCTTCAGCTTGGTATCTATTTGCTTATGTTGTATTGTTTTGTAGTCAGGGCTGCAACATCAGCCCTTTTGAATTCATGTGGCTTGACCACCATGAGATCAAATTTCTTAGCACTAATCAGGGAGACAGATGTAGAATGTGGTACCTTTGGTACCCTATAACATTATGTTTCAAGAGTGAGGGTGATCCTTCAAGTTTTTGATTCATATATGCCATGTTGATCATACATGAATGGTTGACCAAAGAGTATATCACAAACACCCAGATTGACCACATCACATAAGACCTCATCTTAGAAATGTTTTATTGCATATGAGAAAAGACATTGGTGGGTGACATGGAGGTTTCTCCCTGGACTCAACCATCCAATACTATATGGATTTGGGTGAGGCTTCATGGAAAAATTTAGGCTTTTCACAATATTAGCAAAGATTACATTCTTTTGACTCCCACTATCAAGAATAAAATGCAGAGGCTTACCTTTCACCCATAACTTAGAGTGAAACAACCTTTCCTTGTCATCTAGCCTCTCCTTGTGGGTTCGTGATAAAGTAATGATGACATCAAACTCAAAATTTGCAATATGTTCTTCATCCTCTTTGTTTGCAAGGTGTGTATGAGACAAAGTAGTAGATGTTGAAGATTGTGACTCAAAAAGCAGGGACTTGATGGCTCGACATTATTCTTTGGAGTGCATTCTAGATTTATGGTAATCACACCATTTCTCAGTCTTCCCTTCCTTTTTCTTCCAATTTTGACCTTCTTTGTCACTTTTCCACTTTGTAGGTTGATTCTTCGTATTCATTCTTCTATGCTTCTGCTCAATCTTCACTGTGAACTTGTACACCTCACCGAGGGTTTCTAGATTGACGAGTTCCATCTCCCCCCATATATACCATTGTAGTCCACCATGATATTTGATAACCTTGTGTTTTTCACTTTTCTAGATGCTCAATCTCATAGATAGAGAAAAAAAATCTCAGTGTAATCTTGAACATAATGTTCCTTACCTTGGTGAAGTTGTTGCCACTCTATATACAAATCATCATATGCTCCAATGGGGTAGTATTCTTCCTTTACAGCTTCTATGAAATCATCCCAGGTAGGCTCCACCTCAAGGCCAATATCATATGTAATGAATCTCTTCTTGTACACTTCTCACCAATTTTTGACAGGCAATGATGCTTTCAAAAGAGCAAAAGTGATCTTCTCTTTATTGGTAAAGTTATTTACAAAAAAAAAGGAAAATAATTGATCCAACCAATTTTCTACTACATCATCATTTATTTTGCCTTCAAATGTAGGGATATCAAAATTCACCTGAACCTTGAAGGGTGTTGGGGAACTAAAAGGATGTGGGGGTGAAAATGAGGAGCCAGAATTTTTCATCAAGATTTATTGGCAAATTTAGGTGAATTATTGTAGCATTTGTGCTTTTTGTTGTTGGAGGGATTTATTCACCATTTCTTTGAAAGGATCAGATGTCTCGGTGTTGTCCACCATTTGAGGTCATTTGGAGTGAATATGTAGATAGTTTGGAAGCTCTGTCATTTTCCACCTAAGCTTCTTGTAGCCTGACCTCATTCTTGAGATCATATACTCTGAGGACAAATCACTCTAATACTACTGATCCAAAACTCAAACGCTCTATTGAAATATAATTCAAGAAACAAGAACAACATAATTTTAATAATGTTATCTCTGAGAAGAGATGTTTTATTGATCAAATTTACAGATCAAAACATATGCCTATCTCTTAAAAGAGATGTCTGATTTTCATTTCATGTTACATCTTCATTTATACATATTTTGAAGGTAGGAGGAGGATTTTTAAGGTCACCAATCTTAAGGGAGATTAAGTGGTTCGACTTTCATGATTTACAACAATACAAAATTGGAGGAATTACTATTTTTAGAAACTTACTATTTTTAGACTGCACTACTAAAATTAAAATTTGGGGCACTTTCATTTATTTTTTGGGGGTCAAAACCCACTAAAAAAATTTCATTGTCATTTCATGGTGTTCCTCTCATTCTGAGATTTCCAACGGTTCAAATGGGGAGTCAAACGGAGCTATGGTTCAAAAGTTATGGCTCCTGAAAGTTCTGCCACCAATTGGGGTAGAACCGTCACCCAAATTGTCACCTAAAATATTGCTCAGATCAAAAGGTTTAAATAGTGATATGAAATGATTGGTTATTGGATTCTAAGATGGGATATGTCCTAAAGTATCTAGGTGTTTTTGATAAAATGGGTAGGCTGACTCGACTCACAAACAATGCGAGCTTTATCACAACACACACACACAACATACCCAATCATGATCTCTAATTTTAATCAACCAAATGGGTGTGTAACACAATTCCTACATCATATAACAGCTTCATAGGTGAGGCTATAGGCCAATTACCCATTAAAAAATATATCAAACCCTCTCGACCCCATCTACATTTGACAGTCATTTGGGAGCTGGTACTGACTCCAGGAGTAGAACACTTGTTATGGCCGATAGGTCTTATGCTAGGTATACACAAGGGTGTCTAAGGGGGTCCCTAAGATATGTGAAGGTACATGGAGCCCAAATCTATGAAAAATGATATCTAATGTGTGGTTTATAGAATTAACTCTTCCCCCTCATGGATGCCCTGTATAGGGTCAACCACTTAGCTTGACAACAGTTATCTCTGATATTTATACTCCATCAAAACATGGAGTTTAATTGAATGTACGGTGATTAAGTACGTGTCACCAACCCCTAATTACTAAGTAAGTGCATCGGGATGAATTCCACATCACATGTTATCCTAAAACACAATGGGTTGACACACAAATAAGATTAATTTACTAGATCAATTACCTATGTGAGGAAATTTAAAACAATCAAACAAGACACACAAAAGATATATATATAAGATTAAAATGCTTAATTTAGGTACTCTTCCTGCAAGAACACAAGTTAGAAAACTAATATAGTGCCTCATCCTTATATGGTCCTTTATAAAATGGATTAGTAGTTTGAAAATAGGCAAAACCACTTTTTTCCTATAAAAATGCAAATACACAATCAGTGTAACATAAAATGACTTCTAGAACCTACAAAACCATAGATTTTATGCAATATCACAACTATAGACTTCTAGTATTATGAACTATCTGCTAACCATGATAGACACTGTATAGGTTAAGCAAAACTACAAGTTATTAAGTAAAATTGCAACTATTATAGCAAAATCATGTTTCTTAATCTACGATATTGCAAGAAGATAAAAACTTTACTAATCTAATACTTAGACTAGAATACAGGTGTGATAAGAGTTATTTACAAATGTATCTTTACATGATACTATTGCAAAAAGATAAGATTTGACAAAATGGTATAAGACTTTTGACCTTAAAAACAAATGTGAAAATGCAAGATTTATATACAAACAACTCAGAAGGTAAGAACAAAATGATATTAGCTACAAAAGATATTTTAGACTTCTACCATCAGTTTAGAAGAGATAAAACCTAATCATATAGTTTTTTAATGCTTTTAGTCAAAATTGCTTATTTAAACACAAAACCATTTATTTTTATACAATATAACTACTTTGCAAATGGCAGTTTTGCATAAGATAGCCAAAAGAGTATAGAGGAATGTTTGATATCTCTTTAGGTAGCCCCTATTTTCTTCCTTTTAACAAGCAAAAACAAACACAAAGACAAATAAGATCCTGTTAGCAAACTACCCTAACAATTTGAATCACGCAAGCAAATCCATGATTATCAAGGGCAATATTATGACTCTTATCGTGAAACTATGATTGTGTATCTGCGGTATTATGTGATAACTATGAAGCTTTCTCGAGCCAGTGTTTATCCTTTTTTGCACATAAAAAATAATCACAGAGAGACACGCAGATGTCAGGCAGTCAAAGGTTAGCAAGTTAGCTTGATAGTTTTAACTAAAAATGCAAAATCGCTACTTGCAAAGGTAATATTGTGACTTTTATGGTGATATCATGATTGTGCTTTTGTGATATTGTGTTCCAACTGTGAGGCGATCTAAGACCAATGTCTTCTCCTTTCTTGTGCACCAAAAATACTCTTTCTACCCCTGCAAGATAAAAATAGTTTGATATGGACCCACATAAGATCAAAAATTCATGCAAAAACTAGTTAGGTTTGGTTTAGAACTATAGTCTGCAAAACTGCATATTTTAAGCAAATCTCTTTTCATGAATTTGTAATATTCCAAAAACCCCAAAAATCTATCAAAAGGCAAACCGTTAGTGGTCAAAAAGGTAGTTAGTGCAAAACCACTACTTTTACGACAAAACTGTGACTACAATACCATGATTTGCAGAGCAAAATTGCTTATTGCCTGTACATAAAACTTTGAACAAATTTTGAGCTTTTCTTCGTCCAGTCAATTTTGTAAGTTGTCAAAACACTTCTAACAGGCAAGAGAGTTAGATTGAAGGGGTTGTCCCACCATAGTCACCAATATGTGTTCATATTCTTGAGTTATTTATAAAAACTACTATATTTAATAATTTAAACCCAACAACACAACACCATCAAAAGGAGTGAATAAAGGAACAATCAATCAACTAAGAGTGAAATCTTACCATCACTTTGTCCCTTATGACTTCTCTCCAAGATCTTCAAGCAGATTTGCATGCCAAATTGATTGGGTGTGGATTGCTTGCTTTAAGCTTCAAAGTGACTCCAATGGCTTCCTTAGATTGTTGAATGGATTGGCAAGAGTATGAGGATGCTTTGGAATCGCTAATTATGAGAGTATAATGAAGGCTTAATGATTTTCAAGTTAGTTTGGCTATGGCCCAAGCATGGATTTTATAGGATGGTGTAGGGTATTTTTATGGAATTTTAAATTATTTAGAAGTCTTTAGTTTAGAGACTTCTAGAATCATAGAGGAGCTTCCCTAGTTCTAGAGGTTTCTTGATTAGTTTAGGGGATAGTGCGGGATTAGATGGGCATTAAATGAGGTTTAAGATTCATAGGGATGTAGGAGAGACTAGGGTGGTAGGGTAGCTAGGGGGTAGTTGAATAAATAGAAATTTTAAATTTGCAAGTGGGTTAGTAGGTGGATTAGTGGCTAAGTAGGCTAGTTAGTAGGTTAATAAGGTAATTAATTAGTTATAAGGGTATGGAAAGGTTTATGGGGTGTAAGGAATATTGTGTGAAAAATCAAAATATTAGTTAACTGGTTAAGGTTATGATTTTGGGTCAAATTAGCAGGTTTAATAGGATTATTAAGACAAGTGGATTTAGGTGCATACATGGTAGATAGAGGTGGTCAAAATGGTAGATGGGTAGAATGATAGAGAGAAAGTATGCTCAAGAGTCATATATATGTACATTGTCCAAGTATGTCGAAGTACGTCAAAGTTAATGTTTCCAGAGTGCCAAAGACCAAGTTTAGGTGTCTACACATCTACAAGAGTAGTGCAATATGTAGCATTCAATGTGTTGCAATTAGTTAATGGAACAACATTAAAAAATTTAAATTATTTTCTAGGACCTTAAATAATAAATGCATCGTTAAAGTCATCAGTTTTCAGAATAGAGTAGACATCTATTCGTTCGAGCCATACTCTAGACAAAGAAATAAAATAAATATTACTTATAAATACATCGTGTATACTTTTTGACAAATAACGAATTTTAGTATACTCTATAAATGTATCGAATTGTAAGTAAATGTGCAACAACATAGAGGATGAGCATGAATTATAGCTATTGTGCATGACAAATATATGTCTATATGCACACACACAAAAACATGAGTCCATACAAATATAAAAACATGTTATTAAATTGGATCTTTTATATCATACAAGTCCACTGATAATGGAATCTACCACTAGTGAGTCAGGGGAAGTATATAGATACATAAACCCTTACCCACATAAACATGTTGATGAATCTAGGGAGGAGAATCAAATTGTGTAACGAAAGGAAGAGGAGGGTGAGTGGACATGCATCTTCTCTCTTTGGGAAGAATCTCTCACAATTTCTTAACTATCATAGGGCCAATCGAGAATTAGAGTTTCCATTAACAAGAAGTCAATGCCCAGATGGCCAAAAGACCTTACACAAGGTGCAAGTGAAAGAATAGGTTCATGTTTTTACACGAACAATCCAAAACACATGACTATAATCTCATATAACATTAAGGCCCAATTTAGATCGAAGCATAAGAGGCAATGAGTGCATCGAATTTAGAGCAAACGATTTGACAATAATCTTATATAACACATTAAAAAACGTAATAAGACACCGATTGGTAATGAGTACGAGTCCTTAATATTTAGAATTATTTTCCATTAACATAAATTCGATATACAAATAATCAAATGACCTTACACAAAATGCAAGTGAACGAATAAATTCATGTTTTTAGATGAACGATCCAAAACACATGACTATAATTTTATATAACACTAAAGGTCAGCTCAGAAGCATAAGAAGTAATAAGTACATCAAATGTAGAGCAAAGAGGATTTGACCATAATCTTATATGACACAATTGAGAGCGTAATAGGGTACCAATTAGTAATGAGTTCCAGTCCTCAACATTTGTGATTATTTTTTTATATTACCTTAGTTGATGACCTTGCCAACTGATTTGGTCGGAAATGCTTCTAGGTAACCATAAACAATGCTCCTATTAGGTTTCCAAGCATCCTGAATGGCCCAGAAAAATATGCACAGCCCGGTCAGCGATACCCCATGAATGCAGCCGCTGTTGAGATAACAAAAGGAATGATAGAAAAATACGTCGACAGCAGGATTCGAACCTGCGCAGGCATAGCCCAACAGATTTCGAGTCTGTCTCCTTAACCACTCGGACATATCGACTACATTTTAAAATTAGAGAAACGAAATAGGACTTGTTAAATTAGATTTAGCAGTGTATATATAAAGAAATCAAGACATAGGATCCAGCGTACGACTTTCCTGCATAACAACTACCAAAATGAAAAAGATGTCTATCAAAATAAGAATGATCAGAAACATCAACGTGGACGTGCCGGAGTGGTTATCGGGCATGACTAGAAATCATGTGGGCTCTGCCCGCGCAGGTTCGAATCCTGCCGTCCACGCCCTTTTTGGTTCCTAAAGTAGTCTTAACCATTTTAGAGTTAGTTTATTTGGTTTTGGCATTTTGTAAAGTAGTCTTTTTTACCATTTTCGAATTAGTTTATTTGGTCTTGGCACTTTGCAAGGTAATCTTGATTTTAAGTTCGGGGGCCTCTTTCTTATTATCCCAAAGTTTGTAGGGGTCCCACCTTATGTTAGAGCAGCGAGTACAAGGTACTGGGTCGATTGACTTTGATTTCTTTGGAGTACCAAAAAAACCCTGAATTGACTTGACACATGAATGAATAAGGATTATGTACTCAATATGGCCATTTAATGCTAATTGTTTCCAATTCCCTTATTTAGCCTTATCAATCCTAACAATTATCCAAAGGGTGCAAGTTACATCGGGGTATTGTTTTTGTTAGTATTTATGCAAGGAAGATTGGAATACATAAGGATATTGTTTGGACAGGTGCTTGAAGTGGCTTTACACCTGCGTGATTGTTATTGGGTGCACCTACTTTCGAATTTGACATGGGGATCCCATACTGTATACAGTAAAATATTTTCTTTGGTAACTTATCGTATCTCAATGATCATAACTATGATGGTACAATGATTAGATGCATAAATGAATAGATGTACAAAACATTTAATGTAATCATTGTATATTATCTTTGCTTTATAAAATCATGAATTGTTGTTATGCTCTATTTGGAGTTGTTTGTCGAGGGTGGGTAGGAATACTTTGTATTCAAACTCAAATCCTACAAATCATAGTGCAAACAATGTTGGTCACTACATTTTACGAACCTTGTCTACATGTGGTTCAATTCAACCCCTAGTACTCATTACACACCCATGTGTTGGCATGGGGCCTTTGGTGGTTCATTGCCACTTTGTCAATGGACCCCACCCAAGCTTGTTGGTTTCATGCTAGACATGTTGAGGGTGTTGGGTTGACTATCAAGTTGAAGCTCACTATGCATAGGGGGCACTTGATGCGTCTCTATTCACTGTATACACTTGACAAATTATTATTGTGGATCTATATCAGGTTTGTAACATGATGTGCATTGTCATTGGTTTAGCCCAAGGCTGCATCTTTGATCTTCTAGGGTAGCGTAGCCTCGCTATTTATTGTAGGGACCCAAGTTGAAAGTAATTTTAAAACAAAAAGTTAATAGGTTACTACATACAAATAAAACTAAACATGAAATAACATGAGTCCATTAAGAATTTAAGTATTATTATTAAGAAGCATATTTCAAGAGCCCAATATACAAAAGAAAGGTAACTATATTATGAGAAATTGATTTGCATCTGTTGACATTGCATTTTAGTAAATCCTAAATATATTACAAATTTTATTTCTGGGGAAAAAGTGTAGAACGTTATATTACATATACAACTACTGTAAATATTGTGGAAGAGGTAATTCTCTCAATTTTCTTTCCTTTGATTTTTGAACATTTAAGCACATCATCATTGGTGTAGTCCAGAGTTGCAGTTTTGATCTCCCAGGCTAGGTGTAGCCTCGCTATTGATTGGAGGGCCCTGAGTTGAAAGTACTTTTAAAACAAAGAGTTAATAGGTTACTACATATAAATAAAACCAAACAGAAAATAACATGATTCCATTAAGAATTTAAGTACTAATATTAAGAAGCGTATTTCAAGAGCCCAATATACAAAAGAAAGGTAACTCTATCATGAGAAATTGATTTGCATCTGTAGACATTGCATTTTAGTAAACCCTATATATATTACAAAATTTATTTTTTGGGAAAAAGTATAGAACGTTATATTACATATACAATTACTGTAAATATTGTGGAAGAGCCAATTCTCTCAATTTGCTTTCCTTTCAATTTTGAACATTTACATATTGACTATCTTTCATTCTTCAAAGCACTAAAGGTAAAAGCAGGGGAGATATATATGTCATTGAGTGAGCATACTCTTGATACAACAGTGAAGGTCAACCCTTGATGATCAATGTTTTTTTTTTTTTTAATAGATACTAGTTTTGGTGGGATCCTTACCTTATTCGCTTTTGATTGAAGCTCCAACCGGTCTGGGACACAATCGGAAGCCTAGATCCCTAAGTGATCATCTATCACAAGTACTAGAATTACCAACAACAGCCACAACCAGCTAGAGAATATAAATGAACAACCATAACAGGCTTGAGAATACCATCAACGACCACAATCAGTCCAAGAATACCAACGATTGGCCATAATTGGCCTTAAATACCAAACTAAGATTCCAACCTGGGTGGTGCTTGAAGCAACCAAGTCACTTTACCAACTCACCCACATCTCATTGGTTTGACGATCAATGTTACCAATATCAATTGTTGCTTTATTAAGAGTCATTCCCTATGATTTATGTTTGGTTAGACCCCATGACATTTTGATAGTTATTTGTCGATGATTACCTTGTCTAATAAGAGGAATTGGAAGATGTGAAGGATTGAAACTACCCATGGAAGACCAAAGTTTTTTTTGAGTGCAACAGCTATATACATGAGTAATGAAGGTGGTTTTGAATCTACATTGTAGACAATATGAACAATTTATCCAACCACTCCATTAACTAATCCTACTTTCAACCATATATTCGATGTTAGCATGAATTTTTATCCTTGATGTAGAATTACGATTGATTCAAGTTGAGTGTCATTCTGGTTAGATGTATTTGTATGTTTGTTTTGTTTAGTTTTGCATATTGAAACTAGAGTGTTTAAAGATTTTAACATTTCTTTATTATGCATTATTGCCAATATGTCTGTCGCATACAAATGTGTTAAGTTTTTAAAACTTTGTTGTTCTTCTGTAGGCATGAATGATGTTATCCTTGACATGAGAATATTCTAGTCTTCCTCTGTCGGATCAACGTTTTTGATGTTGGTTAGCAAATTTCTAAATTATAGATGGACTTTTGTGAATTCTTATTGACATAAATTTATTTCTAATTTGACAATTGTACCAAACGTTTGCCACAATGTGTGACCAAAAGACCTCCCTACATACATTGGAATGTAATTTACCACTGGAAGTTGTTCCAAGTCCCCAATAAGTACTATTGAACAACCACCAAGTCTCTATTATTATGACGAGGAAAGGCCTCACGTGATCGGCTATTTATATTACTCAACATCTTTGGGCCTATAAAGCTCATTTAATCTATACGCACATATTCAATGTATCTCATTTCTTCTTTAAATTTTGTTAATGCATGTCCATCAAGTGCTTTCATTTCATGGATAGGTATGCATAGGGTTGAATGTATAGTCAATGCATTTATGTTAAATGTTACAACACTAGTTGGAGCGAGGAGTGGGGACTTGCCTTTAGATGCAAGTGCATCCAAGGAACGTTTGATGTTGCTTATCAAGTAAGATTTACCTATACTTGTTATTCCCCATATTGTCATTCTAAGTGGGGTTACTTATGGCCTTTTCTAGGCATGTTTCCCAATTATGTTGAATGTGTGTTGTTGGTTACCTGATAGTTGATTCATCATTGGTTGGATTGTGCCACCATCGTCTGTATCTTTGGTAATTATGTGTTGATAAACTATGAATTGTTGTGTGGTTATGTGTAGGCTGAGTGGTACATCAGAATGATTCCAACTATGCTTGTTATCAAAGTCCCATTGGCCAAGTATGACAATGTCATCTATTTCATTATTCCCTAATGAGTGCATTTGTGATAGTATTTCCCACTCATTCATTTCCATACCAAGTTATATATCTTCTTCGTTGTCATTGTTGTCACTCGTGGAATTGACATTATTTTCATTTTCTACCAATGATCACTCAATATGCCATGTATTCTAAGAGTCCTTGAGTTGATCCTAGTGTGTAAGAGACCCACCCAAAAAAATAGCTCAAATGAAGGGGAATCAAAAGAGGGTTTTGAAGAGAATTGAGGAAATATTCAAAGAATCGCCTGAGTATTTTTGTCTCCATTCATTAGTTTTTATTCGACTGTTGTAAGACCAGGATCATGTTATTTCAATGAGTGGTGTTGTATCCAGGAAATAAGGGCAATGTGCATATGCATGAATGAAATATGGTAGGTTGTCTTTAGTAGCTACACTCTATAGGACCATTTTGAAGGTTTTTTTTCTAACACATAAATTAACAAATGTTTGGCTACAAACTGTTAGAGGTAGATTTTGTAACATGGGGCATGTTTCCTATGCACCAATGTCATGGTAAACAATAGTTTCAGAGAAGAACTTGTTGTATGCGGTCATTGTTGGAATCTCTATTGAAATTATAGATGATATTCTAGTTAGTATATGGTGGTAGCTTTCAAATTTATTTTTAGCCTTTGATGTATTCTTTGCTATATATTTGAGTACAACATGGTGGCAAACAACGATTTGACAATCTTCATTTGCATGCCATATTGAAAGCATATTTGTGTTGTAGATGTTGACTATGTCATCATTCTGTGTTGGGAGGTAAGTTTTGCACCCTTCATTATTGATAAACATGGTTGAGGTTGGTTGTAGTGGCCATGTGGCATGGGGCTTTGTATTTGCATTGGAAAGTGGCCCCTTTTTTTAGTAGACATGTTGATTCACTGCATTTGGTGTGGCGCTACAGCTGATTTAAAAGTTCTTTGTAATATTTATTAGGATCGACACCAAATATTTGATTGGTGGTGAGCAAGCATGGATCATCAACATCATACCAATGTATTCTATCATGGATTGGAATAATGTTACACGAATTCAATATTGTTACATGTTGGTCAAATAATATATTTACAAAATCAACTTAAAGTGCATCTTCCCAATTTAATGTATCCATGTTAGGTGCATTTTTTAACCATAGAAACCCATGGATGTGCGATGAGCCTTAATGTTGCCATTCGTACTTGAGTAAAATTAACACATTAGTTAATCATGGTTTTAAATACATTTTGAATATCTATTGAGTGTTAGAAAACATAGGTTTAGTATGATCACTTGTACCAGTAATCTTTAATGTGAATATGTTTATGTATAACTTCTTCACATAAAATTGAAAATATTCTATCCATATATGAAGATGCGAGATGTGGATTTGCAAGTATGTTTTGATTTCTCCAATAAGAATTACAAATGGAGATTTTGATAAAATCACAACATATTCTATACCCAACAATGAGCTCTGGTTATGTCACAACTTCATTATGATTTATCAAGTTTTAGTGGTAGGGTATGTGATGTATATATCCATTTTGCATGGGTATCTCTTCATTGTTTCAATCCTTCTATTTAATGTAGGCAATGCAGAGTATGTAGAAATAACTTTGGCCTTGAAATTCACCAGCTATACTAAAATTTGTAAGAAGGCAATGCCTAGACCATTGTTACCCAAAGTCACCCCTCAACACTATGGCATGCCAAGATTTGCATCTCTTAAACCAAGAGATGAATCTAAGGGGATGACATCTTAATATGAACACATCTAGATACACAAAGGGTGAGATGAGATCAAAGGTCATGGGTCTCACATTCGATATGATTGCCAACTCATACTCTTTCACTTTACATAATCCCACTTTACTAAAACAAAAAATTACATCCCTTTCGGCATAATTTGAACCTTTGGGGAAACTAATACTATATATTATTCCAAATGGTAACATGTTCATTGAAGCTAATATTATATTATATATAATATTATATTTTTTTATATAGGCCCTAGTGTATTATATCACTCGAAACACCTATGTATTTCCCCTCACCATCACCTCGCAACACACCTTGAAATTTTCATTATTTGTATGTTCTGTATGATATTTCCCATTCTTTTAGGTGTAAACTAGGATTGTGATAGGGGGAGATTAGTATTGTGTTAGTCAATAAACCAAATCAATTCAAAAACACACTAAACTAACACCCTAAGCCTATCTCAAAGGGGGGGGGGGGCTTAGTTTAAAAAATATGAATAGAAAACACAACTAAAATGCAAAAGAAACCTTCTTTTACCTTCCTTAGATGGTCCAAAGTGTTTGTTGTAGTGGCTTACTCAGTTTGTGCTCATGAAGTCTGCATCAATGAAAGCTTGGCTACCTCTATCTCTCCTTGGCACCTTGTGTGGCTTTGGCTTGGCTTGGATTGGCTCAATATTTTGGCATTATAACACTAATTGTAATGGCTTTTGGAATTATTTGTGTACGATAAATTTGGCTTATGAAAACTTAAAATTCAATAGGTAAGGCCTCTTAATTATATATTTTTGGAATAGTTTGATGATAAATCATGACTGTCCATCTCAAGATTGAGATGTGTGGCCATGAATAAATCTAAATATGAAATTTATTCTACAAATATCTCCATTAATATTTGGGATAGAGGGGCATTGAATAGGCATGGAGGGTCTTGATGAGGCATGGGAGACCCATAATCTTGATATTTTATGCATTTATGGCTTATGGATGTCGCCCCATATGATGATGTCACTTGATGATGCAGTTAATAGAAATCAATTTCCAATCAATATTTATTCAAAAATTTCCATGAAAAATTAACTTAAGGCCCTAATTAGGTTTAATTATCCTAAAACATGATTATTCAACTTTGGTGCAAATTTTGGCCCCTTGTGCACAAATTACTAAAATTGGTTAAAATGTCTTGTTATTGGTCTAAAATTTGACTGGATTAGAATTGAAAGTTGATGTTAGATGCATTAGATCTGTTATCCCATTTAAGATGTTTCCAACGCAAAATAACAAGGACATGTGTCTTGTGCAAGAGATTTGATAAAAAAGAGTAATCCAAGGCACCCAAGTGCAAAATTGCTATTTTGACTCGAAATGATTTGATCAAAGTTAGCTAGCTCATAAATTGCATTACCCCATTTAGGGATACTTTGGCCAAAATCGGCACATGAATATGTCAATTTCAAATCTTTTAATGTGTTTTAGTGTTTTTAGGCCAAATTGTGCATTTTGGTGGAAATTGGTCAAAACCCTGGTTGAAGGTTATCGATGGCTAGTTTTAGGTGTCTACAGTTTGCCCGTATTTGGGAAGGTGTTGCAAGCTATAGACACAGTAATGTCTTCTCAAGGAATGAAAAGGTCTTGTATGCCTAAAACTACAATGATGATGAATGAACTATACAATTCCCCCTCGAGGGAAAGGTTGACACAAGGAAAGGTCGACAAGCAGTCCCTCAAAAGAAAGAATGGAGATGAGGGGACCAAAGAAAGGAAAAATGATGGGATGAGAACACAATGAGTTTGAAAAAGTAGTCAAAATCACTGAGAATGCAAGTGGGATAGTGTATAATGGTTTTCCCAAAGGTAGTTATAAGCATTGTACCCTAACAGTGGTGACATGGCATGAAAACACAATGATTTGTCCAAAGGTGGTTATAATCATTGAGAAGATGGAGTTTCCATAGTTAGGATAGACAAACAAGATAACAACATGCCCTTTTATGAGCAAAAAAAGTAAAGTGGGGACAACACAATGATTTTCCCAAAGGCAGTTACAATCATTGAGAAATACAAGTGGGATGATGTTTAATGATTTGCCCAAAGGTGGTTATAATCATTGGACCTCAATTATGGAAAACATGATTGATTTGGTTAATGATGAGGATAATCTAATATAGAGGATAAAGATGAATTGAGACAACCTAATAGTAGGGAGATGCTCATCTGAGCTAACAAAGGTTGAAATTCTTTCATGGTTAATTACTCTGTGTAGGATATGATTGGGATTGAAGCAGGATGTTAGTGTTGAAAAGATGTCGATACCACCATTATTGATTAGAATTACTAAAGTTGAGGTTTATTGTATCACGTGTCGATAGGCATTATGGTATAACATCATGAGGACTTGGCCAAAATATGCACAAGGATTGACTCCCATAATCTAATACTCAATATAAAATAATGCATCAATGATAGAAACCATTATGCCATTGTAGACATATGAATATGGATGGATTCAAGTGTAAGTACGGGTAAGGAATCACCCAATGAATACACAAAGACTGAATCAAGGCAATGGTACTAAAAGTAAACAAACAAGCACACAAAAAAAACAATAAATAAATAAAAAATTTAAATTTAAACCATATGAACATTGCCCCTATAAAATAGGCGACAATTGAACAAACTAATATAATGGGGAAATAAAAGAAAAAAGAAGGGAGTGGTCGAGTTGTCTCCATATGCACTAGGAAAGTGGACGTTGCCTACATAGTTCTATGGATATAATATCCAACCAAAACTTTAGGCCAAAGAGTTCTCCTAGGAAATGAAAAGAAAATGATAACCGATGAAAATAAACAAAATGGATGCAATAAAAGAATAGGAATAGTCTTGAAAAATAGCAAGTGCATGGGATAAAAGGCCAAAAAAGATGGGAAAACTAAGGAACAAGTGATTTGCTTATAACTTAGTAAGGGTTCCCAGAATCCTTATGGCAAATAAATGGTCAATGTTTTTGGTCTTTTCTAAATGATTTTACAAGTGTTTTTGGAATTTTGGAGTATCTCAACTTGATTGAGAATGACGAGACACTAAAATGGTTCAAGCTCGTAAAAAAACAAGAGCACTTATTAGGTTGCTCATAAAATGATGAGAGCATGGCTTAGGTTGCTCACAAAATAGTGAGAACATGGCTTTGGTTGCTCACAAAATAGTGAGAGCATGGCTTAGGTTGCTCAAAAATCAGTGAGAGTGTGGTTTAGTTTGCTTGTAAAATAATGAGAGCATGGGTGGAAAGGATGATTGCGCTGGCCTCAACAATTATCAAGCACTGCCAACATAGTTCTACAGTAGGACCTCAAGTCACTGTATTTCTACCCTATAGTGGAGGAATTAGACTAGTGTAGTAGTCAATTCAAACAAAATAGGCACATAGTATAAAGGCATAATATGGCATTGGAAATGGCAAGTTGGTATGTCAAGGATTTATAAACAAATATTGCCCCTAGTTTACCCCTAAGAGGTTATAACTAGGACACAGTGACCTAGATCAATGACACTAATCTGCCTATAGGTGGTTATAATTAGTAGCAAGACCAGTGATAAGAAAATTACAACAAATGAAGGATGCAACTACCAAAACTTTTGTCTTACTAGTCCAAAATATTGTCTCTGTCTGGAATGCTTGAAACAACTACTGTCATGTCCACTTTTCAGTTGATATCTTTAGACTTGATGATTAGCCTATTATGCGACCCTTGTAGGCTGATAGGATGGATAGAGGGTCATAATGGAGCTTGGCTTGGCTTCGATTAGCAAATTTTCACACAACGACCCGAGTCGTTCCAGATTCAGGATTTATTTCCAGTTTGCAGAAAAACCAATTTTTGAAGAATATATTTTATATTATTTTCTATGCATGACAGAGATTGAATATTGTAATCATCTAAAAGGATAATAAGATAATTGATTTGCCAGTTAAGAGATTATACTGCTATTTATTTATCTATTTGAATTTATCTCCAAAATTGTATCTTTATTCATGCAAAAAAAACAAAAAAAATCAGAATACATAGAAAAGTAATTCAAAATATCCAGTTTCAAAATTCAGGGGATATTACAGTGGTATTAGAGCTAAATTCCTGCCATCCTGAGGGTTTAGCAATCTCATGCAGCCACAAGAGTTGGGACCACACAGGTACAACACACACAATAGAGCCTTGCTTAAAGGTACCCAAGTGTTAGAACAACAACCAATCACCATGAGTGACAGGCATGAGGGTAGCCCACCCAGGGGCCATAGGCATAATGATGATCATGACACCAAAGAATTCTTCTAAGTTATGGTTACAGGCCAGCAACAGATGAATCAGGCAATACAGGCACTCACTACTATGGTAGAGAGGATGAACCCACCTGTTAGATAGAATGGGGAACAAGGAGATAACAAGAGTGCTACTGTTAATCAGAGACCACAGCTGACCCATTTCAGGACCGCTGATAGACCTACATGGCCTACGTTTGTACAGGATGAACCAGAAGAAGCACCAGCAAAAGAGGTGGCAAGTGATTCCCTATTTGCAGATGCCCTCATGGCTACAAATGATGAGTGGGACTTATTAGCTCCTTAGGTTTGGGAGAGGATGTCTTTTGATCATTTTGTTAATCAGAGGAGAGAGCACTGCAAATCAGTTAGACAGGACAAGAGGCTTAGAGGTCAACTCAGTGAGCTGAAGAAGGCTACTGGCAAGCTTTCTTTGACTACTTTTGACGGCAGCGGCAAGATGACAATGCAAGCTTGGGTTCATAAGTTTGATACATTCTTGGCATTGAGGCCAATGACAGAGATAGAGGCCATCAAATACACCACTTTGCACTTGGATGGAGTAGCAGATGATTGGTGGTACCAGTATGGTAACACTTCAGCATAACCAGGTGACCGAGTACCAAGACTTCGTGGATAGGTTGGTTGAGAGGTTTGACAAGAAAGATCCTAAAGTTTACTTTCGAGATCTGGCACAGTTGAAACAAACAAGCAACTTGGAGTCCTTTATTAGTGATTTTCAGCAATTGGCAGTCATGGTGCCAAACATTTCAGAGCGTAGGTTGGTTGTTCTCTTCATGGAGGGATTGACAGAACCATTGTGAGGTTGGATCAAAGCCTTTGATCCTTCTTCATTATAGGTAGCTATGAAGAAGGTGCGTAGTATGGAGATGGCAGCCCCATCCAATAAATTTAACTCCAGATGTACTTCTTCATCCAGGGACAATAAGGGCTCCAACAAAGATAGAGAGGGATTAGATTTCAACAAAGATAAATCAGCTGTTAAGAATGATTCAAAGGCCAATCCAGCAGCACCACCTTCGGATTGAGAGGCTCTTAACGATCTACATAGGAAGAAGCTTTACTTCTACTGCAAAGGTCCCTATGATGCTAATCACGATTGTCCTTTGAGGCCTAAGGGCAAGGCAAATCGTGTAATGTGGGCTTTTTATGAGGATTCAAAATCAGAGGATTTTGAAAAGCAAGATAGTTCTGAGGAGTCAGAGGTAGAGGCTTTAGAGCTTAAGGCAGAGGCAGATTTAGAGCTTCACATACAGGAGGCACGCCTATCCAACATTCAGTCGGATGATTCATTCAGACTCCGTGGAGTTTTGGCACGACAGAGGGTCATCACCCTTCTTGATATAGGAGCCACACATAGTTTTATAGATGCTAGATTTGTGGAGAAGTGTGGACTCACTACCGAAGATTTTGAGGGCATTAGAGTTAAGGTGGTCGACGGTCACACTCTTAGGTGTGAGCGGATGATTAGAGACCTCCCATTGCGCTTGAACAACTATGAGTTCAAGGTTGATTATTATGTGGTGAACATGGGGGATATAGACTTAGTCTTGGGTATAAAGTGGCTTCATTCCCTTGAGGAAGTCACTCTTCATCTCAAGAACATGGAGGTTCATTTTGATGTTGGTGGGAAGACACATATTCTTAAGGCAATACAGGGCAGCAACATCAAAAATATGTTTTTTCATCGAATGGAGAGACTCATACCACACAATATGGGAGAGTGCGCTACCGAGTGCACATTGGCACCAATATAAAGGAGATATGTGGACGAGCTTTGTCTTGAGGTGAGTTCAGTTCAGGAGTTAGCACATGTGGTAGGGACTCAGCTTTCTTCTATAGTTGAGTCACATGTTGATATGAGTATGTCTAGTATTCACACTCCATATTCAAAGATTGTAGTGGGTACAGGAGACAATTGCATATAGCCAGTTGGTATTGTTCACATTTTTTAGGTGAGGAGTTTACTTGACTTACCAGTTGATTTCCGTTCATGGATTAGATGTTGGGATCCTTATCTTGGTACTTGGGATGATGTGACGCCATTAGATGAGAGTTTTGATAGACATGTCATGGAATTTGCGTTGATTGACAGCGGTGTAGATCATGACTACATTTGGGATCCAGGTGGATTGATTGGTTTATCATTCAGCGATTGCTTGAGGGCAAGCAATTTTAGGAGGGGCGGATTGTCATGTCCCCTTTTTAGTTGACATATTCAGACTTGATGATTAGCCTATTATGCGACCCTCGTAGGCTGATAAGATGGATAGAGGGTCATAATAGAGCTTGGCTTGGCTTCGATTAGCAGAATTTCTATAGTTGGTTTTCATTCGGGCTCTTTCAGACACGTTTGCCTGAGCTCCTATTATTTAGGGACTTTTGACATGCAGCAGAGCACCCTTATTTTGGTATGGTCATGTGTAGAATTACTCCCTGATTCACCAGCTTCAGTTGGTTCAAGGATCAGACATGTATTAAGGGAGATATTAATATTTGATTGATTTAACTAAATATTAATTATTTGGTCTAATTTTAATTAAGAAACCCTAATTCTAATTTAAGAAACCCTTATTAGGGCAAGCATACCTTTTTGAGGGTATAAGGGTTTCTCATGGGAGGGAGTTGGAATTATTATGAGATTATGATTATTGATTTTTGCTAAGAATTCTTCTGAGAAGACTGAGCCAAGGGTTCCAGGATTCCATTTGCATTGGAAAATGTCCACTCTTCATTGTGTGTGATTCAGAAGCTGTGAGATATCAGCTGATCTATTGCCAAATTGAGAGATAGCTTCATATAGAAGTTATCACAGAGGTTTACAGGTATTTCTTTCATTAGTTTTTGATTTAGAAAATTATACAAATAGAGATCTTCAGATCAGGTGTTCAGCATTCAAGCTGCACTAGATCCTATTTTCTCCTATACAGAATCCATACAGATCCGTGCAAATCAATACCGTTTTGTACCCTGCCAGATAGTGTCGCAGGGGACTCAAAGACTGACATCGGCATCCCAGTGACCGACATTAGCTGACTTCATACCAACATTGGCAGAGAAGCGACTGATAGTGATCGACATCGGTAACATATCGACAGATGATGGCAATATAACCGACGTCGGTGACTGTGTTTTCACACAGCGACCCGAGCCGTTCCAGATTTAGGATTTATTTCCAATTTGTGGAAAAACCAATTTTTGAAGACTATATTTTATATTATTTTATATGCATGACAGAGATTGAATATTGTAATCATCTAGAAGGATAATAAAATCATTGATTTTCCAGGTAAGAGATTATACTGCTGTTTATTTATCTATTTGAATTTATCTCCAAAATCGTATCTTTATTCATGCAAAAAAAACAAAAAAAATCAGAATACACAGAAAAGCAATTCAAAATATCCAGTTTCAAAATTCAGGGGAAACAGGGGATATTACAACTACCAAAATTGATCAAACTCATTGGTGTTAAAAAGGTGCAACCAATGGTGAAACTAAGGTCAAACAGGCTAGGTAGATAGGATTCAAAATATAGTTGATCGATAGAATGAAATAGTGAAATAGATAAGTAATAAGCTTAAGAGGAAAGATAAGAATGACATTTGCATAAAGAAGAATGGTGATAAAATGACACAACTAAAATTGTCCTTATAGACAATACACCATAACGCTCAAGCATAGTACCGCTTGAGGTGAATAATATTCATCGGCTTGGTAAGTTCATCTCTATCTGGTGTGGTGAGCATGTATACTTCTGATCCATAATTTATAGTAATGATGAAAGGCCCTATCTAGTTTGGTTTTAATTTACCTTTATGCTTATTCTTGGTCATGGTATTCATTTAGTTTTCTTTAAGAACAAGATCACTAATTTTAAATGTTCTATGCTTGACACACAAATTGTAGTGGCCTTTGAGTCAATTCTGATATGCCTGAAGATTGTTGAGCATAGTTGTGCATTTTTCATCAAGTAGGTCTAGCTCTTGCAGGCAAGCTACTCAATAGTCATGATCATCTAGGACATGCTTGAAATATATGCATAATGAAGGTAACTCAACCTCAATAGGAAGTATAGCTTTAGTACCATAAATAAGTGAGTATGGAGTGGCTCTTGTGAAGGTACGGTGATTGGTATGGTATGCCCAAAGGGCACAAAATATCTGAAGGTGCCAATCATGACCAACATCATTGAAAATATTTTTGAGAGTGTTAACAATTGTTTTATTGAATGCCTCATCCTGACCATTACCTTGAGGGTAATATGCCATAAAAAAATTTTGTGTGATGTTGTATTCGGTACATAGCTTGTCAACATCCATGTTCTTAAGTGATCCTCCATTATCAAATATAATGTCAAAAGGGATACCATAGTGACAAATAATATGGTTGAAGATGAATTTGGAAATTTGTTTTCTAGTCATGTAAGTGAGGGGTATAGCTTTGACCCACTTAGTAAAACATTTTGTGGTGTTAAGGATATGTTTATAGCCGTCTGAAGATGTAGGATTGATTTTCCCAATGAGGTTGATTCCCCATGTAGTAAATGACCATGGTGTCAAAATTAGTTTTAGATTTTTTATGGGGGCATGAATCAAATTGGCATGTTGTTGACATTTGTCACATTTCTTTACATATGTAGCTGCATATGCATCCATCATGGGCCAATAATAACCAGTACATAAAAGCTTTTTGGATAGGACTGCCCCACTAGAGCGGGATCCACATACTCCATGTACTTCCCATAATGCTAGTGTAGATTCTATCGAAGTTAAACAATGAAGTAGAGTTCCATCAAAACTATGGTGGTAGAGGGTGGATCCCACTAAGGTATAGCGAGTGGTTTGGTGAATGAAAGATTTGGTTTATTTTTAGGATAGGTCAGGTGGTAGAAATTGGTCATAAAGATAGTTATAAAGGTTGGAATACTAGATAGAATTAGGACCAATAATATCACAAATCTTTTAAATGATTGAAGGTTCATGAGCTAGTGCGACCAAATTCTCGACAAGGAACTGATACTCTCTAGCTTTGTTCATTTGTTAAATTAGAGAGCCAATAGTAGCCATAGCATCTGTAATTTTGTTACTAGCCCTTGGTATATTCTCAAACTGGATATTTGCAATCTGTTGTTTGAGAGTGTCAACCATGGCCTTATATGGAACCAACTTTTCATCTTTGGTTTGAAAATGGTATGTGACCTAATTGATGAGTAATTAAGAATCACCATAAACTTTGAGATGAGATATGCTCCATTGTACTACCTATCGAAGCCCTACAATAAGTGCTTCATATTTGGCCATGTTGTTGGTACAAAGAAAACTGATTCAAAATGATTTAGGGATTGGATCCCCTTGTGGTGTAATAAATAAGAGGCCTACCCCCGATTCATGTGTATTAAATGAACCATCAACATATAGCTTTCTGTGCTACTCCTCAAGAGGTGTGTCAATGATGGTCATTATAGATTCATTAGGAAATTGGAATGTGAGTGGCTTTGTGTTTCCAAGGGGTGCTTCAGCAAGCTGATCTATAAGGACATGTCCCTTTATTGCCTTCTGATTATACTCTATGTCAAACTCATTAAGAAGTATGATCCATTTTGCCATTATGCCTTGTAAAACTATTTTAGATAGTATATACTTGAGTGGATCTACTTTTGAAATGACCATGGTCTTATTGTTCAACATGTAATGGTGCAGTTTTTGAGTTACGAAGACCATGGCTAGATGGGATTTTTCAATAGATATATAATTGTGTTCATATGTGACCAAGGTACAACTTAAATAGTATATTGCATGCTCTTTTCCATTGTTATCATGTTGAGCCAAAAGTGTCCCTATGGCATTATCAGTAGTTGATAGATATAATAAAAATGGTTTTCCTGGCATAGGGGGTAACAAAATAGGTAGATTTGCTAGGTAATCTCTTAACTACTAAAAATTTATTTTGCAATGATTATCCCAGTGGAATGCAACTCCCTTTTTTAGAAGATATGTAAATGGATGACACTTGTCTACTAACTAAGAGATGATGTGTCAGATTGATTGGATCTTGCCCTACAAAGTTTGGAGCTACTTTAAATTGGTTGGTGGTGGTATCTCATTTATAGCATGGACTTTAGCCAGATTGACTTTAGTTCCTTTGTGAGACATGATGAAGCCAATTAATTTGCTTGATGTTACTCCAAACACATATTTTTTTGGATTGATTCTGACTTTGTACTCCCACAGTCTTTCAAATATCCTACATAGTACTGCTGGATAGTTGGCCCTAGTCTTGGATTTGCCTAATATGTCATCGACATAGTCTTCAACAATATCATGCATCATATCATGGAATATGATGGTCATGGCCATTTTATATGTAGCTATAGAATTATTAAAACAAAATGACATTACTTGATAATAGAATGTTTCCCATGGAGTGGTGAATGTTATTTTATGTTGGTCTTCTGGTGCTATTCTGATCTGGTTGTATCCTAAAAATCCATCCATGAGTAAAAACATTTCATAACCCATCATGGATTCGATGATCATGTTAATATTAAGTAATGAAAAGTCATCCTTTGGGAAAGCTTTGTTTATGTCTTGGAAATTAGTACAGATTCTAATTCGTTTAGGCTTTTTGCTAATAGGTACAATATTAGATATCCATTATGAGTAGTCAATAGATCGAATACATCCTACTTTTAAGAGTTTTTCCAACTCTTTATTTACTAATACAAAAATGTGAGGATGCATCTTGCATAACTTTTGCTTAACTGGTATGGCATCAAGATTGACCACAAGGTGGTGCAGAACCAAGGTGGGGTCCAAACCTGGCATGTCAGAATATGCCTCTGCAAAGATATCTACAAATTCTCTCAATAGAGCTGTAAAGACTTGACATTCCTCCTCAGTAAGGGATGCACCTAATTTTATCCATTTTGGATCCAATGGAGTCTTGATGTTTACCTTTATTATATCTTCAACTAGAAGGATCGAACCATCCTATAGGATAGTAGGAAAAGACTTGAACTATCTGGCTATATTAGGGTCCTGTATTAGGACTTGCTCTTCAACTTCTCCTAGGCATGATGAATCTAAGTCTCCCAATGGGAGATATGGCCATGTGACAAAAATAGTCAAAAAATCTTGAAGAATTCAATCAAACACTTGTTGTTCAAAACTAAACTTAGATCCATAGGTAAGTTCATCGTTAGTGGTCTCTTGATCTAAATTCGAAGAAGAATGAACACCCCCATCTAATGGCACCTTAAATAGGTTTTCACTTGGGGACCTCAATGTTTTATTTATTTGTTTTTGGCTAAGGGTGTTCACCCACTCTCCAAAATAGGTTTTAAGATCCAATGTAATTGAGAATCCTGATTTATGATCTCCCAGCGGAATGTTGTCTCTAAGGCCTAAAAAGTCACAGAATGCCTCATCATTTTGAAACTCATCAATTAGAAAATTGGATTCTTATTGGTCCCAATCTATCAGTTGGGGATAATATAATTGAAATGGGTTATGATGAATGACTGGGGTAAGGGTATAAATGGCATTATTATCAAATAGGTAGTCTCAACTAGGTCATCAAAGGTGAGGCTATGATCAGACTCTACTTCGTTGACAGCTTCATCATCACTAGTCATTGGTGATGGAATGGGAATAAGATATGTGGGGTCACCCCCAAACAGTTTAAATCCAAGTTCATAGGGACTTTTATACTTGGTTGTGGAAATTGGCTCCAGTGTTCATTGTTGATTTGATCTGAGGCCTCTTCCTTCATAGTCATGATTCTTCATGATCCTATTGGGAATAAGATACTTTGCATTTTTATAACAATCAGCTTGGTTATCATTGTATAACCATTATCATCCCCTTCAAGAGGGTCTAGTTTTAGGCCAGATGCTACTACAAACATGATAAGTCCCTTATTTTGGCCCTTTTGTTGCCAATGCATGTGTGGGGTAACTTTAAGTCTTTCAAAGATCGTTGGATTCTAAGGAAGATTGGAAATATGGAAGGTATCATGGGTCACATATTCCCCTGGGCCATCAGCTGAAATGGTAAAATCATTGGAAGCCTCAGGATGTGGCATGTGAGAGAATCTAAGGTATTAAGATCTATGCAATTGTCTTCTAGGGAATCAATAAGTATGGCCTTTCCTTTATCTTGCTTGGAACTTGGATTCATGTCATACTGGTAATTGTAGCTTTGAAACTCGGCCTCAAGATGTTTGCAATGCTCATATGGGTGTAAATCTCTTGGAATATTTACTTCCATCCTTGAGTGGGAGAACTTGATACATTGGTGCAGTGTTTGATGGGACTGCATGAATCTCATGTGACTAAGGCCTACCTAGAAGTATATTATATGACAACTCAAGATCAAGCACATGGCAAAGTGTATTATGGGTCAAAGGCCCAATGATAATTGGTAGACTAATGGTGCCTTGTGATTCTCTTTCCTAATTATCGTAGGCCTTGATAGTTATCATTTCTAGTTGGATGTCTGCCATTGTGTACCCAAAAATCTTGATAAGCTTTAGAGACACTATGTTGAGGCCTGATCCATTGTCTATAAAGACACATTTCACTTTATGTCTCTTTATATAAAATTCTATGTATAATGAATTATTATGAAGTGGGCCAAGGGAAGACATATCGCTTTGGTTGAATGTGACTTGTTGGGCTAGAGCTAGGTGTCCAACCAAAGCTTGAAATTTATCAGGGGATATGTCACTAGCAATAGTGGATTGAGTTAAGAAATCATTTAAAATGTTATTGTGGATTATCGATGTTCACAACAAATTTAAAATAGAAATTTATGCTGGTCTCTTCTATAATTGTTCCACAATATCAAACTTCTTGTCTTGTTCAATGGTGAATGGTTTGTTCTGAGGCTGAATGATTGGTTGGATAATGGGTGAAGTGGTAGATGGCTTTAGGCCTAGGATGGTAATCCTTGACCTCTGACTTGTGATTGTACAATTAGGATTAGATGCCAGACCATGATTGCTAACAAAAGGTGGGAATGGTGTGGGACCAGATAGGATAAGTCTCAGTTGTCGTTGCACTTCTATGTGGTCACGGGACAAGGACGAGTCATCGGTATAAGGTCTAAAATTGGAAAACCCTATTTGTTGGTTTGCCTATGTGTGGTCCCAGGTTAAAGAAAGATTATCCATATAATTTGGCTGAGTGGCATTATTTAGAAATGGTCAAGATTGATTGGTGTTTAGTCTAGGATTAATGGAGATGGTATTAATGCTACCTCCTATAATATGACCTACAACCCGATTGTAGTCATGTGCAACTGCATGGTAGGTTTATTGGTTGTTACCATTCTGACCTTAGTTTTATCTATTATTTTGACATTATTAGTTCTACTATTGATTCTGTTGGTTTTGTTGGTGTGACCTTTGATTTTGATACTATTAATTTTGTTATGGCACTAGTCATGGTTGTTGCTATTATTGTTATTGCTACTAGTTATATTATAGAAAAGCATTTTGATAGATGCCAAGATTCTGATTTGAGGTGGAAGAACCATTATCCAATGTTATCTCCTCATTTTCCAACATATTCTTGATCAAATTCTTGATTTACACACATCTTCATAAATTATGCCTATTGACCTGATGGTATTCATAGAATTCATTTTTATGGTACCAATCAGGATAGGGAATGCCTTGTGGATAATGCTTTGGTATAGGCCAACTAATCAAATTAGCAGTGGCAAGTTTATGAAATACAGACTTAATACAATCACTAAGGTCACTAAAGACATGACATGTAGGTACCGTTCTCCTTGGAGGAGGAACTTGCAATGGCAAAGGCTCTTGTATTTATTGTGTTGATCTTGGTTGTTACACTTGTGGTGTTGGTTGGAGAGGTTTTTAGGTAGGAGTAAGTTGAAAAGGTGAAATAGGTTGAGTAGATGATGTTTGCACCATTTGGACATGGCATAACTTGATTACTCCATTTCTCACAACATTCCTGTTACGGTTAAATAGCTTTGGTTTATTTTGGTTATTGGCATGTGCTAGTTGTGATGCTTGTGCTTAGATTGGATGTTGGTTTTGGTTGTTTCCTTGATTTGTACCTTGGTTTTGATTAGTTCAATTAAGCTTGACGACTCCTTTATTAATGAGTGCTCACTCAATCAACAAACCTTTATCAATGATTTCTTTAAATGTATGTGCACATTGCAGTTCTAGATGATAAATTGTCTCACTATGTAAATTTTTAGTGAACACAGTGGCTAATTTTTTATCTCGTAGACTATGAGTAAATCAACTTGTAAGTGCTCTCCATCACTGTAAATAGCTTGTAAAATTCTCATTAGCTTTTTGTTTAGCTTGTGTCAAATCAACCAAAGAAATCTCATGCTCGAGATTATAGGAAAAATGATGCATAAACTTATCTAAAAGATTATCAAAATTAGTTAATAAATTTTTAGGAAACTTCAAGAACCATTCCAAGGCTTGTCCAGGTAAGCTCCTTGGAAACAATAACAAAAGGTATATATCATTATATGCCACTAGCTGGCATACGATAAAGAACTTGGTTAAATGGGCTTTGAGATCACCTTTCCCTTTGCATTTATCAAACTTTGGTGGTTCATATCTAGGAGGAAATATAATCTATAAATACTCCATATTAAAAGGATAGGAACACACATCGTCTAACTTAAACTTTTTAATCTGTGTTCCTACTTGGATAGTGGTGATTGCATCCTTCATCTGTTGTAATTATTTCTCTAAGAAACTCATGGGAATATTGGCTTGGGTAGGTGGTTGAGTGGTCATAAGTGGAGCACTTAGACTAGGGTATGATGGAGATATTTTTTAGGGTATGATGGGTTGGTTGGGCAATGGACCAAGAATTCATATACATAGATTAGGATGTACTTGAACTTATACATTTGGTTGTGTGATATTCTAGTTTGGGTTGCCTATGAGGGTTTGACTTGGAGTATTTTGTGGTTGGGATGGAGGGATATAACTATATTGTGCCTATTTTGGTTGATTAGGGACCCATTTCCAACTATTCAAACCTTGATGTTGAGTGGGAACTTGTGAACCAAGACCCTGTCTATGAACTTGTGGTATGCTTTGAACAAAAGGCAATTACTACCTAGTAGGTACTTGAAAAACATTAGAACCTCCTAGTTACATGAATCCCTATTGGGAAGTGGATGCATGTTGGAGATTCATCATTTGTCACTAACCAATATTTATATGTTGTTGGTTAGACATTACTTGGTTTTGAATTGGCACACTAGCTTGCGACTGAAGAGGTATGTTTGCTACTACCTAATGAGGTGGAACATGAGTTTCCCCTTATTAATGTGGTAATATGTTTGGCCTCTACTACATTGGTACATTAATTTGTGCCTATTTTTGTATAATTCTACTCATCACCTGTTGAGGAGGAATAGGATTCATTACATTCTTTTGTTGAGGCATTTCATTGGTTACTGGTTGACTACCTGATCCTATTGGTTACACACTTGACGAAGTAGTTGGTTGAGGATATGAAGTAGGTGGTAAAGTTTGGGGTATAGAAGCTCCTATTCCTTGGTGTACTGATCCACTCATGGTATTAACTATAGGCACATGTTGTTGACTAGTTGTTTGTACATTAGTACCACTTTGATTTAGATTGGACATTGCTTGCACATTATCCACTATATTTTTCTCATTATTCTACATAGAAGCAGAAGACACTTCTTCAATAATTGGAATATGTAGTAAGTTGTCTACCAAAGTGTTTTACATAAATGGGTATAAACTCTGATTACCTTGACCAGTTAACTCTATCAAAAATATTATCGAAGGAACTAAGTCAATAAGAGGTTTATTAACCATGGTCGTCTAATTGAAATTACGTGTTAGATTCAGGTAGGTTTGATATGCTGTCTACATTTGACTAAAGTGGTCTTCCATGAGGTTCTATCCTTTGTTAGGCATATTAGGATCTTAATACGTTATTTGGACTAGAGTCAAAGGATTGCTATAAAAAGCATGTTGACTATACAATATGTTATGAGGCCTTCTTACTAGCCTTGGTGAAATTTCACGAGGGAAGTCCACTAGAAACTTAGCCCCTACTTATATGGCTCAAACCAAAATCTCATCTTTGTTCTCCAGTATATGATGCTCAAATAAAAATGGATCATATGTTGAAGGTGTATTAGTAGAGCATGATTGTTGAGGAACTAGTTCGTCAACTATGGGTATTGTAGTTAGGTATTGTGTGATTTTTTCTTTCTTGTTCTAAATAAGGTGGTGTATTAACCAAATAGTTAGCCAATGGATCTTGGCTTTGTGCACCTTTTTGAGTATTATAAGAGAGATAAGGATCCATCTTATAAGCAATATTATCTACATAGGGATCTTGCACCATCTCTTCCTGCACAACCACATTACTAATCCCCAGATTATACATGAGTCCACTAAGAGTGTAGGAATACATGTTGGGATCCATAGTGAATGTTTTGTGATAGAGTTCTTCAAACTCTAAAAAGACAATGTCTGAAAAGATGTTCAAACCTTGGTCTAGATTCATCAAAATAATGAAAAATGTTTATGCAAAGATTTGTGATAAAACAAGCTAACATTAAGTATCTAATGTTACACATCTTATACAAAAGAGATTAAGTACATAGACCAAAAATTAAAATGCTAAACTCTAAGGTTAAAGCGTTTCAAATCAGTCTAATCTAGGAAAATAAATAGTTTCTAGGTCTTTTAGCCAAATTCAATGTCAAAAGCTAGGCTCAAACAAGGCATGCGCTAGAACTCTTGTCCAAACGATGTCAAAATTTAAACTTTGAAATAGGTGATATTTTAATCTAACGGACTTGAAACACTTCTAAAAAAAATTAGGCATTTGACTCTTGGATATGAACTCAATCAACTAGGTATAAGGTATGGAACAAAAGGCACTTTAGAGATAGTTTGTTTTCTCATAAATAATGGTATAAAACTTGGTTTCTTTGAAAAATTCAAATGACATAACCATGCCAAATAAAGATTCACAAAGGTATACTCAGATTGGTTTGAAAAATGTGTACAAACTAAACTCTATGCAAGAGGGTCTATGAAATAAATGCTTGACATGCTTCGGGCAATGTAATAATGCTAGACTACCCAAAATATGTGACAAAAATGTTTGTTTCAAAAAATATCTAAGGCAAATATAGTTTCACACAAATTTGATAGCATAACACTACCTTTCTTGACTCAAATGACATACATACCTCCAAAGTTTTGACAATATTTCTAAGGTAAAAAAGTATGCTTCAAATAATATCAAACAGAAATAGGATAACAATACAAAAAAAATTGGTGCCAAAACTCAAAGTGCAAGCGTTTAGCACATGGTGACTTAAGTCTATCAAATGGTGAGAATGATTATGAGTCTAAAACAGCCTTCAACCGAAATTGGATATTGAACCTAAGTTCCCTCAAGTCTAGTGCAAATGGTGAACCCACTTAACACCTCAACTCTATGAACTTATGAAGGTGCAATTTTGAATTTAAGTTATAAAGGAATGACTTAAAAAATGTTTGGTAGAAGTCTAGACTCAATTGGGCAGCATAACTTCACCAAAGTGGATGATATGACCTCAAGTTTTGATGAGCTTTGAACAAGGCAAATTGATGATTCACATGGGTTGCATAATGCCTCTTGGTTCAAAGGAAAATGAGGACTATGTTTTTGGTTTGTATCATTTGTTCACACCAAGTTTTGACTCCAATCAAGACTTTAATCTAGGACAAAACCAACTAATTAATCACCCTTAGGTCCTAAACTGATAAGGTTGCTTAGTATTGTTAGAATATGTCAATATATGTCAGTTGACAGGATTTTAGTGTTCATCCAAAAATTAAAATGCACATTATGTATTAGGGTTTTTACACCCCTCTTATCTCAAATGATAGTACTGCAACATGGACCTTTAGGTGCACCTTGCACCAACAACACTTCCACGACAAGTGGGGATGTCTAGGATCTAAAAAGTTTTATAACATATAGGGGAATCAATTACATAATGAATTTCATGTCATGATGCAAAATAAAATCATGTAATTGGGTGTCCATGGTACTTGGCTTATTACAAAAAGGTCTTGTCCTTTTTTCAACCACTACATCCTATTGTTCACTTAGTGTAGTGCAATGTCCAAAGTGCAGATATGTCCCATGTGCACTCCAATATTATAAGGTGGTTTAACCACTCAAACCTCTGATCTTAGTGAGATAAATTTGAAGTCAGTATCAGGAGATGAAACCCCAGGTCAAAGCTTCCCTAAAGAACTTATGAGCGTTAATGAAGTCCCCCTCACAAGACAAGTTTGCATAAAAATAAATGACTAATAAAAAGACTTTAGGATCATTTTCAAGGTCACCCAAACTATGATGAGTTTTTAGGGAGTGATTTAGATGAAATTATTTCTATGCCTTGGACTATTCACATTTGCAACAAGGATGGCACTTTTGATTCCAAGGGTTCCCTAAAGGGGATAAATGGAAGAACATACACGCGTAAACCTTCTATTTGCCAAACAAGTTATAATTTAAACAACTATTGAAAGTAAAAATTGACAAGTGTGTTCAATTTTAAGCACTAAAACAATATTAGATGGTGTTATTTTGACTTATTAGTTTTAATTTGTAATTTTAAAAGTACAATTATCAAAAGCATTCACCTAAACACTTGAATTTTTCATTAAGCCCAAAAAGAAAATTCCTAATTCATTTTAAAACACTCAAATGAAGTGTCAAAGGCACTAATTTAGTTTACTTAGATGACTTTTCATGTAGATCCTATAAAGAAATTGTTAACAAGTTACTTAGCTTTGAAGCACATTTAGTTTTAAAACAAGAAACTTTAAAATAGAAGGTCGTCGGCTATCTATCTACCCTTAAGGTATCACCCCAAAAGCAAATGTGTTAGGTTAGACAATGTTAACACAAATCTAAAGAAAAACTTGGAAGACAAAGATTATACAAGGAAATCACAATAAATACAAAATAATAATAATAATATTAAACATATGAAAAACTGCAAATAACTAATTAGAAGGTTAAAACTTTAAAAAATCACATAAAACATAAAAACCTGCAGTTGGTGTTTATATCATAACTTTTAAACAATAAATTGGTTTGCCACAAAAAATTTATAAGTTGTCAAGAACTCTAGGATGCACCTATCTGTAAAAAATGAGATCCTAGAAGTTAATACAAAAAATATATTCACTCTGTGTTAGCCGTTTTTACTAGAAAAACAAAAAAATAGAAAGGGATAGTTACTAAAAAAGCCATAACTTCTAAAATATATTAAAAAAAATTGTGAAATTGTTAGAGAATATCAATGACATATTTAGATATATGCATAAATAAATTTAAACAAAAATATTAAGTAAATAAAAAGTTATGAATTTTTTATTGGTCATTTTTAATCAAAGCAAAAACAACAACAAAAATAATTTTAACTATAAAATACCAAAAAAGTTTGTGGGTTGTGCTCTCATGAAGATAGTCCCACCGAATGTGCCATTTGTGAACATAGGATTGAAATAGAGGGAGATTAGTATTGTATTAGTGAATGAACCAAATCAATTCAAAAATACACTAAACTAACACCCTAAACCTATCTCAAAGGGGGAGCTTAGTTAACAAAACATGAATGGAAAACACAACTAAAATGCAAAATAAACCTTCTTTTACCTTCCTTGGATGCTTCAAAGTACTTGGTTTGTGCTCATGAAGTCTGCTTCAATAGAAGCTTGGCTACCTCCATCTCTCCTTGGCACCTTGTATAGATTTGGCTTGGCTCAATATTTTAGCATTCTAACACTAATTGCAATGGATTTTAGAATTGTTTGTGCACAATAACTTTGGCTTATGAGAGCTTAAAATTTAATAGGCAAGGCCTCATATTTATAGATTTTTAGAATGGTTTGAGGATCAACCATGACCGTCCATCTCAAGATTGAGATGTGTGGCCATGAATAAATCCAAATATGAAATTCATTCTACAAATATCTTCATTAATATTTTGGATAGAAGGGCATTGAATAGGCATGAAGGGTCTTGATGAGGCATGGGAGACCCATAATCCTAATATTTTATGTATTTATGGCTTATGGATGCCACCCCATATGATGATGCAATTAATAGAAATCAATTTTGAATAAATATTTATTCAACAAGTTCCATGGAAAATTAATTTAACACCATAATTTGGTTTAATTAGCCTAAAACATGATTAGTCAACTTTGGTGCAAATTTTGGCCCCTTGTGCACAAATTACTCAAATTGTTCAGAATATCTCGTTATTGGCCCAAAGTTTTACTAGATTGGAATTGAAAGTTGATGTTAGATGCATTGGATCCATTATCCCATTTAGGATGTTTCCAACACAAAATAACAAGGGCACATGTTTTGTACAAGAGATTTGACAGAAAAGAACAATCCAGGGCAACTAAGCGCAAAATTATTATTTTGAATCAAAATGATTTGATCAAAGTTAGCTGGCCCATAAATTGTATTGCCCTATTTAGGGATACTTTGGCCAAAATAAGCACTTGAATATGTCATTTTCAAAGCTTTTAATGTGTTTTAGTGTTTTTAGGCCAAATTGTGCATTTTCGTGGAAATTGGTCAAAAATCGGTTGAAGGTTATTAGTGGTCAGTTTTAGGTGTCTACATTAGCGTTTTAAGTATGGAATTTTGGTATGTTCTTAAGCCTAATATAATTTCTCTAGGTGTCAACATTTTGGAAGCATGGATGAATAGAAGCTATAAGATAGACTTTGGGGTGTTAATATCTTATATCTACATTAGTGAGAATGCACCATTGATTCAAATTGCACATCGAATATGACATTGTGTCACAATCAAATTAGTGGAAGGGATGCATTATTTTGTTTTTATAAAGCAGGGTTTTTAAAAATGAGGGAGTGTAAATCTATATGACCATTAACCCCATATAAGTTTTTATTTTACAAAAGGTTATGCAACAATAATTTTATATTTATGGTGTAGGTGATAGTGGAAAATGAGGTTGTGCACTTCTTCATATGGCATGACAATGTGTGGTGCAAGGAGGAAACATTTTGTTTGATGGTGAGCTTGAGCAATGATGAAGTCATGGGGAAAGGCAAAGCCATACAAACCATGCAAGTGGTGAAATATTTTAATACGTGTTGAGTGGTGATGGTGAGGGGTAATGACAATATATTAGAGGTGGTACCATACACTAGAGGGCCCATATCATACATCAAACCCATATTTAAGGCAACTAGTGTATTTACATGGGCTCCACCTATTGGAGTGGGGTACATAGCTTATAAGGAGTTGGCATGTATAGCTTGAATCAAGGATGCAATGCCACTAACTTAAGAATAAGAGATTGAGATTCTAAAATTTATATTTATTTATATTATATCGATAATAATATTATATAAATAATTATATTATATATAATTATTAACAAATGTTATTTTAATATATTAAAAACTATTAATATATATTAGTAATGTATGTTATTAATAATATTTATATATTACATGGATTTGTGTGAAATTTTCTGAGAAGCCATTTATGTGCTTCATTCTATTTTACAATCGATATGGTATTTAGTGGGGTTTTACATGATCTATTTTACAAAATTAGTTTATTCGGTGAAAATTTTACGTTACAAAAGATAAATTTGTTCATTGAAAATTTTACCATTAAAAATTTGGATGACATTGTATCCTTTTTGTTTGCTAGTGTTTTTTCATTTTTAGAGTAGGGATGAGATTTAGTTAGTTATTTCATTCATTAAATCTATCTCAGCATATGAAAATTAGAGAGTTTAAAATTGTTAACAGTTAAATTCCTACAAATAATTCATATGGATATTTCAATTAACTTTAATTATTTTAAGTAAAGGTTGGCTATCATTCAGTAAAAATCACACTGGTGTAGATAATACCTATGGAATCATGGCCATCAATGAGTGAATTGGCATAAAGAAAGAGCGCATAAATAGACAAAGTTATCAAAGAAATGTGTTAGTGAGAATCTAAATCATTTACAGGTCCTAGGATGGACTTGTGAGGATCCTAAACTTTTGCATCAAAGGCCAATATGGCACTCAGAGTAGGTTAATCAAATACTTAAAGTTGTTACATGATACACTGTAACTGCAAGATAGTAGCGCTTCTCTATTTGTCTTCTCACAGAGCAAATTGGAAGGTGTTGGCAATCCAAAATAGGTGGATATTATTTTTTTTTTATTATAATTGTTAAGAGAGTGGGTTGCAAGAAATATAATAGCACTGGAAGATCTTGTGGCTATGTTCAATAACTAGGGAGCACTACTACATATTCTCAACACCTATTCATTGGAATTGGTAGGCTTTATGCGCTTCTATGGATTGCAAGTCAGCCAACACAGAAAATAATTAGTATCAAATGTATTCTCATATCTATGGTGTTTTCTTTAGAAGTTATTCAGTTATGTAGAATTGCAGTATCAGATTGGACTATGGTCATTTAGATAAAACATTCTCTGCTCACACGTGTCATTATTTGATCAGGTAAAAAAAACTTCAATAAAATATGGTGTATTTGAATGTGACAATGTTTAGTTGCCATAAAAAACATCTAGGGTATTTATCCTATGTGAGACGAATCTATGGGGTTGGCACCCTAATAGAAACGCCTCTAGTGTAATTAATTTTATAAGTGCTTGCTGTAAAAAACATCTAGAGTTTTTGTCCTATGTGAAACAAATCTATAGTGTTGGCACCTCAATAGAAACACCTCTGGTATAATTAATTTTATAAGTGTAACCAAAGAGTATGATAACAAAGAATATGCATTTGTAGCTTACTTTTCATAAGTAAATACTTAATCACATTGTGCATGATGTACAAGAGAGGTATACAAATTTGATGCGTATACAAAAAGACAAGGAGAGAATAAAACTTTTATGCCATCTTGTATCTAAAGCATGACATTAGATATGATTAAGAATTTATTAACAAAAAAAAATGTGTAAAACTAAAATCAACACCTAAAGATGCATGCAAATGGATAGTAGCCAATTAAATAGAACTTAAAGCAATATTATATCTAAAACATGACCTTATATATGATTAAGAATTTATTAACAAAAAAAATTATATGTATAACTAAAATTAACATTTAAAGGTGTATACAAATAGGCGATACGTAATTCTAGTAGCAAGGAAACCACCCCCCCCCCCCAAAAAAAAAAAAAGTAAAGATGATTTAATATTATAGATTATTTTTATTATATGATTTCAATAGATAAATATTCACTTTCATTTGATTATGATTCATGAAAAATGGCAAGCATCGAATACTATTGTTTTATATTATCAATACATAAATATTCACTTTCATTTTATTATGATTCATGAAAAATGGTAAGCATCAAATACCATTGTTTTATGTTAAAAAGAACGATTTTAGGTTTATGAAAAATATTTTGATAAATTTATTAGTAATATTTTGAACTATATGGTTTACTTTGCATAAATAAATATTTAATCACATTATGCACGATGCAATAGATAGGCATAAAAATTTGACGAATATACAAAATGACATAAGCACAGAACAAAAACTTTAAAGCCATCTTGTATCTAAAACATGACATTAGATATAACTATGAATTTATTAACCAAAAAAAAAATTACATATAAAATTAAAATCTACACCTAAACGTGCATGTGAATGGATGATAGCCAACTAAACAAAAATTTAAATCAATATTGTATCTAAAACATGACATTATATATGACTAAGAATTTATTAACAAAAACAAAAAATCACCATGTATATATCTAAAATTAGCATCTAAAAGTGCATACAAATAGACGATATGTAATTCTAGTTGTATCTGCTTGTGTTAATTCTAGTAGTAGGGAAACACAAGCAAAAAAAAAGTTAAGATGATTTAATATTATAGCTTATTTCTATTATATGATTCTTGATAGGTAGATATACACTTTCATTTTATTATCATGAAAAATGGTAAACATCAAATATTATTATTTTATGTTAAAGGAAATGATATTAGGTTTATGATAAATATTTTGATAAATCTATTATTAATATTTTGAAATAAGATTGTCTATAATTATTTTTTAATTTTTCTTGATTATTGTAATCACAAATTTATTGTAGAGTACAATGTAAGGGTCACTGAAAGTAGTCGATCGAGTTCTTTAGCGTATGTGACTATATAATATAATTTAAAAATGATCAATTTTTTTGAAAATACAAACAAATATTAACAAATTGATGTGTGGAGTTGGACAATTGACATATATAATCGAGTCCAATTGAAATAAAAACTAGCTGTTGCCCCAAAGGTGCAAAGAAAGCCAAAGGAATTGTATATTTTTGTCTTGCGATTATATCTAGTATGTATTAATATACAATATATATAAATGTTATCTTATATAACATATAAATAGTATGAATGGTAATGACCCTAAAATTCTAGAAGAATTAAATATTCAAATTATGAAAATCTATGTAACAAGAATGAGAACTCATAACAATTAGCAAAGTTTTAATTCCAAACTAAGATTAAGCATAAAGATGTAGACACAATCACTGTACAATACAAATCATGAAAATGGTTGGACGTTAAGTTATTACTAATAGTTGCACCAGAGGTGCAAGTTACACTGGAAGGAATGAGTGTTTTCTTTTCATTAATGGTTAATATGGATCTTTATTTAATTAATGTTGTTTTGTCTTAATAGATTAAGGGAATTGGGGTTACATATAATGTACATAGGATTAGGTTCCTTGAATTTGAATTTTCAATCACAATAATTACTTGTGATAGGGTCTGGTAGATTACCAATTTGGTTAGAGAATGTAAAGCTGAGATGAAAGATGTCCAAATCGTGTTTCATGGTCTTTTAAGTGTTATCCGCATTGTTGGTGTGGATGTACATCAAAAAATAATAGAAAGGATATTGCAAGATATGGACACTACACTCTGCACAATGCCACATCAAATTTGTCCACTCCAACTGAAACTTGTAAAAAAATTTAATAATAACATAAAAGAACATAAACTGTAATATATTTTTACTTCCCCGCATGGATCTTTCAAATTCAAAAAAAAAAACCTCTCATTTTCAATAATTCATCATCCCCATTTATACAAACCATGAGAACGGATTTAGACTTGAAATTTGATCACTTAAAAGATGAAAATTATATTGAATTAGTTTGGTTAGTGGGATAGTGTCTTTTTGTCAGTTGGTTATATATTTTTATACTTTTTTTTATATGTGGGTTCAAACAAAAGTAAAATTTATCCACTCACACAATTACACTCCTTGATTGTCACTCTAAGTTACACCTCTCGACATAATAAACTAAATAATTAAAACAAATATTTTATTTACATCATTAAAAAAAAATACTCAATTTAAAAAAAAACTACTGACAATAATTAATATATCAAATTCATGTTTATAATTCTAATGTATCCTAACTAAAGGCTAATGGGAGATTGATTAGATCAATAAACAAAGATCAAACATAGTTGTAAAGATCCTAGCTAAACAACCAATTGGAAGGATGAAAGAAACAATCCATGAATTGTCAAAGTGATAATAAATGTTGTCGTTTGTCACCCCTTTTGAAGATTTTAACTATGCCATTTAATTCCCAAATAGAGCCACCAAAACCAATCATAAATTATACTGACCAACTAAATGTGGGTCTTCCTCTACCCTTCATATCAATTAACAATAACGTAAAATCAAATATGCACCGGCCAACATATAATTAAATTCATGATGGAATCGAGAAAAGTTGCTTTCACGATATAATATAGAGAGTTATTATATTGCAGAGAACTATTTTAAACCCAATATGAAACACAATATTATGAAGTCATACTCTATATATACATTAAATAATAATAAATCCATAAGAAATCAACATAACTAATAAATAATAATATATATTAGGAGAAATTCTTTTTACTTTTTAATTTAAAATTATTCAATTATAAATTTTATAATAATAAATTATTTTATTTGATTATTAATTTAAATTAAAAACTATAGAACAATAAATTAAATTTTAAATTCTTTTTATTTTTTAAGAACAATAAATTAAATCTTAAATTATTTTTATTTTATAATTATTTAAATATAAATTTTAGAATAATAAATTATTTTATTTGATTGCTAATTTAAATTAAAAATTATAGCACAATAAATTAAATTTTAAATTCTTTTTATTTTTTACTTTGTCATTGTTCAAATATAAATTTTAGAACAATAAATTATTTTATTGATTGTTAATTTAAATTATTTTATTTGATTGTTAATTTAAATTATAAATATTATTTTACTAAATATAAAAATGTTTATATTTTATTTATTTACAGTATATAGAAAATATTATTCATATCTTTATAATGTAAAAGACATACTTAACATATACATATTATTTTACTAAATATAGAAATATTTCTATTTTAAGTTAATCACCTTATTTTATAAACGTTAATATATAGCAAATAGTAAAAAGTATACCATAGGTTCAGTGTTTAAAATGCTTCTCCCATGATTCGAACAAGTGACCTACTGCAAGCCAAACATATTTCTATTGGATGAACATGCAGATAACTATTTAGATTGATGATGATGATGATGATGATGATGATGATGATGATTATGCCTGAGAAAAGAATACGCCCCATGTGGCATTTCATATCCATACGATGATACATACGCCATACAATTATTCATAGATGCAACTGTTGTCTCCATTGCCATATCTTCCTACAATCACTTCTTCTGCTCCTGCAATCTCATGCAATCCTTGTTATCACCACATCTAGGGTTTGAACCTCCCAAATTAACCTTTTCATCCAACAGCATTAACATTGTTGCCATATCAAGTTCTTTTCTTTTCTTTTATTTAACTTAGCCCAATAGCAGCATCATCACCATTATTTTTATCTCAGTTGTTTCAACTCAAGAGAAATCGCAATCCATTTTAGTCAAGGGTTTCAGTGGACCCACAAAGCCCCTCTGCACATTCAATAGACTACAAATATGGCTTTATCTCCATGTCTAGCAAACCGCTCTGCACCACCACCTCCTCCAAACCACCATCATTCAAAACTAGACTATTTATAATGGAATTTACCATTTTATCTCTTTGTGAGATGAATCTATAAGCTTCATCCACTATATAGGCCTCTAGCTTAATCAATACTTAAACATCCATTTTAAAGAGACCTAACTCATGTGATGTCATTAATGAAATTAAAATTTTATTAGAATCTTCTTTAAAAATTCCACGGTATTTGGAATCACATTTTAAAATTTTGATATTGTTGTAGAGGCACTACTTGTGGGAGTCACAAAGATGACATTTTTGAATGGTTTTACATGCACGTTAATGTCCATTCCAACTACTATTCTTGATAGTTGCTCATGTTGCATAGTATTAAATTGTAACATCCATCTCTTGATATCATGTTGCACACTATTAATTTTTAAGGTAGTATGTGTCTTAATATTAAATTTTAAGTATAAATTTTTATGTTTTCTAGTTAGATTAACATAAACAATTATTTTTAAAAAAAAATAATTATATTATATTATTTTTATTTTTAATTCAGAGGTATTGTCGATCTTAATTGGGATACTGAGACTATATCAATTTATTGATAAAAATATGGTTAAAAAATAATTATTATTTTCTTTCTATAGCTTAAAAGGAATTTAAAATAGAAAAAATATACTCAATTTTATTATATCATAGAGTTAACATAGTCAAATCCAATAGAAGCACCATTTTTTATGAGAAAAAATCTATTATAAATAGTTGAAAGAGGGCTGGTAGAATCGAAAGAAATGCTTGAAAGATTCAAGTTTTTGGCATGAGGGACGTATATAGTATGAGACCCCTAAATGCATAATTCCTTCACCAATAAAAAAACCTTGATAAATGATGCACTAAATAAAATGTGTTATCTTAGGTTTCTTGAGGCCTTTCCATATAGTCTCAATAGAGTAATATTTTTAATATTTATTTTGGTAAAACCGTTATGATTAGAATTGCACATTATTTATAGCTTAATTTAATGCATTATTGATGTCAAACCACTTTACCATACCATTTTTTTAAAATCACATTAATTGGAACACTGAAGTTGTTACATGATATAGACTGTAACTGCAAGATAGTAGTGCTTCTCTATTTGTCTTCTCACAGAGCAAATTGGAAGGTGATGGAAATCCAAAATAGGTGGCTATTATTATTTTTTTATTAGAATTGTTAAGAGAGTGGGTTGAGAGGAGTATAATAGCACCAGAAGATCTTGTGGCTCTATTCAATATTTGGGGAGCACTACCACATCTTCTCAATACTTGTTTATTGAGATTAGTAGGATTTATGCTCTTTTAGAGTGTAAGTCAACCAACATATAAAATAATTAGTATCACATATGTTCTCATATCTATGGCACTTGTTTTAGAGTTTAATCAGCAGTGCAGAATTGTAATATCAGATTGGACCATGGTCATTTAGATAAAACTTTCTCTGCTCACGTGTACCATTATTTGATCAGGCAAAAAAAATTTAACAAAATAGGGCATACTTGAATGTGGCAATCTTTAGTTAGTGTAAAAAATATCTAGGATTTTTGTCTTATGTGAGATGAATCTATAGGGTTGGCACTTCAATAGAAACGCCTCCAACATAATTAATTTTATAAGTACTTGACGTAAAAAACATATGGATTTTTATCCTATGTGAGACGAATCTATGGGGTTGTCACCCCATTGTATCTTTACTTTTCATAAGTAAATACTTAATCACATTGTGAATGATGTAAGAGAGAGGTATAAAAATTTGACACGTATTCAAAAGGACACAAACAGAGAACAAAACTTTCAAGCCATCTTATATCTAAAGCATGACATTAGATATGACAAAGAATTTATTAACAGAAAAAATTACATGTAGAATTAAAATCAACACCTAAAGATGCATGTGAATGGATGATAGCCAACTAAAGAGAATTTTAAAGCAATATTATATCTAAAACATATATGACTAAGGATCTATTAACAAAAAATATATGTGTATAACTAAAATTAACATCTAAAGGTGTATACAAATGACTGATATATAATTCTAATAATAGGGAAGAAACAACAACAAAAAATAAATAAAGATGATTTAATATTATAGCTTATTTCTATTATATGATTCTCAATAGATAAATATTCACTTTCATTTGATTATGATTCATGAAAAATGACAAGCATCAAATACATTGTTTTATGTTATCAATAGATAAATAATCACTTTTATTTTATTATGATTCATGAAAAATGGCAAGCATCAAATACCATTATTTAATATTAAAGGAAATGATTTTAGGTTTGTGATAAATATTTTACTAAATCTATTAGTAATATTTTGACTATGTGGTTTACATTGCATAAGTAAATACTTAATCATAAAATACACGATGCAACAAATGGACATTTAAATTTAATGTGTCTACAAAATGACACAAGCAGAGAATAAAAACTTTAAAGCCATCTTGTATCTAAAGCATGACATTAAATATAACTATGAATTTATTAACCCCACACAAACACACACACACACACACACATTATTAGAATCAACACTTAAAAGTGCATGTGAATGGATGATAACCAACTAAACAAAACTTTAAAACAATATTATATCTAAAATTAACATATGACTAGGAATTTATTAACAAAAACAAAAAATAACCATGTGTATAACTAAAATTAACATTTAAAGGTGCATACAAATAGCTGATATGTGATTTTAATTGTATCTACATGTGTTAATTCTAGTAGCACAGAAATACAAGCAAACAAAATGTTAAGATGATTTAATATTATATCTTATTTTTATGATATGATTCTCGATAGGTAAATATGTACTTTCATTTGATTATGATTCATGAAAAATAGCAAACATCAAATACCATTGTTTTATGTTAAGAGAAATGATTCTATGTTTATGATAAACATTTTGATAAATCTATTAGTAATATTTTGAACTAAGATTGTCTACAATTGTTTCTAAACTTTTCTTGATTATTTTAGTCACAAATTTATTACAGAGTACAATGTAAAGGTCATTGAAGGTAATCGATCAAATTCTTTAGTGTATGTGACTATATGATCTAATTTTAGAATGATAAATTGCTTTAAAAATGCAATCAAGTGCTAACAAATTGACATGTAGAATCAAGCTTAACTAAATGAAGAATCAATACTTAAACATCCATTCTAAAGAGACCTAGCTCATGTGATGTCATTAATGGAATTAAAATTTTATTAGAATCTTCTTCAAAAATTACACGATAATCAAGTGGGTTGTAGTGCAACGATGAGGATGATGGTTTAAAAGGTGTTGTCTAGCCATACACCAAGACACAAATCTCAGAAGATACCAAAAAGGGATGAGGCCAAGATTGTGCCCCTAATGAATTTGGCAAAATATATACCCCTCAATCCTTAGCCTTTAGCCAAAGAAACATTTTGTACACCTAGTCCATATAAAAATAAAGTTTTAATAAATAAAAATCTACGATATCTAGAATCACATTTCAAAAAAATTATATTATTGTAGATGCACTACTTGTAGGAGTCACAAAGATGGCATTTTGAATGGTTTTACATACACGTTAATGTCCATTCCAACTACTATTCTTGATAGTTGCTCATGTTGCATAGTATTAAATTGTAACATCCATCAATCTCTTGATGGCATATCATGTTGCACACTATTAATTTTCAAGGTAGCATGCATCATAATATTAAATTTCAAGTATAAACTTTTATTTACTTTTGGTTAGACAAACATAAACAACCCTTTTCCAAGAAATTTAACTATATTGGCCTATTGGTTAAAATATGGTTTAAAAAAAGAATTATTATTTTCTTTCCTTAACTTAAAAGGAATTTAAAATAAAATATATATTCCCAATTTTATTGTATCATGGAATTAACATAGTGAAATCCCATAGAAGAACCATTTTCCATGAGAAAAAATCTATTATAAATAGTTGGAAGAGGGAAAGAGATGCTTGAGAGATTCAAGTTTTTCGCATGAGGGGCATATATGGTGTGAGACCCTTAAGTGTATAATTTAGTTACCAATAAGAAAACCTTGATAAATAATGCACCAAATAAAATGTGCTATTTTAGGCTTCACGAGGCCTTTCTATATAGCTTCAAGAGAGAACTTATTTTTAATGTTTATTTTAGTAAAATCATTCTGATTGGAATTGCACATTGTTTATGACTTAATGTAGTGCATTTTTTATGTCAAACCACTTTACCATACCATATTTTTCTAAAATCACATTTATTTGAATGATCACTTCTTTTATAGGGTTAGATTGTGCTTATATTGCATATTGAATCTATTTTTTCTATGTTTTATTCTATCTTGTGTGAAATTATTAGCCCTAGTCCATTGTTGTTGTAAACCTTAGTTTTTTTTTGTGTGTTATCATTCAAATTTTATGTTATATTTTCACGTTATATATTTTTCTATCTTATACTATCCATGGTGATTAGATCTTAGACATCTACTAGATGAAGTGATATATTGACTTATAAACCTATTGATTTTGTTAAAATTCCTTTAGTTCATACTCATGTTTATTTTAAAAATAAAATTGAAATGCCCCTTTTAGGATAGAATTTAACATATCTAAAATTTGGGATAAACCCTTAAAATGAAAATATAAATTTTGTTTTTTTATCAAACCCTAACCATAAATTTTTTTAGAATGATAGAAACGCTTAATTTTAAATCAAAATAGAATATTTAATACCACAAACCCTTGCAAAATATGGAAATTCAAATATTAATTTTTGGGGTGAAACCCTTGATCATCAAATCTAATTTTTAGCCCAAATGCAAGCCTATAAATTAGAATTAAACATAGTTGATAGTATGAGTGAAAAACAATAATATTCTAACCCTCAAATAGTATCAAGGCCAATGTTTTACCCCTTTAGTGAAGTCACCCCACTCCCCAAGGCTTCTTTGAGTTGTGATCACCTCCTAAACACTACCCCATGGCTATATGCACCTCAACGAACCCTCCAAATAGCTGCACCCAACCTTTATTGGCTCTCAAAATATTGCTCTGCCCTTTAATTAGGCCCTAGCTACCAATGAATGTGATATTTTACCCAAGTATGACCCTTGAATGAAGTCACCAAGATGAATTTGAGGGTTTTCATCGCTAAATCAAAAAGCTAATGTGGGTTTTCATCCTAAATGGATGAACGTGCAAGCAAGCATGCTTAGCTTCAAAAGAATTGATTTTTAGATGATAGATAGAGGCCAAAAATAGACCTCTCCACCTTTTATACATTTTTCACTCAAACTCCAATCTTACTTTATTTTAATAATAAAACTTAAATTACCAACATTAGTTTTTGGCCACTTAGTCATATTATTAAGTTTTCTTTAAAGTATTTAAGAATACTTTTTATTTTAACAGTACTATTATTATTAAGTTGCCCAAAAGATTATAAATGATTAGGCCCAACTTTAAAAATATTATTAATTGTTTAAATTTAGAAAAGGGGACATTACATTCTACCCTTCCCAATATTTCTTATCCTTAAGCAATTGTAACCTCCTATTCTCAAGTATCACTATGCCAAAGTGATAGGTTATGTTATAGCAACCATAGATCCTGGATCATGTACTTGTCAAGTGGGATAACTCCTACCAAAAAACATAATGTGATATATCTTTGATATCTAAAATGGATAAAGAATGCAATTCATCCACAAGATGATCCTCCAAAATTTGTTGATGTCTCAAGGCACCCAAAAACTCCCACTAGACCAAAAGCTTCCAAATGCTCTCCCCATTGTGTTGTTGATGTCTTATAACTGTCAAATGGTACAACCTCTACGAACAATTATCATGGGGTCTACTCCATCCATTACCCACATCTATATGCTCCCCTTCAATGAATTCTTCTATCTACAGTATGAGAACATCTTCCATACATTTTATTAAGTCCAAAGGTTACTCCAAGGGCTCACCACTATGTTTCTATTGTACCCATATAGACCTAACTAAGGAGTATATTATCACAAAAATATCACTAAAGAGGGTTCCAAGGCCTCTAGTCAAGCAAAACAATGCAATAACCCTAGTTCGGTCCTATGTTTTCTTATTCACAAGTAAATTACAAAGTAAAGCAAAATATAACCTAGTGCTCACCAAAGCATGTGGTACAAAATGGGGGTAATAAACATAAAAGTAAGCATGCATAGAATAACTCTAATTAAATCAATATAGATATGACCCTAATGCATAGAGAGATAAATACATTCAAAATCCTTTACTTATGCTACTTCTATATACTAAAATAGAGAAGTAAGAGTTAAAGATACTTACCTTAAAGATGAACCCATTGAGATTAAATTTTTCCCTTGGCCAATGGTGTTTTTCAAGAGATTTTTGTAGTTTGTAAAGATCAGTAGATATGATAGTTTTAGGCTATATGACTTCTCCTAAGCATCTAAGACTTTTACACAAGATAACATCCTTCTCTCTAGGTGCAAACCCTAAGTAATGACTCTCCAAGTACAATGGTGGAAAATTAGATTGTAAATAAGCATAAATGAAATGATTAACTCTATCTCTCTTTATGAAATGGTGAAAAGGATGTGTTTATATATCTAGATCTAACCTTAACCTCTTCTAAATTTTTAGCCGACAGAGTTAGCCCAATTGACCCCATTCTTTAATTATTAAATTAGTTAGGTCCCAGACTGGGTCAACTAAGGCCGACCTAATCTTGTAATGTGCTCATATATTTTTATTACATGGTCAGTCTAGGCTGAATTTGTTCAATAAATCTCAAAAATAGGTTTTGACTTAGGTAGGGGCTATTTGAGGCAATGAATTTCTTGGAAGAGTGTGTACGAGAGGTGTCAAATCTTATGGAAATGTATTGAAGAGTTTTGTGTTGGTTTCAAGTGGTGATATAGGGTAAAATAATCTTTTGAAGCACCAATGGTCTACCCACCCCTTTCTCAATGCACCTTTTAAGGTGTGCACTCAGAGAGATTGAGACTTGATGGGTTCCTGCAAGAAAAAAAGTATCAGTAATTGATAAAGTTTAAAAAATATTGTATATACATATGCCCCACTTGAAGCTCATCATGTGTCATGAAATTGTAACATGGGATGGTGCTTTGGGAAAATAACATAGCAACACACAACATTAAACTAAATAAATTGCAGTATTTTAAATCATAAAATAACTAAAAGTAAATGGCTGAAAGGAAATAACTAAAATAAAATTAATGTATATGAAACTGAATATACCTTTATCACTAAATGGTTATCTATTGTGTTTTTAGTTTTGATCATGGAGGGCATAGAGACTACTTTGGACAAACCCAATGATACAAAACTAAAGAACAAAAATAAACAAACACATGAAAGCCAATATAATTGAAATATGTAGGCATAACTTACTGAGAAATTTGGTAAGCTAGGGTGATACATTCTAATTTATGACCAAATGACCAAGCCAAAATTTAGAGTAAATTAGGAAATTGAAAATCCAAGGCTACTAAATGACCAAAAAGTCAATCAAGTGTACCTTAAGTAAGAAAGGCAACAAACCAAATCAAATTAAGGATACAATAAAAATGAAATTTTAACATCAATGTGAAATTAGTAACAATACTTACTTAAACAAGATGGAAAAGAAATGATAAAACAACATTGATGAGTGAGTAGTAACAATCCTTACTCAATAATGGAAGAAGTACATGAAAGGGAAAATAACATTGGTGAGTGAGAAGTAACAATCCAACCTCACTCAACAATGGAAAAAGTATTTAAAATAAAAATAGATGCAATTATCAAAAAAATAAAGTATATAAATGGATGCAATTATCTTAAAAAAAAGGAATGATAATGATTTCTTTTCAAATAAAACCAAGGTAATTCTAGAAATGTAAAGCAATGGTGTAAAGAAAATGATCCATAGTCACCCAAACATATTGTTTTATTCTAAAGATAGGTAAAACCAAAACAAAGTAGTGCTAGCATGTTTTAAGATATGAAGAAGATGGAATATAGAAGTGGGGAATCAGATTTAGAATCAAAGTTTCTTGTCAAGGGGGGAATGAAATGGGTGGTGGGGGAAATGAAGGAAAAAGCAAGGTATAGAAACTTTTTATCGAATTCAAGACACTTAGAATTAGGTTTATCAAAATAATAAGACTATCAACTTTAAGGAATTTGAAGAAATTCTCCTAACCACACAAATATTGAGTGATCAAATGAATTATGAATATCATCCCATGAAGGTTATATGCATGAAAATTAATGGGCCTACCTTCCCATAGTGTCTTCCTTGTTCCTTAGGACCTCTTACAGAACTATCAATTTATTATGAAGATTGGGTTCTTGCATGATAAAGTAGGTAACTCTATATATTATTTTATTCTCATATCCTAATCTATTAGCTTAACTCACCCAAATGGACCTTGGCTTTATGATGAGGCCAACTGTGGAGTTTGAGATTTGACTGGAGATAGGATCTATGCTATGAATCATGTCTTTTGGTGTGATGTTGACTTTTTGATTTTTACACTGCCTTTTGAGTATTGCCTTTTATTTTAAATTATTTAGATTTTAAATTTTGATGGATTTTATTATTCCTCCTCCATATGAATTTGGAGAACCAAACATGGGTTCTAAAAATGACTATCATTTGAAAACTTGGGACTTGGTAGCTAAGAAAAAGGACTTAGATAGCATGGTGTCTAAGAGTCTTGTTTATTCATGTGAAATAAAAGTGTTATCTTGACTTCGACCTTGTTTTATCCAAAGTGGAATGAAAGGAAAGGAGATCAAGAGGAATGATCATGAAATAGTTTGAATTACTTAAAATCATAAAAAATGTGACAATGTGAAAGGGATAAAATGACAGATAAGTATGATTCTTTATCATAAGAATGTATGTGAGCATAAGTAAACATGGTAACATAGTTTATTGTGAAATTTTTTACCATAAAATAAATAAAAACCGAATTTGAGACTATGGAATCACAAGTTTGTGACCATTTATTAACATTCTAAGAAGAACACTTGGTTTGGTAAAAATGTTTGAAATAATATGTAGATTTTATGAGGAGAGCCTAGTCGTGTCCATAGTCTTATACTATGACTCATAAAATATAAACCCAAGTGGGTGTAAAAAGCTTTGGAAAATAACAAACTTGTATGAAAAATTGATGTATAAAAGTAAATAATTCAAGGTATTCATGAGGAAAAATGAGTCCTATCTATGGTATTACAACATAACTCATGAATTAGAAAACTAAAGGATCAAAGTATGGAACTAAGGTTTGTGTATAAGATATACTGCTACAAAGGCTGAGATCCTTGGAGAAGTCTTGCAAGAAGTGTTAGTAGGACAATATATATAAGTATGATAAGAAGGAAAATATTTCTTCAAAAATTATGCATTAGTGATTTATTTGAAAACATGTCCTTCATTAGTTTGCAGGTAGTAGGTGTTAGGACCAAAAATGTCTTTCACTAGATAGAGGCCCCACTAGTTTTTGGCACATTTGCCTTCTTTATCATGGGTGTAGTCTAATTTAAGGACTAGATCACCAACATTAAAAGTGTAGATTTTAACCTTTTTATTACATTGTTTGACTATGTGAGCCTTGTATTGATAGTTATGTTGAAGAGCAGCTAGATGGTATTCATTAAAAAGGTCTAGGGCATGAAGGCAATATTTATGTAACTCTTCATTAGGAATGATACCAAGAAGAGATATACGTAAATATGAGAGTTTGAATTCTAAAGGTAAGATGGATTCCAAACCATATACTAGTGAAAATGGTGTTGCCCCTGTGGCAATACGTATACTAGTATGATAGGCCCGAAGTGTGGGATATAAGTGAGTATGTCAATCAATGTAGATTTATCACATGGTCTTTTGTAAGATTTTGTTGATAATTTTATTAGTGAACTCAGCTTGGCCATTGCATTATGGATGGTAAGGTATGGAAATTTTGTGGGAAATTTTAAATTTAGCACATAATTGTCTCATGTCCTTAATTTGAGATTTCCACCATTATCAAAAATGATAGTATGTGGAATTCTAAAGTGGCAAATGATTTAGTTAAGATAAATTTATAAATAATGGTTCTCGTGACATTGACAAGAGGCATGGCTTCTACCCATTTAGTAAAATATCTAGTCACAATAATGATAAAAACATGACCATCTTATGATCGAGGTAATTTACCAATGAGATCTAATCCCCACATGGAGAATGGCCAAGGAGACTCCATGGTTTGGAGCTCAGCTGGTGGTGAATGGATTATATCATCATGAAGTTGGAAATGTTTACACTTTTTGGCAAAATCAATAGAATCCTTTTCTAAATTAGGCCAAAAATATCTCATGCATAAGCATTTGTGTGTTGTAGCATGTGGCCATCATAAATTCCTCCATGTACTTGTTCAAGGAGAGGAGGAACCTATTCTCTCATCACATAATAGAGCAAGGTACCTTATGCATTATGAAAATAAAGGGTGTTGTATTAGAAGACATATTTAAAGGCTTGTTTACGTATTTTGGTCTTTTCCTAAGAATCAATGTCTAGAGGATATGTTGATACTCAAGGAATTGGATGATGTTTTTGTACCATGGGCTTTGTAAAATGGTGATATCCTCATGATAAATGAGTGAATCTTTTGGTTGAATATAATATGTTGATTTTATTACTTAGATAATAAGTTAGGATTCATTAAGTACTTGATGAGGATGAAAGAGAGATGCTGAAGAAGTAAGAGAATCGGCTATGGAATTTTGATCTCTTGAAATTGGCTCAATGGTGAAAGAAACAAACTCTTTAGCAAGTGTGGTTTTCATTTCATGATAAGCAACAAGATTTTAACTTTCACATTGATAATCAGCATTAACTTGGTAGTATATAAGTTAGGAATCACCTCAAGCGTGTAGATATGAGATATCTAAGTCAAGTGTTGCTTTCATCCTAAGATGAGAGCTTCATATTCATCCATGTTATTAGTGACATCAAAGGTGAGCCTAAATACCAAAGGGATGGTCTTACCATGAGGGTTAGTTAGAATACAACCTACCCCAACTCCTAGAAGGCATTTAACACTATCAAAGTGGAGATTTTAGGTGTTTTCATGAAAATTAATGTTAACTTTGAGGATCTCTTTGAAAAATACTTTGGATTTAGTAGTATCATGAATGATATTAGTGTCTTCTTGATTATTGTCCTCTAAATCAGTAGTGAAATTATGTATATAATTTTTAAGGGAGATAACCTAGTTAAGACTTTCAATATAAAAATTGTTATCATCAGGGGGATTAGCTTGAAGGTGATTTGTAGTGGGTATAGGTGCCATTGTAAGTTAGTCACTGATGACTTACCCTTTGACATATTTTTGTGTTATGATTTTAATGTCAAATTCCATCAAGAGGACCATCCATTTTCCAATTCTATCTATAGGTAGAAATGTTTTAGAGAAGAAATGATAAAGTGGATCAGAGTGGACAATGACATAAGTGGTTTGATAAAGCATATAGTGATAGATCTTTTTAGCTAAAAAGTAAATAAAAAGGAAATCATGTTCTACTTTGGTATAACATTTTTCATAGTCAATGACACCTCAACTAATATAATAAATAATATATTAATTTATAGTATCATCTTGTTGGGCAAGCATTGCCCCAACTAATATGGGAGTAGAAGAGGTGTATAGAATTAAAGGATGGTCATTGGAAAGTAGTTTGAGGGTGAGAGGATGGAGCAAATATTCCTTCATGTTGTCAAAGGCTTTCTAATATGGATCATTACATTTGAGAGCATTACCTATTGCCCCAAGATTGCCAAGGTAAGTGTGAATGCTAGGAATGGAATGAGGAATAGGCATGTTGACTATAACATTGATTTTGGTAGAATAAACATCAATACCATGAAGAGAGCCTAGGAACCCTATAAATTTACCAAATGTGATGCTAAAGACATGCTTGTATGGCTTAAGTCTAACTTTGTATTTGATTAATTGATCAAAGAGGATAGCTAGATTAGTGAGATGTTTTGTGTGACTCTTAGATTTGGAAATGAGGTTATCAACATAGGTTTTCACTATTTTGTGTATAATATGATGGAAAATGTGAGTCATGGCACATTGATAAGTAGTTATGGCATTTTTAAGGCCAAAAGGCATTCTGACATAATAATAGGTGCCCCATTTTGTAGTAAATGTTGTTTTGTGTTAGTATTCATGGGCTATGTGAGTTTGATTATATCTTGGAAAAACATCCATAAGTGACAAATTTTCATATCCAACAGTGGAATATATGATGGTATCTATTGAAGATAATGGGAAATTATCTTTTGGGCATGAGAGGTTAAGATTGCAAAAATAAATGCATATACGAATGACCATGATAAATTTTTTATAGATGAAAACATTGTTTGGCACCCATTCATAATATTCAATAGGTTCAATAAACTTGGCATCTAAAAGTTTGATAGCTTCTTTACGACATAAGGTGGAAATTCATGTTGCTTTTTTCAAACAGGTTTTGCATCTAGGTAAGTGATGATATTAAGTATAATGATACTAGGGTCGATACATGTCATATCCTCATATGACCAACCAAATGTTTTGCAATACTTATCAAAGAATAGGCTAAATTTGCCATGCCCTGTTGGTGTGAGTTATTTAAAGACAGTGATGGGTCGAGGACATGAAGGTGTGCCATATTCTATTCTTGTTTTTTCAATGATCATAGCATTTCTATCTTGGAAATGATATGGAACATTAGGAAGAGAAGAAATAGGATTTGTTTTAGGGTCTATGCTAGCAATGAACTTATTAAAATGAGGAACTTTTAATTTAAATTTTCCAAGTTTATGATGTTGTTATGGAAATTGAGGTTCTCTGGCATGGAGTAACTCAAGTATGGCTTCATCACTAGGTAGCATGGGTAAGTGTCTATAGTATTCCATGTATAATTTGATATCAATGATTTTATTACTATGGAGATCATATTCATAATGTATCTAATGTACATCTATTGCCTTAGCATCAAGGATAATTTTAGGTGTAGGTGTAAATGTTGTTGGAGGTTGATTGGGGTCAACTAGATTGGTAATAGGTGTATTATGTTTTATTGTAGATAGATATTTAGTTGTAGTGAGGGGGATAGCCTCAATGGTATATATATAATTATTGGAAGGAAGGAGAGTTAGTAGATTGATTGGTGATATAGAAGGTTCTGAAATTTCTAAATTTTTGGGAGGTAAGATTTGTTCAACAACCCAAGGGTTATCAAGAAGTGGAGGATTAATTAGAGATACATGACCTTCGGATTCTAACTCACTATCAGTTGAAATGACATGGACATCATAGTTGAAAGCATGTATTTTGGCTAAGGTTTGTTGATAGTGTTGTATATCCATGTCTCATGATTGAGTTTGAGCCATGATATAGTTGTCATCATAGGTGTGAGAAATAGTACATGCATTTGTCTTGAGAGAAGCATCAGAAGGAGATACACCTAGATCACTATATTTTTAAGGTGACATGGTTAAAGGGTCTTGATATAGCTTGGCCATTCCCTATTCATCACATGTGAAGTCATCTTTTGTGTAAGAAGATTCATGTGAATTATATGGACGAGTAAGTTTAGTGATCTCATCAACTAGAGGGATGGTATTATCACATGGTAACAAAGGAGGAAGCCACTTTGAAAAATAAGTAGGTAACTATTGACCAATTTTGACCCCAAAGTCAAAATGGTCAACCCCTATAAGTTTAAAATTTTCATAGGTTTATTAAATCTTATATATGGTATTTTAATGGTCTTATAATGTCTTCAAAATGGTCTTTATATGGTCACATTAGTCATTGATTAACATTGCTTGAGTTTTGGTCTCACATGTACTTGTATAGTCTCAAGGTCATTTATGAGTCATGGTGTTATCAAGTGTAGTAAAAGTCATAATGTGGGTTTGATTCACTATATAAGGTGGTTTTTATGTCTTGAAAGTCATGTATTCATGTATTAACCTTTTATTATGTTGATATGCACCATAAAGCCATTTTAGTCACCTTTTGGGCTAATTTGGAGGAATTGTAAGTATCACTCCCAAAGATAAATGTTTCAAGAAGTATCATAGGATACATGATGTTAGATAAGGGTTAGATATGGTCAAATACTGATGAAACTTGCCTTTCAATGCCTAAATTGAGAGAAATACTCCTTTATAAGAAATTATAGGCACTTGTATGGCCTTAGGGGATCAATTTATAGGTGAAAACAATTTCATAGAGTCTCTTCAACTTTTGAAGGTTATATTCAAGCTTAGGATCAAGTTTTAGGTCTCATAGATGTAGATAACTCTCTTTATCTCCTCCATTGTTGCCTTTAGAAGCTTAGAAAAACAAAATTCAAATGCATGGCATGGCTAGGAGAGAGAAAATTGAAGGCTAAAATTTTATTAAATGTTAGGGGTCCTAGTAAGATTATATTTTATGGCATTATTTGGTAGATTTATCCCCTCTCCTTTATGAACAATCATTAAGAGTGACAAGAGGTCACTATGTCTTGTTCATTCAAGCAGGGTCTGATTTTGCTCATATTTCTTCACCTCAGACTTCAATGGAGGAGAATGGATTTTTTTGGCATGTTTTTAGAGATAAAATTTCTCCTTTGAATTTTGGTTTCATCAATCAATTCAACCTCATAAGGTGTCTTCATCAATGGAATTAGTACCTCAAGCATGTGGAACATATCACCCCATCTGCAATTGTTTTCAATTTTTTTTGAAGTGTTGCCATTCTTATAAAAGTTACAAGTTCCTCAAATTTCATGGAGGATCTCTCACTTTCATAGGATTCATGTTCTCTTCCTTTGAAATGTGATCCTTGTATACAATCTTCAAGTGGTAACAAGGTACAATGCATGAGCAGTCTTCTATAGGTCTAATTAAGAAGCATAGATTAAATGGTAATGAGAAACCCATGATAGCATATGAGTAAGAAAATATTAAATAAGTTAGGAGGATAAAGATATGAGTATGATATTAAAATGCACTGTTGAACAAAGACTTGGATAGTCTTGTCCACCCATAAGTTTGTAGCCCTGTAGGTGGGCATTCATAAGTTATAAGTGCCATGTAGAGTATATTCAAACATTGAAGAAGACTCGATTTTCCCTTAAAAACACTCATTTTACATTGATTTATCTCATTTAACCATCAAGAGTATGAACGAGTGAATAGATTCCAATTTCCATGCATAAACCTTACATATGAGCTGATTGTATAAGAAGGTTGTATATGTGAATGGGCAATTTGAGATGGAATAATGTTTAGTTGAAGTCTACAAGACTATTGGGTAGATTACATGAAAATTACATGAGTAGATATAATTGTGAAGATGACTAAGATCTAGGAAGATTTCTTCAATAGTTCACCTAAACAAAAAGGTAAACCTACAGGCTATAGGCCTATAGGTCCTCATTTTGAATAAAAAAGTAATGGTCATGTAAAGAGAATTGGTGTGGATACATAACTCAATTTATAAATGATAAAAATGACATACACATGAAGACATCTAATCTAGGTGAGAATCAAAGGAGGACTAAAATAACTAGTTTCATAGTCATTTATTGAGTCTACAAGCTTAACATTGATATATAGGTTTGTGTATTAAGGCAAGAAGGTATAGGCCTGTGAATTCTATGAATGGGGTAATAAGATTGTAGAGAAACGAAAATATTTTCAAAAATATTCTTCAATCTCAAATGTCCATATCCTAGTTGGGAAGACCACTTCTCAAAGTTCATGTCCAAGCTCTTTTCAATAGTCACCTACAACCAGGTCTAGGCAGGTGCAAGAAAGAGATTGTAGGTTTGAAGAGTATGATGTCTTGAAAGAGCTCAAAGGGTTAAAAATAGGTTAATTAGGATATTAAAATTATGCATAAAGTTATTATTTTTCTCATTATTTTATATTGAAGACCTTGAAACTCAAAAAATGCATTCAAGCACCTAATGATCAACTACAGGTTGGTATAGGTGAATCGGGCTAGTTTCAAGTTGTGAGAGAAGGTTAAGTACACATAAAGAGCATTGGAGTCTATCTCAGATAGATTGATAAAGTAATTAAACCATTTTATTTTAAAGGACTCAAAAGAGTTTAGATATAAGATGACCAAAAAACAAGGTTTACTTCAACCCTTGCATATATAGTCAACTGGGTACCTACAGGTCTACCTAGTCAATTATAAGAGACTACTTATTTTTAAATGCATAGAGGTATGTATAATAAATTAAATAAAATTTTAATTATTTTATAAATCCAATACAACCTCTATATAGTCCTCATATTTAGTGAGAAAGGGTAACAAGCCTACAAGTCTATTTAGGTTTGTAGAGCCTAAGTCCAAGAGTACAGACCTATAAGTACAGTCATGGAAAGGGTGGATTTTTGGAGGTAAAGAGAGAGTCTAATAACTTTGGAAATCTCAAGAATATATAACAGACCCTAAATATTCATCCATGGGTAGGGGAAGGCAAATAAAGTGGCATTTAAGCCTAAAACATCACCTCAAGCTCCTTTCATACAAGATTGCAATTCAAGACCCACTTTCACTCACTTGTTGATAACTTCACATATCACATGGAGAAAAATGGATTTAATGGGTGACAAATATGTCTTCACACTTCAATCTTGTGTTATTGGTTGTTGGATTGGATCCATCACCTTCATGACCAATGCTTAAAATTGTCAACTACTCTCTAATGATAATGTAGAGACCTAAAGACCAACTTATTGCACTTATATCTATATGGACAGCATGAATGGGAACCTAAGCACCTAGATAATTTGATTAGGGTTGTCTATTATAAAATTTTCGCATTGGTTCAAGAGTTAAGGCCCTAGGGTTTATGAATAATCATTAAGAACCAAAATATGTCTAAACCTTCCTTAAACCCTAGTACGGACCAGATGTGAGAGATTGATATCTAAAGTGCATAAAATTACTTAGAATGATTCTAAAACCTCCTAAATTTTTTTATATACTCCAAGTAAATTCTCACCTTGTATTTTTTTTGTATTTACAACTATACAGACTGCATTTAATGCCTTATTTTATAAGGTTTTTAGGTGTTTTATAGGGTTTTAAATAGTTGAACACTTGAAAACTATTGGAGAGGGTGTTTTGAAATTTATTTTATCTCTCCAAACCTAAAAAACCATAAAATCCACCTTGTATATGCTTAAACAAACCTAGTTTTTTAAAAAAGAGACTACGTTTTGAGACCATTTCATGGTTCTCACACTTCCATAGGATCTCAAAGCCTTAAATTTGGCATGGATGTTGGTGTTAGGATGGGAAAATTTAATAACACACTTTTGGGTGATTTCACATGTGTGGGAAAGGTATGGAGTAGAAACTCAATCTTTTAGGCGAGTAGGCCTAATTGAGGGAAGAAAATGACATAAAAAAGATACTTCCACTTACTCTCAAGATATAAAAATTGGAATGGAGTTGTAAATCCATACTGGGTCCTCAAATATATCATAATTTCACTAGTATCATCCATACAATTACATAAGGAGGTTTACATGATTTTATGGCTACAAGGAAAAAAATCCCAATGAGAGCATAAGTAGCAAAATGGAGTCTTGAGAGTTGTTCCATGAAAAAAAAAAATGGATTGATTCAAGTCTGATAAGGTATTTGAATGACTTTCATGGAAATAGAGCTCCTTGATGAATTTGAAGTCAAGTTTTGAGCCTCTTAGACAAGGCTAGGCATGATAGATAAAGGGGTTTCAAGACATCTAAGGAATTGGATGGTGATTGCCCCTAAATTGCCAAAAAAATAGAGTTTATAAATGTATGAAATTTTTCAAATGATAATTTATTAAGGTAATCATGGTGAGATGATGATGTAAAAATCCCATTTGTCACTCTTCTTCTGTAAAGAAGAGTAGTTTTGAGGAGTAGTATAAGGTGTCAAGTTGAGTTTAAAACTCCTACACCATTTGGATGATGAAACACCTTCAGAGGAGTAACACATGTCCCTAAAAGTCTGTTAGGATTATTCTCTAACTCCTTTCTTATTTTAACTCATGTTAGACACTTGGAAACCTCACTCCTCTATGCCCCCCCCTCTCTCTCTCTTCCTCATTTCTCTATATAAGTTGCCACTTTTGGCATTGTATGACATCCACATTTGGTATGGAAAATCCCTATTAAATTAACTACTAATTTTTCTTTTGAATAAATATTTAAAGATGGTTTATTTTCTCAAATTCTCTCATAAGTGTGGCAAGTACTCTATTTTGGATGGCAAGTGATAGTTATATCTCCTTGTATCCATCTCACTCTTTCATGCTTTGTGTGAGTAATTTGTATTTTAACAAGTCTCATGGTGTGTAAATGGTTTTTTATGTGTATTTAAGTGTGAATAAGACTAGTAATGTCTATAATAAGACCTACTATTTATCTACCTTGATAAATGTATTACATTATACCTTCATGTTGAAACACTTTTGTAACAAGAACCTTGGGTTTTGAGATCAATTTTGTAAATTGTCTTTCATAGTGTAGGTTAAGTAGGATTGTGGAGTTTATATTGGTGAATCGCCTCTATTATATTAGTTTTAATCTTATTTTATCCATTTTCCTTCATATAAAATAGGTTAGTGGTTAGTTGTAGGTGTTGTGCAAGGGAAGTATCCATTCAATCTAGAGACTCACATCTAAGAATTGTCACCCACAACATATGAGGTGTTTCAATGTTATTCCAAATTTAAGGAGGTTAGAGTATCTCTCCTTATGGTGAAAATTTGGTTCATAAAATTAACTTCACATTATTTCAAGTGTTTTGTAAATCATTTGGTTCATCATCATTAGAATTGAAATGAGTGACCTATAAATCTAGATTCATTTTAACAAATTCAGGTAGAGGTACACTATTAATTCATGAAATGGTTGGAATCTGATACTGAGATTTGGGGTTGGATAATTGAATACTCCATGGATTAGGATCGACCTCATGTTTATAATGTTTGTCATTATAGATAAATTTGATACATTGACTACCTGAGGAGGTAATAGCCCTCATGCAGTGTGTCCATGGGTGACCTAGGAGTATATTGTAGGATAATGGTAAATAAAGAACCATGAGCTTGATATGTATGGTATTGGGTCAAATAATTAGGGGGAAACAAATACAACCAAGTGGTTTTTTATTTATTTTTTCAAATTTCAAACATGTGAGATGAGTTTGCTTAAGGTGATCATTGTTAAACCCAAGTTGTTGAATTAACCAAAGGGATGTAACATTAATTCCCAACCTTTCATCTACTAAGACTTTTAGAATTAGGGTGGTATTAATTGCAATTTTAATGAAAAGGGGTGGGTTTTTGGCTCGAAATAGAATTTCATCATTGATCATATCTTCTTCAAGAAATTTTATGGAAGATTAAAGAGAAGGACAAAAAGTTTTCATAGTGTGTACTTCTATCACTATAGGATCTTGAAGAGGTTGTTTCACTTCAAGGGGAAGAGGTTCTTCAATGTATTCTAATTGTTGCATTAAGAATTTATGGTGATATGGAGAAGTATGAACTAACTCCTTGATGGGTATTTTACAAGTCATAGATTTTAGTTCCTCTAATAAATTCCAATGAGGTTTAGAAGATGAAGAACTAGCATGAGGCTTGGAGGGTAAAATGTTTTTAGTGGGAAGAGTAATTTGAGGTTATGGTTTTGTAAGTGTTTCCTCATTTGTGTCAGAAGGTATGGAGGTTGTAGTGGTGTCTTTAATAAGTTTTTACTCGAGTGATGGTTTCTTTGGCTTAGTGATGGGGTCTTTGTGGGTGGGTTTACATCAATAATTAACTTTATCTACATTCGCATACTGAGAATTGGTATAATATTGATCATAGTTAGTGTCAATTGCATAGATATCCTTGTTTGAATGTTTTGGGTTAGAGGTGGAAAAAAAATTGGATTGTTAGAGGAAGAAGGCTTGGAAGCTTTTTTTTTTAGAGGCATTAACATAATCATGATGACATATTTTGATCATAGTGTCATGATTAAATGTATCTCCTAACATAAAATAAATATCAAATTTGGTAAGCCCATGACATGTTTCATGGGAATGACTGACATCGACATGAAATCAATAAAAAAATTTAGGATCATACCATGTGGGTGGATTATTGGCATAATTTAATGGTTTAGAAGGATCTAAAAGTTGTTTCATTTGTTGAATGGTTAGGGATGCATGGGAAGATTGGGGATTATCCATTTTGGCTACTCTTATTTTTTTATGAGGATTTTTATTGCGTGCATTAGTGGATTTTTGGAAACATGCCTTAATGGTTTTAATGTTGGGCTCAAATTATTTCATAACAAAGTCTTGTATTTTATCTTGATCAATGGCATCATTTAGAGTTTGGGGAGAAAAAGTTTGAACCTTGTATTGAAGGGAATGTGTTAAGGCACTTATGAATATTTTGGATAAGTTATCATCAGTCATGTTGTGATCAACTTTGTGAGCTAAATATTTCTAACATTTAATGAAATCATGAGCTGATTCAAAAGGGGATATTTAGCATTAATAGAATGGCTATGACAATTTCAAAGAAGATCATTATGTTGAAATTCATTAACTATAAGACTGACTAAATATTCAAATTACCATTTAGAATGTTGAAGAATTTGATTATACCATTCTAATATGTCACCCATGAATGTTTTGACTAAATGTTTGGTAGTGGTGAAGGTATTAGTTTGAATCCACTCTTTATAAAGATTACCAAATGCTTAAAGGAAATATGTAGGGTCTTTAGTCCCATCATATTTAATAGTTGGAGAGATATTTACAATATCAATAGAAATGATGAAGGGGGATAAAGGCTCATTTTGAATATGTTGGATCATCTTGTTGTGCATAATGGGTTAGGGAATGATATGTCCCACGGCATCTCTAAGAGGTGGAGGGATGAAATTTTGGTTATTTTAGGGAAGGAGAATGGGAGGTTGATTAGCCATGTTTAACAAATGATGTTGCATTTGTATCAATTGATTAGTATTAGATGTTTTCATGATGTTCATTTATTGCACCATTTGTGCAATAATTTGAGTGGTGTCAAGTGGTGGATTGGGTTTATTAGTGTTTAAAGGTGGATTGTTAGGATTGGTAGGAGGAACATTCCCTAAATTAGTATTAGGGGGTGGGTTGTTAGGTGGAGGATTGTTAGGGGATGATTTGTTGGTGTTTAACATATTTTCTATAGGGTTATTAGTTAAGCTTATGTCAGTTTCCCCTCTAGTGTAATAAGGTGCTTTAAAGAAAGAATTATCTTGAGAATTACAAAATGGATCTAACCCATCAATGTCATTAGTTGGATTAATTTAGACCATATTGTAGTCCAAATATGAGGGATGAGTAAAAGAGCACCAAGAGTGAGAATCCTCTTGGCTTATAAAGGTAGGAAGAAAATAACATCCTATATATCATCTAAATGGATTAAGGTTGTCTAAAAATATTTTGATAGGGGATTTCATGATGCTTGAAATAATAATATGAGATCATAAAACAAAGATGGAAAATAGGAGAAAAGTTAACTAAATACCGAATAGTATTGGCCAAGAGGTACAGAGTCGACTGGGTCGATAGAGTCTGGAGGGAATACCAACATAAAAATTAAGTAAAATACACAGTTAGATTAGTTGACTGTGTTTTGTGGGGAAGTACTTAATACCATTTTGTGTGAGATTAGGTTAGATAGAATGACTATGTTCTATGGAAAATAAGATTGACCATCCTGTAAGAGATTGGGTCAGATAGGATGAATATGTCCTATCAAAAGACATAAATTATAGGAGACATTTTCAATCAGATCAACTGTGTTGTGTGATTATTAAGTAAGAGTGGATATATGCTTAGGTCAATAAATTGGGATGAATAAAATTTGGTGTTATTGAGGCTGATAGGGGGAAGATACGTGTAGGATAATCAATTTTTATTTGGATTGGGATACTAAAAGGAAATATTGATTTGGGAGTGGATTAGATGTTCTAGATGGCTCTTCAATTGTTATCCCTTTTTCACTTTCAACTTTAATTTGTAGCATATTGAGACTCATATCTCCTTATTTTCAAAGCATATATCTTACACCCACTTTTGGGTTCAGGGTCATATACGAGGTGAGCATACATGATGAGATATGCAGAATGATAGGAGATGAGGACAGATAGGAGTGCCCCCAAGTATGAACTCTTAAAAATAGAGGATCAAATATTGTAGGCCCTCTAGGTATAGAAATGTTTAGGATGCATAATATTCATTGATTCATTAAGTTCATCTACATTTAGAGTGGCTAATTTATATGCCCCTGATCCAAATTTGGCAATAATAACATAAGTCCCAAGCCAATTTGTTTCAAATTTCCCCTTCTTTTCACATTCAACATTGGTGGTTTTTTAATTTTATTTAAGGACTAGGTCACCAATTTCAAATTCATGGGACTGGATTTTATTACGATATTGGCCTTTGAGTTTATTTTTATATGCCTTGAGGTGATCAATTGAAGTCTGATGCTTCTCATCAAACAATTCTAGTTCTTGTAGTCATTCATTTCTATACTCATTATCTATGATCATGCCCTATAAGGATATATGTAATGAGGGGAACTTAATTTTGATTGGCAAGATTGCTTTCATTTTATATACCAAAGAGTATGGAGTGGCCCTTGTAGGTGTTCGGCCACTAGTTTTATATGACCAAAGTGTAGGATATAACTATAGATGTTAGTTTCTACCAGTATCGTTAACAATCATTTTGATAATTTTTATAAGATTTTTATCTGTTGCTTTCACTTATCCATTACCCTAGGGGTAATAGGGTGTGGATAAATGCTGATCAATGTGATATCTATTTCATAGGTCTTCCACTTCTTGATTCTTAAAATATTTTCCATTGTCTGATATTATTTTGGATGGGATTATGAAATGCCATATAATTTGATTCAAAATGAACTTAGATATCAGAAGGCCTGTGTTGTATATGAATGACATAGGTTCCACCCATTTAGTAAAATACTCTATGGCTGTAATAATGAACTTATGTCCATTTGATGAGGTTAAATTAATTTTTCCAATGAGATCTAATATCCATACTAAAAAAGGCCATGGGTTCATTATAGGTTGAATCTCTTGAGCTAAGGCATGTATAGTATTTCCATGTTTCTGACAAGCATCATGATCCATTGTTGGCTGATAATATCTAGTCTAAAGTAACTTCTTAGCTAAGGACATTCCACTAACATGGCCTCCACAAAAACCATCATGAACCTCCTTAATTGCAAGAAGGGCCTCTTCTGATTTTAGGCATCTTAATGGAGTCCCATCATAGTCTTGCTGATAGATTGTATTGTCAAAGATGGTATAATCACATTAGATGAAGGCTTTGTGTTGATGATGATTGAGATCTGGTGGAAGGGTATTGTCATGGAGGTAGGCATAGATGTCATGGTACCATAGTTGATTGGGATCCAGGATTTCATAGATTTGATAATGAGCTAGAGATTGATGTGTAGGAAATAATAATTGTTCTACCATAAAATTTCCTTCAAGGACATCCTCTAGGAGATCTATCAAAGACTCAATAGTGGCCATCATATCTACAACTTTGTTACTTCCTCTTGGTACTTGCTCAAAAATTATAAACTAAATTTTTTGCTTTAATTAATCAACCATTTGATTTTAGGGAAGTAACTTCTCATCCTTGGTTTGGAACTCTTCATTTACCTATTTGATAATCAACTAAGAATCCCTGAGGAGCTAAAGATGTTGAATATTTGACTGGATGGTAAGTTGTAACCCAATAAATAATGCCTCATATTTAACGATGTTATTAGTGCATGAGAAAGAGATTTAAAAAGATTTATGGATTAGGTATCCTTATGGTGTTACCAAAAATATTATCACTCCCAACCCATGTGTCTTAAAGGATCCATTAAAATATAATTTCCATCTGGGTGAATCTATCAAAGACTCAATAGTGGCCATCATATCTACAACTTTGTTACTTCCTCTTGGCACTTGCTTAAAAATTATAAACTAAAAGTTTTGCTTTAATTGATCAACCATTTGATTTTAGGGAAGTAACTTCTCATCCTTGGTTTGGAACTCTTCATTTACCTATTTGATAATCAACTAAGAATCCCTTAAGAGCTAAAGATGTTGAATATTTGACTAGATGGTAAGTTGTAACTCGATAAACAATGCCTCATATTTAACGATGTTATTAGTGCATGAGAAAGAGATTTAAAAATATTTATGGATTAGGTATCCTTGTGTTGTTACCAAAAATATTCTCACTCCCAACCCATGTGTGTTAAAGGATCATTTAAAATATAATTTCCATCCTGGTGAATCTTCAACTGTCAATATGGACTCATCAGGGAAGGTTGTTGTCAATGGTTTTGTGTTTGTTACAAGTGTTTTTGCTAGTTGATCTGCTATAATTTTCTCCTCGATGGATTTTTTATTCCCATACTCAATGTCAAATTCACTCAACAACATAATCCATTTATCCATTCTTCTTGTTAGGGTAGACGTAGATAACATGTATTTAACTGGATCAACTTTTGTGATTAGCTTGACTTGGTTATTTAACATATAATGTTTGAGTTTTTGTGATGTAAAAACTACGACCAAAAATGCTTTCTCTATAGGTGTATAATTGAGCTCATATGAGATGAGTGTTATGCTTTGGTAATATAAAACTCATTCCTTTCTTTTGTCATTGTGTTGAGCTAAAAGAGCCCTTATATCACATGGTGTAGTGGATATATATATAAGCAATGACCTTATCAATATTGGTGGTGAGCGTATTGGAGGCTTCAATAGATATTGCTTCAAGGTATTAAACATCTTTTGACATTCTAGATTCCAATCAAAAGGAGCTCCTTTCTTTAATAGATGAGTAAATGAATGGCATTTATCTTCCAATTGAGAAATGAATCGATGAATGGCATGTAATTTTCCTTGAAGGCTATGTATTTACTTCAAGTTTTTAGGTGGAGCCTTTTAGATAATAGATTTTACCTTAGCAAGATCTATCTCAATGCCTTGTCGAGATACTATAAACCCTAAAATTTTGCCTGAAGTGACCCTAAACACATATTTATTGGGGTTTAGTTTGACTTTATACTCTCTGAGCCTCTCAAAAATCCATCTAAGGACCATTGATATTCTATTTTTATCTTGGAATTTCCGAAGATGTCGTCTACATAATCTTCCATAATATCATGCATCATGTTGTGGAAACTCACTATCATGGCCCTTTGGTAGGTTACTCCTATGTTTTTTAGTCCAAAGAGCATCACATGGTAGTAGAAATTTCCCCATGGAGTAATGAATATAGTTTTATGTTGATCTTTTAAAGCAGTTTTGATTTGATTATACCTAGAAAATCCATTCATGAGGGAGAGCATTTTGTATCCTATAGTGGAGTCCATGATCATGTCGATATTTGGTAAAGGAAAGTCATATTTTGGACATGCCTTATTTATATCTCAGAAGTCAATGTAAATACATATCCCTCCTTGTGGTTTTACGACAAGGATGATATTAGAGATCCATTAAAAATAATCTATTGGTTGAAGGAATCCTACTTCCAAGAACTTTTGTAATTCTTCCTTGACTAATAACACCAATTTGGGGTGCATATTTCGAAACTTATGTTTAATTGATTTAGCATTTGGATGCACTACTAGGTGATGTACCACCAAATTTAGATCTAATCTTGGCATGTCAGAGTAGCTCCATGCAAATATGTCTATAAACTCTTTAAGAAGCTCAATAATAATTTGACATTCCTCAGAGGTGAGAACTGCCCCCAATTTTATTATTTTATTATTTTCTTCAATTCCAATATTAATTTATATGAAATCCTCAATTAAGGAAGGTGAATAAGATTGAATATATGTTGGGGGTGGTGGTATCTCTTCTCTTGAAACGAACTTAGTTGGGAGCTCTGCCTTGGCTCTTGATAAAGCTTTTATTCGTTAGGTTTTGGCTGGATTTCTTCTATATCTAAAGAGGGATCAAATTCATCATATTATTCATCTTCTACTTGGTCTAATGACTCATGTTTCTCTCCAAAATAGACAAACTCATTGAAAGTGAATCCAATTTTATGATCCCCTGGCAACATGAAACCTTGAGCTCCCATGTACTCAATAATAGCCTCATCACTTTGAAACATATCAAAGGATGTCTCTTTCCTCTAATCCAAGTCTATTAGTTCAAGGTAGCAAACGGAGATATTAATACTAGAAATGGTAGTGTCAGAGAATAGGTTCGTGATAACCAAGTATTCTTAAAGGCTATAAATGGAAACTATCTTGATTTCTACACCAAAGGTTGAATCTTCAAAAATCGAATAAGTGTTTATGGTGATAGAGTTGAGGTCAATGCTTACTAGTTTGTACCCTAGGGCAAGTCATATCGGATGTTCCTAAACACCAATAGGTTCCATCCTTCCTTACTCCTTTCATCCTAGTCCTCAACCCTTATAGTTCATATTTTGGAGCATTTTTTGTAGTTGCAGATATTTTTCCTTTTTAGAATCTTGGGCTGCATCTTCATGAATAATCTAGAAATCATCAGGCTCTTCAAAACATTCTTCTAATAGCATTCATGTGCTAGTGAAGGGAGTCAACTTAAACTGATCGATAATAGTTTTATCTTTTCACATAGCTGGGGACCCATAGCTACATGTGGATAGTGGAATATCTCCTACATAAAGAGTTTTATACTCATATTCCCCATACCCCTTGGATATAATTTTTAGGCAAGTGATTTATGGTGATTTAGATGAGGTGGGTGATAGACTATCAAGGTGTAAATATTTCATAGCTTTTGGATTATAAGACGAGATTTGGGTACTTAGACAATAAATATCATCATTTGATTATTCCATTTGATAGCTATAAAAATGTTCAATTTCACATGGGATGGTGACCTCCATGCCTAAATGTGGGAATTTAAGACATTGATGAAGGGTGGAAGGTTTCAATCTCATCTCATGAATCCAAGGGCATCCTAAAAGCATATTATAAGGGAGATATGCATCCAGTACATGGATTAATGTTTGGTGGACTACAAGCCCCAAAGCTATGGGAAGATATATTATTCCAGCAAACGACCTTTCATTATCATTATTAGAGTAGGCCCTAGTGAAGATTCTGAATATCCCAACTTCTTAATAAAATAAATATTCACAAATTTAGGGTGGATCCTCCATCTATAAGAACCCATGATATTTTTTGGTTTATAATGGATATTTCAATGACTAAGGGATAATTATGGTAAAGACCTATTGGTGGCATGTCCTAGGCACTGAATGTGATTTGTTGTGATGGAGATAAGTGACCCACCAAGGCTTGAAATTGATCTGTGTGAATATCCCTAGGAATTTTTAATTCATGCAAGACTTGATTTAATATCTCTCGATGTACAGAAGAAGTTTTGAGAAGATCCATAAGGAAGATTTGTGCTGGGGTCTTCTGAAGTTGTTGAATAATATCATGTCTTATTGGGAGAATTTGAAACTTTCTTAGGGACGATGATTTTTTGAGAAGTTGGTGGATCTTTTAGAGGTGCTCCAGGAATTTTTATCTTGCCACATCTTGTAGTAACTACACAATAAATAGTGGACCTATTAATTTTAAGGATTGGGGATGGCAGATTTGAGAGCTCTTGGTGGGATTTAATTTTGATGGTGTTGATGTAGTGATATGGGATTGAATGGTAATCAATTTTATTGGAGATAGAGGCTTGGCCCTAATCCCTTAGTGGTTTATTTTATTTATGTTCATAATTTGGTATAAGGTCCTGATATACCCCTAATTGATGATTTTTTGATTGGCTTGTTTGACTTTCTCCTTCAACTTCTATCTCCCCTTTTTCCATCAAGTCTTGGATAAAAGTCTTAATTTCATGCATTTTTTAGTATCATGCCCTTTGATTTGATGATAATGGAAAAAATCATTTTCATCATACCAATTGGCACATGGCTTATTATCATCCAAGGGTCAAAAATCTAGGAGATTTATCATATTAGCAGCAATTAACTTTTTCAGGGCCATTTCAACGGGCACACCAAGACTAGTAAGATGATGTTTCCCCGATCTAGGCCTTGGTTTTCATTTTGGTATATTAATGTTGGATATATTTTTACTTTTGGTAGTTGGGTAAGATTTTTATACCATTTATACATGTTTTAAATTAGTAACACCATCCCTGACTACATTCTTTTTTTTATTGAAGACTTTTGGCTTAACTGAGAAAGTATTATCTTGATTTTGAATTTGCTCATTCCATGTATATATTTAATAGTACCCCTTTCAATAAGTTCATTTTCTATTTGGATACCCTTTTCTATAATCTCATCAAATGATTTAGAACATTAAAATTTCAATTGATATTTTAATTATGCATTTAAATTATCAATGAAGTTCGTAGCCAACTCCTTTTTAGGGATAGTACATCAAAATCAAATAGATAGGCTCCTCCATTATTGTAAAAATGATGTGAGACTCTGCTCATTCCTTTTTTTAGTGTTGTAGAGATCAATTATAGAAATGTCATGTTTGATATTGAAATAAAAATGTCTCACAATTTTTTTTGTTAGTTCCTCAAAAGTAGTAATGGACCCCTTAGGTAAATGCATAAACCATTCAATATTAGGTCCTGTGAGACTTTTATGAAAGATTTAGAGTAGGTAAGCATCATTTTATGTGACCTTATGGCATGATACATAGAACTCTTGAACATGGTCATGAAGGTCCCCTCTCCCCTTATATTTATCAAATTTTGGAACTTCAAAATGTGTCGGGAAGGGTATCTGTATAATACTCATGTCTAATGGGGATGAGTAAAAGTCTTCATATCTATATTTCATTGTTTGAGTGCAAGGGTCAATTTACTGCAAAGTTTCCTTCATCATCTTCCACTCTTAGGCAAATGAGGGATCAATTAAGGCATTGGGATTATGAGTTTGGCTTCATTTTGGTTTTAAGGGGTCAATGTTGGTGTTTCTAGTGGTTCTTATAGGTGATGAGGGATTTTGATTTTTAGAATGGATTTGGGATGCTAAGGAGTTGATTTGTTAGGTAAGCTAGTCTTAATGATCCTCTAAGGTAGATCTCCTTCTATCGGCCTCAATGCAATTATTTTTAGGGGCTTCTTCATCATCTTGTTCTTATTCATGATCTATAAGCTCAGGGTTCCCCTCTTCTTGGTTTGTGACATATGGGTGAGGATAAGTGTTGGGTCTAAATGGTGGTTGAATGAGATGGTGTAGGATATTAGGGGGAAATGTAGGGGAAATTTTCCTCCCATTCCAATAACTTGGGCTAAGGATTTGATTACAATTTTCATAAATATACTGATTGAATTGGGCTCTAACTTTATCACTATTAAATAAGTCATTATTAAGTCTTTCATATTCTCTAGGAGTATACATGTCACTTTGATTTTTTTCATTATCCCTACTTTGTTCACCTAGTGTTCTTAGGACATCATTTTCCTAGTTTGATCCTTGTCCTAACCTTAAGACTTGGGCATGGGTCTTTATTGGCATGATAAATTGTGGGGTGATATGAAGATGATTAGATGTTGATTTAATATGAGATGGAAAGAAATGTGACTTTGAGCACTAAACTTGTCTTGAGTTTTAGAGAAGAATGGTCAAGATATTTGTAATGAATTTGATAATATTTGGATTTTGAGATTACAAACTATGATGATCAAGTATTACCAATGTGACAACTCTATGAATATTTAACCTAGCGAGGATACCAAATGATGAGATGACTAGATGTGTTTATTCACACTAGCAAGATGATGATTGGATAGAGTCTAGTTATGAATAGGTGTGATGATAAGACAAGATTGTGCTAGATGAAATACAACATAGTTATAGAATTTGGAAATATTTAATCAAATTAGAATGTCTTGGGATGGATGAAGTGATGAATAGGATAATTTCAAGACTTTTAAAAAAGCATAGGTGACCACTATTGCTTAGTTTCAAGACAAAATATAATGCTCAATATTGTAGAGGATTAGATAAAGATGAAAATGATTTACTTTAAGACCTAAGATGAAAATATGTCCTAAGGTTTTTCTAGGTGTTATTTAAGAAATGGATAAGGTTGACTCAGCTCACAAGTAATATAGGTCGAGCATGACACACACATAATCACACCAATCACAAACCCTATTATTTAGTAAACCAATGGATGTATAACCCAATGACTACACTGTCTAATGAGGCTATAGGCTAGTGAACCATTATGGAATATCCCAAACCCTCTCTACCCCAGCTGACACTTGACGGTCACTATGGGGTATGATACTAGCCCCAACAATAAGTTGCATGTTACATTCAAAATTCCCTATGCTAGGTTTAAATAAGGTTACTTGGGGTGTCCCTAATATATGCAAGGTATGTGGAGCCCAAATTTTTATAGCGTGTTGTCTAATGCTTGGGTCAAAGAATTAACTCTTTCCCTTCACAAAAGACATGTATCGGGTCAATTTCTTGGCTTAACAATAGTTGTCCTTGATTTTTATACTACATTAGAAAACATAGTGTGGTTAAATATACGATGATGAAATCTGCATCACCAACCCATAAAGACTAGGAAAGTGCATTGGGATGAAATCCATGTCACGTTGCACCTTACAAAATTAAAATTTAGGGTAACAAACTATAAGATAAAAATTTGGGTAGATGGATTTAGATATGCAATTTATATCAAAAACACCTAAATCTATAATCTACCCTTAAAATTGAGAACCATTAGATCAAAATGCAATAAGATGAATCATTCAAAACAACATTTTAATCTAAAGCTAAATTTTCCCAATCAAGATTCAAACAAAAAGCCTAAGGATTATAGATAGAGATTGCTCATAAGTAGACTTAGAATTTTAGCATCATGTTGGCTTAGTTGAGAGACTTGGATTGAATGGATAGCTTGATGAAAAGATGGATTGGTGTATCATGGATTTCTTGCACATTCCTTAGTTAGTTCAATGGAGGAATGAAGATGTTTAAATAGGTAATGGAGGGAGGATTAAAAAGGAATTAAAAATTATTTGGAAGCCTCTAGAAATAGAGGCTTCTAGAGATGAGGGCTAAGATAGAGAGGATTCTATAATTAGAGAATTCTAGAATCCATTAAGGCGATAAACAAGATTAGTTGGTGGTTAAATAGGTGATTAGGGACTAGGGATGTAAGAGAGCCTAGGAATAGGTTAGGGTAGGTGGGATTTGAATTTAAAGTTCCAATATAATGGATAATTAGGATCAATTAGTGGATAAAAGGGGATTAGGGGATTAATTGATTTGTGGGGTAGGAATAAGGTTAGCATGATATAGAAAAATTAAGGGGGGTGTTAGATAAATGACAAGAAGGGGTGATACTAGGATGAAATTAAAAGAGATAAATGATATCAGATGAAATAGGTGAAATTAGTGTCTACTAATAATAATATTAGTGAGATAAATAAAGTGATCAAATTTAGATGTATATATTTTCCCCCTCTTTGAAAGGACATTATGAGTGGATGAAGTGGAAGGAGTAATGGTATTTCAAAGAATGAATACACTTAGTGGATATGAATGAATGTTAGTAAATAATGTTAGTGGATATGATTCCCCATTGATGGGACATGTAGAGAAGAATGAGATGGGTGGCCAATAAAAAATAAGAAATAAGTGGTGAGACACAATAAATAGAAAAGGGAATGGGATGTTAGATGCGAGATCGATGATGAAAAATATGAAATTAGAACTAAATAGTGAGCTACAAAGTGATGATGCATGCACAGGGAGTGGAAATGATCGTGTCATGATTGTTGATGCATCCTGAGGTGGAATCAACAATAACATGGTGATGATAAGACAAAATGTTACAAGCTTTACACATATCCCAAGTAAGGGCACATGCTAGGGAAAGCTATAGACCAAGATGATTGATATAGAAGGCCATGATTTGTCGATATATTCTAAGTAAAGATGCATGTTGGGAGAACATTGAGGTAAAAAAATATTGATTTTATGAGTGTAGCTCAAAGCTAAAGTCAATTGATATAATGAATGGGATGAGAGAGAAAATAAGTGACATGATAAAGTGACAAAAATATGAAGAAATGGATTGCATTGCATCAAATAAATGAGCCATAATGTGATTGATAACAATGATGCCCCTAAAAAGGACACTGAGAACAAGAGATGATAATAAAGTTACATTCCTAGTCATGCCCCAATCGAAGGAGGAAACCATAAACTTTAAATGATGAATTGACCAATTAGTGATAATTGAGGACTGATGGAAGAAAATATGGATGGTGTGGTTTATCAGGCCCAATCAATAGGTATGAGTAATTGACAAAAATATTAAAGAGATGATTATAGGGATGGTAATTGATCAATAGACTGATTGATGAAGGATTGAGAATATAGCTCATGGATTTTACTGATGCAAGATTTGGACAAGATATATGTGATTATGAATGATGGGGAAAGAGGAGAGAGTGGTTGAGTTGGCCTCAAGCACATTATGTGACTAAGTGCTACCTACATAGTCTAGAAAGACCTTAGTCCAATGTAGTTCAAACTCGATGATAGATGAAAAGATAAATGGGATGAGGTTGATGAAGATGGATGTTAGACATGTTAGTTTTTAGATAGATGATGTGACTTAGATGCTAGACATGAAGATAGAGGACTACATGGGAGATGAGATGTTAGATGTTGATGACTAGAGATATGATAGATGATTGACCAGAGGATATAGACATAATGATGAAAAACTTAGAGGAATGATTGGATACTAGATGAGTGTACTTGGACGATCAAATTAAAGACAAAGGACTAGGATAAATGATTGGATATAGGATGTTGGATATTATGATAGGTAATAGAGGATAGGGGAAATGATGAGTGTGTATATTATTAATCCATCATTATTTTAATAAGGCTCATCATAGTATAAGTAATTTAATATGAATATATCACTTGGTTATGACCCATGACATAAGTATGACCAAGAGGATGTTGTGCCAAAGTACAATATAAGGGGTAAATAGTAACCTTTACATCATCAATGGCACCTAAAATCATCATTGTGGTTTTTGGTGTCATCATAGCATCCTCATTTATTTCCTAATAGACCAAAAGAGACACGATTAAAGACTAAAAATATAGACAAATAAATGAAACATAAGAAAATCAGATAAAGACATGTAAACAAGGCAAACAACATAGAGCATACAAGTTACACACATACGTATCTACATGAAATGTCATTGTGTATTTTCTAAGTGTCTGGATGAGGGTTGATGGTATGTGATTTCATTGGACTAAGTTGGACAAATTTGTATTTTAGAGTAGACTATTGACATGGATTAATATTAATAGAGAAAGGTGATTGTGAATAAGGTGCGCTTAAGCAAGTTTTGACTTGAACAAAAGGGGTAGTTGACTTGGTGATTGACCATGTTGTGATCTTAGAGGATAGATTAGGACTTATGAGGGTAAATGAGGCTAGGTCAATATTAGCTCAATATAGACTATATTTTCCTCGATTCAAATAGGGGATGAGAGACAATAATTGGATGGATGACCATGATTTGGGTTATGAAGTATGAAGGACATGGACATGGATGCGAATAGGAGAATAGGTATAAGGCAAGACATCTTGGAATATTTTTATTTTTTTTCCAAATTTTATGATTTTTAGGGTTTTTGTAAATTTCAATTTTAGGTCTTTTTGGAATATGTATGTACATTATACAAAGAGGGTTACTAGCAAAGAGAATACCAAGCCTAGAAATCAAGATAAAGACGGATTGAATGATGGATGGGATGATAAAAGGATGAGGGTGATGTGGAAAAGGGGGTGAGAACCAAGGAAGAGTGGAATAATGATCTTCAATGACCACATCATGAAGGAATTAGATATCATGTTGCCCGAGTGTCCATTGGAGGATATGCCAAGATGTTTCTAGAACATTTCTCAAGACATATTCTATGTCCTTACAAAGGTCAATACTATAGGAAGGTATGGACATGATAGGATGCACGATATGATGGCATATGATAGGTAGAAATAATGGATAGGGGGACAAAATAGACAAGGATGACATGGAGGGGATTGATAAGGGATGGATTTGCCCCCAAGTGTTGAGGTATAATGTGGATAATAGATTATTTTACCATGATGCCAAAAACTAATTTCATCATGAACTTGCCTAAGGAACTAGAAGAATAATTTTCACCATTGGATGACTGATTTTTTATTTTATTTTCTTTTATTTTTTGACTTTTTTGACCTTTTTTTTTAACATCTCAATTTATTGGATATGGTCAAGATGCATGATGGAAATATGTTCTTGTTATTTCAACCAACACCCATTTTAGAGATGTGTGATGTTAATACTATGTGATTGATGTTATATACATTAATTTCATTATGACCTTTATTGACTCTTGATTGAGACCCCTCCAGACATCTAGACCAAGTGTCTTCATCACCCCGATAAGAGAAAATGTTGCCCAGGTTTATGAGGTCTAGTATGGATGGGTTTAAAATTTGGATTTGATGGTGGAATATAGGACTTGATTAGATGATAGGATTGTGATAGGGTGTTTGAGGAGTGGTACTAGCATTCACACACATTGTTGGATATGCCATAAGTTCCATGTTTGATTGGTGCTAGTTGACAAAATACTATAATAGATCCAAGACTTTTGGACTCCACAGTTCTTCTTTGATCTAATTATTTAAAGGATTATTGGCCATTTTGATACGACTTTTGACTTTATTTTGATTTTTAGACTTAATTATCTTTTGATTGTCCCTTGGTGCTTGAAATTGGGCTTCACCAAAGGAGATTGATCTTTGACTTGATAGATGATGATTATTTTGACTTTGATGGTCCCTTAGTGTCTCAAAGAGGGTTTCACTAGGGGAAGACACTTTTTGATTTGGATGATGACTTGACGATTCTTGATTTTTACTTGTTGGACCAATGGTGATTTGATTATTATGCATACTTTTTTGAATATGGTCTTTAGACATCTATATTTGTGGTACTTATTATGTTGTTCAAGGGAGGGTCCAACAATGTATTTTCCTATTCGTCCTAATGGATGGAGGTGATTAAAAGATCATTGATGGGAAGGAAAGAATATATGATCGATAAATGGGGTAGAGATGGTATGATGAGGTTGATGAGTGGTGGTGGGGTAGCATGGTCCTCATAAGAGTTCATAGGAGACCCAATTTTGACATCAGATAAAATATCCTCAAGATCAGTAAAAGGATCACTAAGACTAGTTGTAGCACATGCATCCAAGGTAGGATCAAATTCATTCTAAAAATCTTTGATAGATAAAGCTTGTAAGAACTTTGTTATGATTTCATCATCCTAATTGGGATCAAAAGATATGCCTTGTGATTGATTGACATATGAATTGGAGCTATCCTCAAAAAGATAGGCATAGTCATCATTTATTGTAATATCTTTTAGGGATGATGTTTCTAACAAAGAATCTGATTCAGATACTGGTGTTGGACATGACCCTGATGTAGATAAGACTCATGTTGGCTCCAATGTTGACTTTGATGTACATGATATAATGATGCTAGTATAGGATTATTTGTCCACTAGTGACCTCTCAATGTGGGTTATTTTATATGATGGATGAGAGGAAGATGATGGAAGAATAAAGGATTCACCAAGGATAGGCCTATTGAAGGACTCATGAGGGAAGGGAAGACTAGGCTTATGAGAAATGGACTCATCATCGATGGAGGATTTGGTGAAGATGGGGGGGCCATGGAATATGAATGTCATGTTTGACCTTGGCTTGGAAAGGGAAGGGCTTGATCATGATCAGGGATGAAATCTTGTCATTCTTATTCTTGTTTAGCCATAGATGTAGATTCATTTGATTTAATTTTTATTTCTATGTCACCACATTTAATGAGGTCTTGGACATAATTTTGAAAATTGTGACATTTATTAATGGTATGCCCCCAAGTTCAATGACATATATAGTAGCGGTTTGATTTATACCAAGAGGGTTTAGGCTCGGCCGGATTAAGATGTCTTATAGGTGGATAGACCATCATGTTGTTGAAAATGAGTTGGTGGAAGAGGGCTTCTAGGGATATATGAAGATGAGTATAGGGCCTCTCTTCATTTTGTGACCCGGATGTGGAAACATTAGACTTTGGATCATATGGTTATTAACATGATTGGGTGGGTGGAGTATTAGATGAGGTGGCTAGGATAGGATTCTATTTACTAGAGTAGGAAGGGGTAGACGACTAGCTATGACTAGTGGATGGAGGATTTGAATGGGATTGGGCGGTGTGAAGACTAGGAGTTATATGACATGGATGGGTTTGGACTAGAGGTAATGTTGGGTGGATGGGGTTGAATTTTTTAGGACATGGAGTGATCATCCCAATGAGGAGAGAGAGGAGGACATCCCTATTGGCTATGAGGCATTGTTCAATCAGGGTATTGACCAAATTTATTTTAGATGCCATGGATTGATATGGGAGAAATTATAGATGATGTGGCTCACTGACCCTAATCAACAGGTGTGGGGGATTGAATGTAAAGATTGGGGGATGAAGATGGGATGTGGAACAAAATTTGGACACAAAGGCTTGTTTTACCCTAACCTCAAGTTTGATTGGATATTTGGATGTGTTAAAGTTCAACAGGATAAGATCAAGTAGACTAAATTAGCATGTCAACTATACTTTGATGATTGTTATTGGATTTGATTGAGTGAGCTATGATAAGCTCTAGGACTCAACTAGGGATAGACTAGCCCAAGAGACTGATTTCAACTAGGGATTGATTAGACTAAGACTAGCTCAATACTAATATGATCGACTCAAATAGTATGAGATGATTTGATAGGTTGATAGGATTGTGATTATGTGTATGACTCAAACTTTATGAGACATAAGCAAACTAATGGTGAGGACCCTGATGAAAAGAGTTATTTGCCAATGTGGATGACGACTAGTGTATGACTACAGACTTGATGAGATGACTAGAATTGACAAGGGGATGACAAGGTAAGGACAAATTGGATTATGAATAGACTAGGTTGTAAGGGATAAAGTGGTGGACAAGGTTATTAGGCTAGATAAGGTTAGGACAAATGACTAGTTTGGACTAGGGGACTGAGTAAGTCAAGGTGATGTGTGATTGGTTATGGATAAGGTGGGATTAGTCTTATGACACTAGGGATGATTAATGTTAAGGCTAAGTGAAGATAAGAATTGATTAGGATATGTAAGTGATGGGGGTATGACTAGAGCTATATGGATGAGATTAGGATATGATGTGACTAAGATGAGAGGGGTGTTGAGAGATAGAATAAGATGCAAGATGAGATGGACTTAAAAGGATATACACAAATGCACAAATAAAATATGTACAAGTGGATATTGATGAGATAAGGATATACATAATGATATGATGATGACATAAGGATATACAAGATGATGATATGTAAAAGAGGCCTAGATAAGTGTGTATAGGGTAAAAGGTTGACTCAGCTCACAAAAACACAGGTTTAGCACAAAACTCACCAAGTCAATCAAGCCATAAACCTATCATTAATAAATTGATTTGGGTGTGTAACTCGATGACTGCACCATCTAATAGCTTTGTGGGTGAGGTTGTAGATCAGTGACCCATTATGTAATCTTTCAAACCCTCTCAACCCCATATGGTCATGACTATTACTTGGGAGTTGATACTGACTTTGGTAGTAATTCTCCTACTAGGGTCAATGGTCCTAATCTAGGATGAGTGGGTTCTCTAAGGCATCTCTGATATATGCTAAGTACAGTGGGACCTAAGTCCACGTAGGGTGTTGTCTAATGCCTAGTTCATATAACTAACTCTTTCCCTTCACGGATGACCTGTATAGGGTCAATCGCTTAGCCTAATAATATTTATCTCTGATATTTATACTTCAATAGAATATGGAGTTTAGATTAGTGTGTGGTGGTGAAATCCACGGTCACTATCCCCCTAAGACTATGGAAGGTGTGTGGAAATCACTCCCACATCATGTTGCCCCTAAAATAAAAATGGAAGGATTTATTAGTGGTTTTTTATCCTCCAAGACTTGTCGCTAAATGCAATGATGAGAGCATACACCATTTTAGCCCTTGAGTACAGACAAGCAAGCAAAATGATTTATTAAACGATTAATTAATTAAGTGTGATATATACAATATGTTTTTCAAAATAATAAAATATTTGATAGGCATCTTGCAAAGAAAATGTTATTAGTTTCAATTGGCAATCTTGAGGGGCAACCTACAAGATAAGATGTTAGTTAAAGACAAAGATGTGTCAAAATAAGACCTGCAAGACGAACGATTAGTAGTTTATGGTCAAAATCACCTTTGGTACCTACAAAATCATACTTGCATAATGACACAAGATTAAAATATCAAAATCAATTCTAGAATAGGCAAAACCGTATATGACAGTCAAAATTATATTTGTGATATATGCAATTTTGTAGATAGTTATACTGACAATGACCATGTGGTTAGACAAAATCACTTGAGGCTAGTGAAATACCGCAACTTGAAAGCTCAATATCATAACTTTGATATTTGCAATTTTGCAGATGATTAGTTTGATGTGACTGCATGGTTAGTGTAAAACCATTTTTGGTTAATACAATTACACCTATGGCTATCAATACCGTCCATTTAGAATTATAGTTTTGCAAGTGATAAAGAGAACACTATATTTTTAAAACAGATTATAGAAATAAAAGACCAAAAATTCCCAAAAGTGATATTAGACTATTTAAAGTGAGTTTTTGTCAAATGTAATTAGGCAGATGTATTATAAAATTTTACTAAATCAAAACTGCTTATCATTATTCAAAACTGACTTTACATATCAATACCCACTATTGTGAGATGCATTTTTACAAAGACTAAAAATTGTAGTATATACAGAATATACAAAAATTGCTTATGATGATAAAAAACCAAAAAAATATACAAAGGCCTAAATATTTATGATTAAAGATGGAAAATCAAACTACCAATAGTTATTATCTATTTTATTGTCACAACTACCTCTATAGTTGTCAAAACTGCCTCTGTCGATAGTCGATATTGCAATAGATAATCAAAAGGTGGGTTTTAGGGATGTTTGATGTTGTCTGATAATAATCTCCCTTCCTTATAAGCAAAGTTCAACCAGATAAAGACAAAAAATTTAGCAGCTAGAAAAAACCACAAGTTCAATTAGTGATTTTATGTCTATATCAAAACTACCTCTTGCAAAGGCAAAAACTTATCTATGTCACAAAACCGCATCTATTGATAGTCAATTTTGTAGAAAGACCGAAAAGTGTCAAAAATGTCAGAGCTTATCAGTTAAGGTTGGAAGTTTGTTCAAAACTGCAATTGTCAAGGTCAAAACCCCCTGTGCAAAATCACCTTTTAAAGAGCAATATCATCTTTCATCTAGAGGATGAGATTTTTAAAAATTTGAACCACAGTCTGCGTTCAATCTAACCTACAAGCTTGAATAACACACTTAAACCACACGAGGTTAGTTGAAGAGGAGGGTTTCCACTATGGTCACCAAATGTAAGATCAAAATTTGGGCAAATAGATTTAGATATGCAATTTATATCAAAAACACCCAAATCTATAATCTACCATTAAAATTGAGAATTATTAGATCAAAATGCAATAAATTGAATCATTCAAAATAACATCATAATCTAAAGCTAAATGTTCCCAATCAAAATTTAAACAAAAAGACTAAGGATTATAGATAGAGATTGGTCACAAGTAGACTCAAAATTTTAGCATGATGTTGGCTTGGTTAAGAGACTTGGATTGGATGGATAGCTCGATGAAAAGATGGATTGGTGTAGCATGGATTCATTGCACATTCCTTAGTTAGTTCAATGGAAGAATGAAGTTTAAATAGACAATGGAGGATTAAAAAAGAATTAAAAAATCCTTGGAAGCCTCTAGAAATAGAGGCTTCTAGAGGGGAAGGCTAAGATGGAGAGGATTCTAGAATTGGAAAATTCTACAATCCATTAAAAAGATAAACAAGATTAATAGGTGGTTAGATAGGTGATTAAGGATTAGGGATGTAGGAGAGCCTAGGAACAGGATAGGATAGGTGGGATTGGAATTAAAATTTTTAATATAATAAATTAATGAGATTAGTTAGTGGATAATAGGAGATTCACTAGATTAATTGATTTATGGGGTAGGAATAGGATTAACATGATACATAAGAATGAAGGGGGGTGTTAGATAAATGACTAGAAGAGGTGGTACTAGGATGGAATTAAAAGAGGTAAATGATATTAGATAAAATAGGTAAAATTAGTGTCGATTTATAGTGATATTAGTGATGATAAATGAAGCAAGCAAATTTAGATGTATATACAAACAGGGAGACAAAATTTTATTTAACTAATTATTTGATTATGTGAGACAAGAGCATAAGCAATCAAAGAGATATATATATATAATAAATTCAAAATATAAATTTTAAACGAAGCCTTGATCTTGCAAATAAACAAGTTAGCAATCTGATTTAAGGCCTCCCACTTAGGTGAACTGCAGAAAAACTGTTGATAATTTTTAATAAAAGTCAAAATCATCTTTTACCCCTCTAAAACCACTTTTGCATAGTTAGATTTTCAAAATCAATTCCAAAGAGGCAAAATTAAAATTAACATGTCAAAACTGCAACTGAGTAATCTACGATTTTACATACAGTTAGCTAGCAGTAATCATGTGATCAGTCAAAATCACTTGTGGTTAGTCAAAATCACTACTAGTAATAAAAAACGTAGATATTGAGAAGTAATTTTGAAATTGGTAGGAAAAATTATAAACTTTAAAATAGACTACAAAATAAAATGTTATTGTTTGGAACAAGTCTATCAGAATTATTTAAAACAAGTTTATATCAGATGCTATCAGTAACAAGGTGTTATCAAAACTGTCTAAGTTAAAATCGTAGATTAAATTTCAAAATCACCTTTAGAAATCAATATTGCTATTATCAAAAAGCGATTTTGCTTCTAAGTAAATTAAGGTGCATATGTAAATTATAAAAAATGTTAAAATTACCTAAAGTTGATGGTGGCTTAAAATTAATGAGAAAAGATAAATTATTAAAAATGAAAAACACCCCCTTTTTTTGGACTATATTCAAATTTACTTATATAACTTCAAATTGCTTATAGCGATCAAAATCACTTTTGTCGAGAAGTGGTTTTGTGTAAAATTTAAAAATATATACACATAATGTTTCAAATATTGTTAAAACTACTTATGACGTTTAAAACTAGATTATTAGCAAGAATCAGATATCTACTACTAAAGATCAAGAACTAGATTAATAACACTTATTATCTAAATAGTGTCAAAATCGTAATTAAGATTCAAAATCGTTACTGTATATAAGTGATATTGCATAATATAGTCAAAAAAGTTATCTTTGGTGGCAATGACTTTGTCTAAGTAGATTTTCTCCTTCCTTATAATGACATCATAGGCAAATAGAAGCATCAAAATTATCAAAGATCAAAAAGACAGGTTTTTGTTAGTGACAATATGCCTAAATCAAAACCGTTATTTACATAAGTAAAACCATAGATGGGAATCAATATCATAAGCAAGGATAATCAATTTTGTGTAATATTAAAAAACCTACTTATTTGAAGGTGACAAATGTTTTGTTTCTATCCCTACAAGAGAACAAGATTATTCCAGGGGTATAAAAATCAGCAAGAAGTCAAAATGTTTAATATTGACCTTAGTGCAATACTTAAGTCAAAATCATAACTATATTAGGCAAAATTGTAGATGAGTTTCAAAATTGTAACTATTGAGAAGTGATTTTGAAAGAGATCAGAAAACTATAAAAGAAGTTAACTACTAACAGTCAAATTCGTGCCGTTAGTCAAATTCCAACTGGGATCTACAAAATCACCGATGCAAAACAGTAATTTACAGTTCAAAATCGCAATTCTCCTAAAACGTAAAATTCTTAAGATTTCAGAGACCAATCTCTCTCTAACCTATCCTACAAGTTGATTTAACACATTTTACACACACAATAGTTAGTTTAAATGAGGGCTCCCACTGTGGTCACCAATGTAAGCTTGTAAAATTTGAGCTATGGATTCAATATACTATATATAGTAACTTAACCCAAAATCTACAAAAACATCAAAAGGAGATAATATATAAGCAATCAGAACTTACAAGAAAGTTGTTACCATCACCTTGCTTCTCTTGTCTTTCCTCTGAGATCTTCAAACAGATTCTCCAAGGATTATTGTCTTGCTTGTTAGATTTCTTGATAATGGTGGCTTCAAGATTTAGAATGCATGCAAGAGGGATCGATGGCTTCTTTGATACAAGGATATATAGGTTTAATGGGAGTATGAAGGCTATAAGAGAGCTTGTATATGCCTTGATTCCAATTCCAGTTCTAATTATTCCAACCAAGCTCCATGCTTGGTTATTTATAGAGTGGTAAGGAGGATTAAAAATAAATTTTAAATTCATAAGAACTCTCTAGTTTTAGAGAATTAGAGAAGGCTCTAAATTATAAAGGCTTCTAGATTTGATTAGGAGTGAATAGGGATTAGTTTCGGGTAGGGAGGTTTAAGGATCCAGGTGTGTAGGAGATGCTATGAATAGGTTGGCTATGGAGGGTAGGTAGAATATTTTGAATTTAAATTGGCAAGTGGGGCAAGTGGTTAATAAATGAAGTGGGATTAGTGTTTTAATAAGATGTTATTGGGATAATCAAGAGATTAATATAGCATGGGGTGTGTAGAAAGGTTAGCATGATGTAGAAAATATATAATGAAGAATGGAATTTATTTATTTGATTAGGACCAGGGTTATGGGATTAATAATGGGATTAATGAAATATTTAAGGCAAGCATATTTAGATATATACACCTCTCTTATGCCATGGTGGAGAGATTGTCCTGTCCTATTGCTACGTCATTTCTTTGTTACTCCCCTTAGCTTGGGTATAATCTTTTGGCCCCTCAACATATTGACACTGAAACCCTCAATCATTGATGGAATCTTAGATCCCTTCACCATGTTTAGGTTAGAAGGTTTGAGAATATCTGGGTGGCTTTCACTAAACCTAAAAAAAATCATTTCCTTTAGTGTATTATTAACCAAGGTCTTCCAGTGGGTGATTGGCTCAAACACATGGGGTCTCAAATCCCACCTATCCCACCTGTCACCATCTAGAATCCCTTAAATATATTTTGTGGTTTTGCCCTCATGCTCAGTCTGTCTAGAGATGGATGCATACCCTCTTCAATCCTTTTAGGCTTGAAATGTTCACTTGGAATATGACTCTCCTAGGGGACTCTGTCTTACTCCCTACAAGATACAACAAATTTTGGCAGATTTTTCATATTGATATTATTTTTCAGATTTAAAAAACTAGAAATAAAACATTTTTTAATCATTAAGACATGGAAAAAAAATTATAACAAAGCTGTGATATATAATGTTACCTTCTAGACCCATAGTCATACGGATAAAGTCTGCTCAAGCTCCACCCTCTGAAAATTCTTATATACCATTGGGGGAATGCTCTTTATGCAATCAGTTGTGAGCCTCCTGAAGCCCGTCCCCCTGCCACCATCCCCCCCAAGGAAGTGGGCGTGGGGGTAGATATCAATGTTCTCACAGCAAGCAATTTAGGTATTGTAGGAGCTCCTCTCCTCGCCCTCACTGGAAATCTTCACATTGTAGATCTGACAGGGCTACCAAAGATAGTGGTGGTTGGAGGTGGGAGTTAGGGTCCTCCTCCACAGGACAAGTTCCTACAGCTGGCCCTCATCATTTCACTCTCTAAGGAGGATTTTATAATTAAGCAACAAGATGATACTAAAAATAACCAACAAACTGATGGTTGGGAACCTATGGCAATTGATAAAGACCCCCTTACCCAAGGGGTGTGGGGAGGAAACTCTTAGGATCCTTTGTTGTTGTCAGCGACCATGTTTGTTATTGTTGCTCAATGAGTTCCTTCTTATTTATGCTTTCATTTATTCTTTTTTTGGTTGATATGCACTTGAGTTAGTTTAACCTTGATTTTTCTGGGTTTTTGTGGACATTGTTCTCCTCTCGAGGCTTGTTTTAGCTCAATGTGGATATGTTTTGGGGGTGTGACTTTTTTACCCATCTTTTTTGTATGATTAACGACGTACTATATATTTTTTTTATTAAAAGTGTTATTCAATCAAAAAAAAACCTTGGCATATAGTTAGGGACTATGAGATCAAGTTTCTAGAGGCCAATATGCTTGTATATCATATTAGTGCCCCTACCTCTAGTGAAGCTAAATATCAAGGTAGGAAAACATTCAAAGCTAAAGCTATTGATAATGCTACTTTTCAAGCTAAAAATGAGAGCAAACAATATCGACACTCTAATAGTGTGACTCCAAAAATATGAATGAAACCACTAGTGTTTGGCAAGGTGCTAAAGCAAACCACTAAAAGGTTAGAAGGCTCAGGGGTTCTATGGGCTATAGGAGATCTATAGTGGCTATCTGGTTTGCTAACTTGCACTAAGACATAGACAAAATTATAAACCGGGTTGGGGCTAACATGAATAAGCACACAAAGTATGCAAATTACTCTAATGGGTCCAACCACAGTAAGGCAAGTAGCTAAGACTAGACTATGGATTGCATAAACAAAGCGAGAACAACAATACCGAATGGAAAGAGATAACAACTGGAATGTAAATTTAGAAACTAAGGCACTTTGAGGCCAAATGAAACACGTTTAAAGCAATAAAGATGGTTTAATCAATAAAGACATTTTTAATAAAGGGTTCAAGAGCATGCCTATTCTAAATTTGAGCTATCCTTCCAATTCAATACTATTGTTTTCTAACAATGCAATGTTCTAGTTTAGCAAAAGAGAGAGAACGTTTAAGCAAGTTTTCTAGTTTGTTTTGAGCATGTATATCTCTACTTTGCAATGAGGAATGGTTCCAAAGAGAGTAATGATACGAAACAAAAGAATATTTCAAGAAATTAAAGTATTCTTTAAAGATATACAAATGCAATAAACTTTGAAAACTACTCTAAGCAATACACAAAATAACTATTTCACTAAAACAGTTCAAACCCTAGCATATACACTAAAAAAAACAATGGGGTTTCACTTTGCATAGAAAAATGCCCTCAGATCTAGCTGAAAGATGAAGTGCAGATGTTCTACCAACCAAGAATTCAAGCTAGGAAGCAATGTAGGAGGAAGACCAAACTATGTGTAAGCTGAAGTCCAAACCAAAAGCCAAGAGCAAAGGAGGAGGAGAAGTGAGAAATTGTAATGGTGTAAGAGCTCCAACCAAGTGCACAAATCAAGTGCAATGCCAAATGTAAAATCTTAAGATCAAGCCACAAGGAAGAAGGAACAACTAAGAGTAGCAATGGAGTCTCCAAGAAAGTGTGTAGCAGCATATGGGATCTTCTATCCCCAATCAAGCTCAAGAGTACCAAGAATGAATCAAGAGAGATTCAAGAAGGCATGAAAGTAAAGAGAGGGAAGAAGAATCAATAAAAAGATGGAATGAGAAGAGAGAGGCTCAAAATGAATGAGAAAGAGGCATATATCGCCACCCAAATCCACCAAATGACCTAAAACTAGCCATTTTTGGCCATTTGACTTCATTTTGGGCCTTCTAGACACGTTTTACCCAGGTCATGGCCTAGGTTGTGTCTTTGGTGAAGGAAACATGTGACCTAGGCCATGGGTTTCCTTCACACAGGCTGTGGTTTGGGTCAAATAGGGTCCAGGGCTGGTCAACAAGCTCCTAAGAGGCCCCGAGAGGTTTACAGAAAGGCCTATCTTATGTGCAAAAGGCTCAATATGGACTAGGGATGTATGGGGGATAGGAATATGATGCGGGAGAGGTCCAAGCAGATGTCATATGTCTCAAATTATAATGATTAGGGTTAGTAGTCTGCACGTGAGCCGATGTGTAATCATAGGGAGGAGTAAGGTCATAAGAAGTACGATTACATATGCCATCGAGGTACAAGTAGTCAATTTTGGAATGAACAAGGAGATTGTGCAATACTTGGAAGCCACACCAAAGCAAAGAAAATGAAGAACTATAAAGATAAAAGGAAAATTACCTGCACTTACCAGATAAAGATGGTGGTGGAAGAAATCGACAGCATGATCTACGAATGAGAATGCAACTATTTTGTAATCCAAAATCCAACTCCAGATCTAACTCCATCTCCTGTAAAGAAGGGACATAAGTGACATTAAATCACATCATACTATCCAGAATGACATTTACTAGGGCATCAACCCTAGTGTTCTCCCTGCGAGGGAAATGGGTAAATTGGACATCCTCAAAGAAAGAGAGCAAATCATGCACCACCTCAAAGAGGGGGAGAAACTTAGAGCTAATGATGGCCCAGACACTGGTGAGTTGAGACATGGCCAAGAGTGAGTCAAATAATAACTGCACATAGCATGTGCCTAACTCATGGGCATCGGTCAAGGTGCCAATGATTGTGAGATACTCGATGGCATTATTTGTCTCGTTGGTAAGGAAGAAACCAGTCACAATAAGCTCATGGCCCCACTAATCATTGATAACCCAAGCTGCAACTGTTGGTCCTGGGTTGCCCCAACTGCTACCATCAATGTGAATCACCACTAAAAGGTGTACCATAATGAGGGTCGAGAACACAAGACTAACAACTATAGAAAGGTGATCTCAAAATAAAGTGATGTAAGCGAGTTTCATGAAGGAAACAAATTAAAAAATCAAGACACAATCATAACAGTTGACCAACACTGGTCGTGGCAAGAGGTAACAGGGGAAAGTGGGGGTAAGCTTGGAGAAGATGAAGACCAATCGACAAGACTAGAGCAAGTCCCAAACAACCACAGCCAATTGACAACCCTACCTTCAACCACAATGAATAAGAGAGAGAGAGAGTCAAAATGGATTGACTACGGAGAAGAAAAGAAATGACTAACTAAAATAAGTACAACAAGTAACTTTTATCTTTGGGTGCCCACGAAATAGGGCACAGGCCCAAGAAGTCGATAGGGACCTAGAAGGGGTCCTAGGGGCCAAAATGGGGCTAGAACGGGCCCAAGGAAGCCTTGAATTAAAAAATGGAAGATGTCAATGTGCTCAGAACATGGCAAAACCCCCAAAATGGAGGTTTTGTGGTCTGAAATGCAAAAATAGGTAAAACACCCAACCAAAGGCCCACAAGGTACATCCGACAAGGAGTGCATGGGCCTGACAGGGCAGAGGACTTGGGCATCCAAGAGAATGGAACGGTCCCCAAACACACCCAAGGAGGCCTCAAAGAGAGAAACAGACCCTGTCATTGTGTTTGGAATGGGCCAAAACCTCTAAGATGAAGGTTTAGGGGTTCTAGGAGCCAAAACGGGGTGAAATAGAGGCCCAAAAAAGGGAAAAAGACAAACTTCTAGCCCATGGCACAACTTTGTCCAGAAAGTCACATCCTAGACCAGAAGAGGCCAAAAATAGGCCTAGGGAGCCTGAAAAGGGCCCAAAACTTGCCCAAAATGAAAGGGAAAGGGGGAAACAAGAAGAGAATGTTTGTGATCTTATCAAAACATGGTTTTCTTGTTCCACAACATGTACGACTGATCCAAGGTCACGTTCTCTCGTGAAGATGTGAGGAGTCAAAGTGCGAGAGGCAAAAAATACATCTCAACCAGTAGAACCACCACCTTTGTGGAGGGGTCAACCATGAGAGTGTCTCAATGCCAATCATAATGAGAGGCGAGGAGGGGTGGCAGGAGGCCTGTGATAGATTAATACCAGCCAAGAAAGGCTAGAACAAGTCATAAGCAACCACAACCACTAACCCATATCACCTACAGGCACTGCGGAAAAGGGAGAGGGAATTAATAAAGGGATAACTACTAGCAAGTAGTAGCCTGACCAAATAAAAGAATTAAAATACTTTTTTTCTATCCCAAGGTGCATCCAAGGTAGAGTGCACAAGCCAAATGGCAAGGGAGGCCCACAAGGCTCTGATGATGGATGCCACGAAAGGGGCAATCTACCGAACGGGGGTCTGGGGAGGGTGTTCTAATACGCTGAGGCTCACCAAAGCACCACAAGGCCAAACCCGGGCATGTCCTTGAGGGCAGGCCACCACTTCTCCCTAACTAGAGCCTGCCCCTGAGACAGGCTACTACTCAGCCTACTAAGAGGCCAAAAAATGGGGAAAAGGCGGGAGGAAGGAGATGGAGCACCCATATCCTTAGGTTCACCAGTCATGACCTGAAACACATGAGTGTCGAAGGTGGGGTCATTATTGGTGAAAAGACCTCTGAACCCAAATAAGTAAGAGGATGGCGGTGCGTAATATGCACAGGTATGAGCTTCTTGTAAGCTCTCCTCTTATTGATCGGGTTGGGTGATATACCAAGGACGAAATAACACTTGAGATCAGACTTAATGACTCTAGTGGCCTTAGTAGGAGACGTGTTGAGAGAGCCAATACTCTGATGGGAAAAGTGCAATGCAAGGAGAAGCTCAATATATGGGGAGACATCCTAGAAGAGGTCTCCAAAAAGAGATGAGCTAGCCTAGCATCATAGAACAGAAGGAGTCGAGTGACACACGTCAGATCCAAAGGAGTGAACGTTGATCGGTACTCAACCGGATCAAAATGCTCATCCTTGAGAAAATGAGATTCAATAATAGGGGGTGTGTGAGAACCCACATAACCCCATGAAGAGACAGCTAAAGCCTCGCTTGAGGGCTTTGTCTTTGCATAGAGAAATGCCTAGGGATCTGGGTCAGCATTCATAGTGTGAACCTCACCTTCATTCACAAACTGCACCATGCGAAACGTGGTCAATGCGATGGCCTGCATGGCAGTGGTCCAAGGACGACCAAGAATCATGTTGTATGAAAGATCAAGTTCTAACACACAACTCGATTTTGACTATCTTGGGGCCAAAGTTGACCCAGAGCTTCACGTTCCCCACCAGCGTAATCGTGTCATTGTTGAAATTGACATAGTTATGGCAAAAATTAGAGAGCTTCTTCTGACTGATCTCGAGCTTGTGGAACACATGCAAGGGCATGATATTCAATGCAGCTCCATTGATAATACACCGCTTGATGCAACAATCATCAACAGAATTCTCTATGTAGAGAGGGAACCGAGCCCTATTTTCAAGAACTAAAGCATTTGGTAAAGAGGCTAGGTTGAAAGATAAGATGGGAGGACAAGGGTGCTTAGGCATATCAGAGTTGAACAACACTTTGACATCATTATGTAGCGGACCCTCGTGAGAGAAACCAAGCTCGTTAAAGATGAGACCCCTTTGCTCAAGGCAAAGGCAAAGAAGGTTCCAAATGGAGATGCCATTCGAGAGGCCCTATAACTCCTCTATGACAGAGTAAGGATGTTGTCTAGCCTGGGGAGGGATGGTACACCTAAAATCAAATCTAACTTTAGGTTTTCCTATCCCTGTGGGTTGGACCAAGGGCCCAGTGCCACTAGTCTCTCCAATAGGGTTGGTGGCCCAACTGGAGCACATGTTGACAAAGCACTCATACCCAGTAGAGGCTATGTTGATAGTAGCAACAATCTTGCTACTCTCATGCTTGGCTTTCCCTCTCGGGTCAACCTGGGAGGAGTCAAAAGAAGTGGAAGAGCAAGATGGAGAATGAGGGGCCTTAGCCTTTGATTTCTTCTTTTTCTTCTTCTTCTCCTTGTCATGGTCAGGCAAATACTCCTTGAAAACTTACAACTTGTGGTTGGGTTTCACAAGAGGAGAACTCTGAGACGGAGGCAAGACTCATACACCAAACTGTTGGGTGGCACAACTGTTATCATCGTGCCCCCTCATCCGATGGAAGTTGTAAAATTTGGTGAGGTCATAAGGAAACACCGTCCATTCTTTTGTTGTGTTTGATTCAAAAGCCTTTTTTTCAGATTGCTTCTTTCTCAAAGCAATCACCTTGCGGTTGTCCTTGTCCTTTTTCTCAAGAGGAGAATCAGTGACACCATTGTCAGTCGCATTACGGTTGCGATCATGTGAAGAGGATGACTTTTGGGAAGGTATGGACTGCATGCTTGCACGCACCTCAAACACTTTGATCTTTAGACACTCATTAACAACTTCATCATATGAGTTGGGCTCACGCTTGAGGACTTCAAGGTGAACCTCCTGCCTCAATGCTTGCATGAACATATCATAAAGTTGGTCATCCGAGAACCTAGTCCTGCATATATGAATGATTGAATGCCATCTATGCATAAAATCAAAGTTTGACTCACCTTTGGCTTGAGACATGGAGGTGAGTGATTGTATGTTGAGGTTAAAAGCCCTGGAGATATCAAAGAACTGGAGAAAGTCATCAAGAAGGAGCTGGAAACTAGAGAGAGAATTTGGAGGCAGATTCTAAAAGCAAACAAGAGCTTCAACTCATAGAGAATGAGCGAAGTGCTTCAACATCATACCTTCGTCATGTTCCCAATCCATACATGCCATCATGAATGCCATAATATGCTCTGTGGGACTAGATTCTTGAGTCCTATTGCATTGACGTAGTTCAGGGATAGGAGTAAGAAGAGGAATAGCACACACCCAAGGGGCTAGAGGATTCTGGAAGAGATCCTCAAGCACGGTTGATAGCAGGTTGGTGACGAGCTCCAAGAGGGGGATCGTGATGGTAATGATGTTGTCTATGCCCATAGGCATCACCATAACCATGGCCACGGAGAGGATGATGTCAAGGCGGCTCTTGATAGGGAGGATGCTCATGGTGGAAATCATCTCTACCACGAGGTGGGAAATGACCACAAGATGGGTGACATTCCTCACGAGGATGATGGAAAGACATGACATACTTATGGAGGCGGTCGTGATGACCAAAATCCCCATGATGTTGATCATGTGCCATTAGTTGAGGGTCAACCAATGGGCACTAATGCTCTTGACAGGCATCCCACGAATCTCTAGTCTGTAGATGATCAAAATCAGCATGGTTGTCAAAAATTCTAAAGGAACGGCTAGAAGGATGGGATAAATCTTCATGATGAAGATACCTCGTCAAGTGGGAATACTTGTAACCCACCACATGGACATATGGGGGTTCTTGTTGTAGAGTCTCCTACTGAGAAAGAGGTGGGGGACTCATACGAGAATTGGTCAAGGCACTCGAACCAGACTGGGTGTGATCTTTATCTCTAGAGGAAGCACATTGCCTATTCTTAGGGGAAGAGGGATACACTTCATTCACCTGAAGGCATTTATGACAATCATCTATGATTGTACATAACTCATCAGGCCCTATTGTGCAAGAGGATCCTCATCACCTCAAATGGGTGAATGAGAATCAGGGTCAAGTCTCAAGGAGGTATCATCAAACAAATAATGCTCAGACTTGTGGAAAGGTAAGTGAGCCCATTAGTTATGGATTTGTCAATCTTTTTCCCTATGGAACATGAGAGGGTCAAGGTCACTATGCTGGGTCGAGATAACCTCTTGGGTCCTATGGTGTCTATGGTATTCCATTGCATCCTTAGCCTGCTCATGAGTGAGCTTAGGGACAAGACCCTGAATCCGACGAAATTGACATCCCAAGGGTGGGAGGCTAGCCATGGATGCAATGAAACAAGATCAACATGGGAGACAACAAAAAAGGCAACCGGTTGGAGAACCAACAAGGAGAAGGACATAAAACCAAAAACAAGATCACACAACTAGAGGGAGAGCCAAAACACAACTAAAAGAAAAGCCTTATGACTATCAGAGGGGGATTGGCTAAGAGAGCTCTAAACGAGATAGAATAAATGTGAAACCATATGTGAGGTCCCACCGAGCGTGCCAAAATGTAGCTCCAAGAATCTGAACGGAACCACTAGTGTTTAGCAGGGTGCTAAAGCAAACCACTAAGAGGCTAGAAGGCTCAAGGGTTCTATGGGCTATAGGAGATCTATAGTGGCTATCTGGTTTGCCAGCTGGCACCAAGCTATAGACAGACTTGCAAACCAGGTTGGGGCTAACATGAGCAGGCACGCAAAGTATGCAAATTACTCTAAGGGTCCAACCACAGTAAGGCAAGTAGATAAGACTAGACTATGGATTGCATAAACAAAGTGAGAACAATAATACCGAATGGAGAGATAACAACTAGAATGTAAATCTAGAAGCTAAGGCACTTTGAGGCCAAATGAAAGACGTTTTAAGCAATAAAGAAGTTTCCAAGAAAGGGTTCAAGAGCATGCCTATTCTAGATTTGAGCTATCCTTCCAATTCAGTACTATTGTTTTCTAACAATGCAATGTTCTAGTTTAGCGAGAGAGAGAGAATGTTTAAGCAAGTTTTCTAGTTTGTTTTGAGCATGTATATCTATAACATGCAATAAGGACATGTTCCAAAGAGAGCAATGATATGCAACAAAAGAATATTTCAAGCAATGAAAGTATTCTTTAAACATATACAAATGCAAGAAACTTTGGAAACTACTCTAAGCAATGCACAAAATAATTATTTCACTAAAGCAGTTCAAACCCTAGCATATACACTACACAAAACAATGGAGTTTCGCTTTGCATAGCAAAGTGCCCTCAGATCAAGCTCAAAGATGAAGTGCAAAGGTTCTACCAACCAGGAATCCAAACTCGGAAGCAATGTAGGAGGAAGACCAAGCTATGTGCACGCTGAAGTCCAAACCAAAAGCCAAGAGCAAAAGAGGAGGTGAAATGAGAACTTGCAATGGTGTAAGAGCTCCAACCAAGTGCACAAATCAGGTGCAATGCCAAATGTAAATGCTTGGGATCAAGCCACAAGGAAGCAGGTACAACTGAGAGCAGCAATGGAGTCTCCAAGCAAGTGTGTAGCAGCGTATGGGATCTTCTATCCCCAATCAAGCTCAAGAGTACCATGAATGAATCAAAAGCGATTCAAGAAGGCATGATAGTCAAGGGAGGGAAGAAGAATCAATAGAGAGATGGAATGAGAAGAGAGAGGCTCAAAATGAATGAGAAAGAGGCATATATCCCCACCCAAATCCGCCAAATGACCTAAAACTAGTCGTTTTTTGTCGTTTGACTTCATTTTGGGCCTTTTAGACACATTTTGCCCAGGTTTGACCTAGGCCGCGGCTTGTGTGAAGGAAACCTGCAGCTAAATGAATGAGAAAGAGGTATATATCCCCACCCAAATATGACAAATGACCTAAAACTAGTCATTTTTTGTCGTTTGACTTCATTTTGGGCCTTTTAGACACATTTTGCCCAAGTGGTGAAGGAAACATGCGACCTAGGCCACGGGTTTCCTTCACAAGAGCCACGGCCTAGGTCAAACAAGGCCCAAAGCTGATCAACAGTGTCCCAAGAGGCCCCGATAGGTCTCCAGAAAGCCCTGTCTTTTGTGCAAAAGGCTCAATATGGACTAGGGATGTATGGAGGGTAGGAATATGATGCGAGAGAGGTCCAAGCAAGTGGCGAATGTCTCAAAGTAGGATAACCAGGGTCGGTAGTCTACACGTGAGCGGATGTGTAATCATAAGGAGTAGGGTCACGAGAAGTATGATTACAAATAGTACATAATGAAATAGAAGAAGTGTTGTGTCAACATTTCATGTGTTGACAGGGTGGTGGTTGTGAAAAAATTGTTCTCCAATGTTTTTGATGGCAAAAGAATAGTGTTTATAAATTATCTCCAACTATCCACAATTACACTTTTTATCATGGTTTTTAATTAGTTTTACACTTAAAGAAAAATGATTTAAGTTGGACAGAGGCATCAAAATAACAATATTAATTTTTCCTAGATCATAAGTTTGTGGGAGCAATGGTTTTGATTGCAATTTCTATGTACGAGTACAAAGATTTAAAAAATTATAAGTAAAAAATTAAATAGCAGGATTTAAAATGCACTACTAAGTCTTAACACCGTAGGTTAGATATGGTCAAGTCACACCTAATATAAGTCATCATTGATGGAGAAATGTAGTTGTTATATGTGAAGATTACTATCAAGGCACAATGTGGAATTAATATACTCATAATTCCCTTTTCTAATCTACTATCTAATTTGTTGATTTTGTAATACTCTTTTAAGCATTAGAAATGGAATATGAAGTGTCCAAGTTAAGGAGTTGGGCTCTACAATGGTGAGGCATAGGCTTATTGCAGTAGCTATTTAAATAAGGGTCGTTGCAGTAATTATCACCATCAAACCAATGCAGAAGACATCATGGCAATTACCTATCTGCATTGAACAGTTTGGTTGCCAAGGAAGCTTGCACCATTGCAGATGTAGATGGGCTCATTGTAAGAGGGATGGCTTGTTGTAGAACAAGAGACAAATGAATAGCAATCAACGCCATACCTTTCTTACACATTAAGTTGTTTATCTTTGTGCACCAAATGTAATAAATAGTTTGTCCAATTTTATTTTATTTTTTTAAGTCTATCACCCACATTCATCTACAACTTGCAAACAATCATGATAGTATTGTCATTGTGATTGGCATATTAGCCAACATTATTATGTTGTTAATGTTTATATTGTCGACTTTATGTAGTGTTGTAATGACGCTCTTTAGTTATGTTTGGTTGTTGAAGGTGGTTTTTAACTGACAACCATTGGGTTTTGTCCAGTAAATAGAACAATGTACATCAAGGTAAGGGTGTTGTGTAAAAGGGTTTCCCTATACCAAACCCCTGTATTGAGCACTACCTATGAAATAAAATTGTCGTTACTCTTATGTTCTTCTCTGCTATGTCATGGTATGCATTTACTAATTTGCAACTAATGTTCCTTTGGTAGCGTAGTCTCCATGACAACACAACTTTGTCATAAAATGCAATTGACAGACATTTTTTTAGTTTCTGCCACTATTACATGTGAAGATCACTATTAACCCAGCAAACACAGGCAGAATAGGCACATGCACAGCATTTAAAGTGGTAGGTTTTATCATTAGCAGGTTTATGCCACTGTTGGATACATGCCAGAGAAAGACATGAACAATCGAGATGCAAAGCATTGTCATCAAAAATCAAAAGAACCAAAAACAAAGAGGGCAGAAAGTTTGCAGCCACTGATGCAGCACTGTGATAACAGTAGTAGCTAAGCTTGCCTCATAGAAAGAAAGACACCGATCGGCAGAAAAAACACACTTTGGGGAAAGGATTCAAAACGAATTGCATTGTCTACACACTTCATTGGGTCCTACAGAGGACGTTAAAAGTCTTCATCATCATCATTATAATCCTTCATGAATGTAGGGAGTGACCTACTTGCATTCAACATAAAAATGGCAAAAGCTACAAATGATGAAAATTGGAGAGAAAAAACCCTCTCGTACTAAATTCAATAGTCACAGACAAGTTGATCACTTCTATGCAAAACATAGACCATGATCAGAATCATTTATTGCTTTCTATAAGGTCTGAAATGTGTAATTGACAAAGAAAAATAAACAATACAATAATTTGATTCACCAAAGAAACCAGGATTAAGTTGGCACTTTAGCAAAATGGCCATGTAATCAGCCTTCTACAGTGAGTTGAGCTACGGTTGCATAAATTGCAAGAACCTTGGTAATCCAAGGTTTTATTGTGGCAAGCAGGCTTTTATTGCAGCAACCTAGAAGTAATGATAAATGAGAGCTTGGTTAAGAAAAAAAAGAAAAATGTGTAGTATATGTTCTCTAGGCAAAGGGCAGAAGTGAGGATTTTAGAGTCATAGAAGCAATTCTATGATGCACAAATTAGGTGTATCCAACTTGAGATAATAAGGCATATTTTTAAAAGCTGCTTGTGAGGGGATATTTTTGGGAATTTTTGTTGTAAGGAGAAATATATGTTCTACAAAGAAATCTCTATCACCAAAGGAGTATCACCTTTGTCAACAACAAAGCAATGCTTTACTTTTTTTGAATGTAATGAAACTTCGACTTCATATGTCCCATGGAAGCCTCGAAATTGAAATTGGCCTTGATGATCTGTGTGACCCTCTAAGTGTGTAGTCCACTCTTTCTTTAGGGCAAGGAATCTCTTTCCTGCTTCATTGATAGCCCCATCTGCATCAACCAGGTGTGCCTGCTGCGTAGCCATAGCTAGTTCCCAAAAACCCCAAAACATAATACCTTCAACAGCTTCGTGTGCAAAAACTTCACGAAGTAAAACTTCTAAGTCATCAGCCCTTAAAAATTCATTAGCTGAATGTACATCTACCTCTGTAAACCAGATAGGGAGGCCCAGAACACTCAATTTATTCAAAGCAGAGGATATAATGGAACCAACAGGATAAGCATTATGACCCTGTACACCTATCCCCCCAACAGGTGCACCTTGAGTCTGAAGATACACAATCTGATCAATATACTTCTCTGGAGAAGACCTGGCATCACGACCATCTTCTACATGGTAATCATTGACAAACAAAGTTGCTGATGGATCAAGCTGATGAACCATTTTAAACATATAAGCCCAGATTTCTTTGCCTAGCCTATCTTTATAGAATGAATTATGTAACATCTCGTTGTTTACATCATAATGCTGAAATCTACCAGAATACCTAGAAAGTAAATTAACAATGCGATCTTGGATTGCTGCCCGTAGCTCTTCCTTATTTAATGCTCTAACCCATTGCGGCACAGCATTCTGATCTTCCCAGAAGATGCAGTGTCCTCTAATTTGTATACCATGGCACTTGCAAAGGTCAGTGAGATCATCCACATCCCTATAATTATGTTGCCCCTTCTGTGGCTCAGTCCATGGCCATTTCATTTCATTTTCAAAAACAGCCCAGTTAAAATGTTTCACAAAGAAGGCAACATAGTTTTCATTATAAATGCTGTTCCTATTGATGCATGTCCCCAAAGGAAAACTATTGTGGATCTGTTTGACTTTGACACACAACCCACAGAACTTTTTCACTTCTGATCCTGATATTTTGAGTATCACTTCACGCGTACGTACCTGCAAGAAAATTGAAATCGGTCAATCAGTGATGGGTCCAAGATACTACTATAGGATGAGGAAACACAGAGTCTGTTTGCACTGTATAGCTCATCTAAACAGATATTCTATGTAGTACAACATCATCCTGCTTATGCTTCTTGATTGACATATTGTAACTGCTTCAACAAATTTAAACAAGACAATTACATTACCTTCAACAAGATCTCGTGTCAGGAAATCTACAAGGACAATCACAATAATGACATGAATTCATGCATATCATGGAATCGTAAATTCTTGGAGGATGACTTCTTGAGAAAGAACATTCAAGTAGTATTTGAGTTAAAATCTGGAACTCAGAAACATGTTCAGACCATAGTTATGAGATAAAGGTGTACTGGAAATAGGCCCAAAAGCTTTCATATAAAGATTATGGGACACTTCAATGACAAATGCATTTAAAATAGAAGAAGTAGAGAACTTTTAGATTTCGATGCATCCTTCAAAATTCAATTACCTGATTTGAGTGGATTGGAGCCTGAAAGACTAATCACTTTGTTTTTATAAAAACCACGGGCCACAATCAACAGCATCACCATTGTTTTTGGTAAATTGTCATGTACTTTATTTGTTTTTAATGTAAGATGAGAGGCATTCTCAGAAAGAAAAAAGAAAAGTATGCTAGGCATAGATATTACCCGTATCAGTATTCCTCCAGGAAATTTACGTATATCTATTTGAATGGGATGCATTTTCCTAAACACATCGTCTGAAACACCCAGTTCAAATTACGATTCTGGATTTATGCCTTCATTTAGTTATGGCATCTTAGCCATATATCTTGTTTGTTGACTTTTTTTTTTCTAGAAAACGCAACCTCAGTGATTGTGATGTTGATAACTTACTCATTTATGTTATTAGCCTGGATACTCACGGTATCTTTTACTCAGAAACGAGATAAAAGGTTCATACCTTGGAAACTATAGTAAGTTCATACCTTGACATTGGTGAAAATTTATAAAGGGAGGAACCTCTTGCATGTTTGGTTTGTATACAAGCTCGAGAAGCATTTTATCATAGAGGTGGAAATGAAGCTCATTCAGCTTCCAATCTCCACACTCTGGCTTACTGCTATACCAAGAAGTTTGGAATTCCTAAGCATGACGCTTGAATACCAAAATGTATAAACTATAATACTTACGATGGATCCTAGAGTTAACAGTTTCAGTCTCTGCACCTATGTCTTATCATTGATATTAAAAAAGATGATTTAATAAATTCTTGTAGCTAGTTATTATATCTACTAACATTGCATTGAATGCAAATTAAGAAGACATATTATGAATTCCAATACGGTTGCCCTGTAGGCGAAGTCATAAATTGGTACGTTCACAAGGAACAGTAAATCAACATATTGATTTAGAATGCCCCTTCTATTTCAAACCATAGTCACAAGGAGATGTGGGGATGGGTACCAGGACAGGGATGCTATTTTTACAATCAGGGTAGTGTGGTACGTGATACACCCACAAATATCAAAATTGTAGGAAAAATAAAATTAACTGTTACTGGTACATGATACACACACACACACATATTAAAATTTTAGAAAAAATAAAATTAACTGTTACAAACATTGATTGAAGCATTTTTTGGATGAGGTTATTCATCCTGACTATTCTCTGCTATAATGATTTTCCTTGCTACTATGCTGTCTAACCCTGGAATGCTTATAAGTATTTTATCTTGCTACTCTTTTTTTTTAAATCTTACCGATGAGTTTTGTATGCTCTCCAAATTTCTTACTGATTTCTTTGTTTGAATGAGTAAGAAATGGTTTGGGTGGTATTTTCACCGTTTACAGCTTAAGACAATTCATTAACTTCTTTTAATTTGTTTTCTATTGTTTCTTGTAGAGGGAGAGGTCTACTGAGGCATCAAGAGATGTCTACCGAAATCTAAGGCGTTAAGAGATTTCATGGGATGCCCATGTTTGCAAGAGAAATCTCATGCAACAAGAAGATGTGACCTGCAGGTCTCCCTGACTCCGAGACCTGTATAATTTAATTGTTGGATCTATATCAGAAGAAAAATAAAAAGTTAAATCACTAGCAATCTTCTTAATTATAAACTAATGTTCTGGATATATTAATGTTATCAATTGAATTGTTGGTCTGGCCAGTATTTTAGAAAAAATTGCACTATTATGGTCAACATTATTTGTTTCATTGTCACATCATGTTAATAGTTAAACATGATTTATAATGTGTCATTTATGTCTTTGTTGTTGGACTTGAGGTCATACCTTCTGAGTTTGTTTCTTGAGATGCTCAAAACGTGCTTTCCCATCAACAGGAAATATCTGCAGCCCAGCTATCATTAAATCAACCCCAGGTGAGGGACCTTGCACATAAAGCATTACATTGGATGGCTTTCTCTCTAACCTGAATGATCCTGCAATCTCTCTCCACACATGCACATCAGCTTCAACTTCGCCTCCAGTAACCCACTGGTTGTCAATACTAAGTGCAACATTGACATTCTGTGCCCCGGTTCCACCAGGGCCTACACGAACCCAGGCAGTCACTTGATATGTTATAAACAACTTTAATTTCTCTGTTATGATTTGTGCTGGGCCCTGCCAGTTTTGATTGCGATTGGTGACAAGAATATAGTTACCACTGAGGGATTGCTGCCATCCAAGTGAATCCTGTGCTGCCGGAGGAAGTATACGAGGTGAACCAGTGGCTATATTAAGAGAACAGGGACCAAGAGGAAACCACCCTTTCAGACCATTAAAAAGATTGCTGTTCTCCACAATGTTCAGCCAATAACCAGGATTCTGCAAAATATTCACCGTAGTCATGATATGATGGCATACAAAAGAGCCAAAAAAGTACATCCAGATTTAACTTCCTATAATGGATTAAACATTTCAAGACCAAATAGAACATTATCAATCATTGACATGAAATATTTTAGATGCGTCAATATAAAAATTAGAAATTAAAAGCATTATTATAAAAAAAAACAGTAAGGCAAAGATCTCAGGTTATATACGCCAGAAAAATATTATTTACACAACAAATCTTGAACCAAAAGCGCTGTTCTGAAAAAGAAACAAAGCAAAGATCTAGAGTTGCATACACTAAATGTTATATGTACTCTTCTAAATCTTAAATCAACTATCTCTTACCAGCCAAACAAATTCCCACATATGAGAAATGGGAGCTCAAGAAGTCAATTTAGTTATGGCTGTAACCCTTATCCTATATTAATATCCCCTTAAAACCCAATCACAAGAATGTTTCCTGTTGGAGTCACAAGACTATAAAAACAAAATTTACATTCTCCCCCTATCTTTGTCAAGCAAATCTTGATTAGCAAAGGCATGTGGTCAAATTTTATTGAATGTAACTTTTTCATAGGATTGGTCCACTGTTAAAATAGATAATTCACAAATCTCTACCCACAACGTGAAAAATTGTGTCCGAGTCACAATCTGTCCCTAATCAACTGGAAGATGTAATTGAGGAACAAGACCCTTCATCGTGTGGAACACCCATGTATTAACCATGCAATCACCATGCATAAATGTACTTGCAAAGGCCCTATAAAAACTTTTATAACATCCATGCCTACCCCATATGTAACGAGTCAAATACAGTATGCAATAGATCACTGCAATCATGGCTACCAGAAACAGAAACGTCAAGAGAAATGTGGTGAGAAGAAATACAAAAAATCATTGTTTATAATTATTTATTAACAAGTATTTATATTTTAACTGCTCATACAATAGATATTAACTGATAATGTGATATTGACATGTATATTCATACAATATAAAATTTATTTGGATAGAAACAATAAATTTAAGTATAAAAGATTTCTTTGAAATTGGGAAAATAATTACAGCTTAATTGATAGTGATGATGTGGAAGTCGTAAAAATAAATAATATCAAAAACAATATGGTACTCTTCTCAATCAATGTATATATCAGATCTTTTGTTATTTTTTTGAAACTCGGCCCACAATTGTGCAGAATCCAGATAAATTTCAGATTAGCGTGCTGTAAAAGCACCCAAATTCCAATTCAGCCCACATTTCAATTCACCAGAGCTAAAGAAATCCAAACCATCCCTTTGTAGCCCATTCCATGAGGTAGCAAGTTAAAGTTTTCAAGGGCAGTGTCAAAAGTTTGGATGAGGTTAAAGAAATAAAATGGAAATTTGGATGAGGCCAAAAGTAAGAAAAGAAACACTGCTGTGAACAGCATGGGAACAGGCTGAAACGACATGCAGTTATTGCACCCTGATAAAAATTCCATGGGAGGCCCTAAACCAGACATTCACTTTGCAAAAAATGGTTCACATGTTTTAACATGTAACGGGGATATCCTGTTGCATGTCTGGTAGCTATGATTGCAATACAGTGTATGCAATATCACAGGGCGTGTCTGTCGCAAATGCATGTTAGGGCCAACTGCCAGCTAGAGGAAAGTTACTATTGTAACTGACACTAACCATCATACCCTTATACAACATAAATACTCCTCACTTTTCCATTTCCCCTTCTTTTTAACCATGTTAAGAAAGGGTAACCCTAGGCTCAGTCCTTTATGGCTCATAATAAATAAAATGAGCATAAAAACATATTCAAGCCAATCATAGTAACGATATGAATATAATGTTTGAAAAGTGGAATAAACCATAATTCCTCACTCTTGAAAGCAATATATGTAGAACTGAGAAAAGGACTTGAGAAGATATATTGACAGATTTTTAATCCTAAAAAGTATTGAATCTATTGATTACAGTAGATATTAACTACATAGTGAGTTGGAACAGCAGCGCTATAAACCTTAACACTGTAAGGTGAGTTTCTGGAAAGGAGTAATACATCAGGAAACTCACCCTAACGCTTTACACTGCAAACACAACCTATGTACATCACCATAACACCAATGTTGAACCTTCACTAATCACCAGTAGGACTTGTGCGCCAAAACCTGCTGCAAAAGGAAAATAATCTGATGTAGACCAACAAGCTTTAGGTTAATTTCTAATTGGATTTTGCCTTCTAACAGCTCACAGATGTGTAGATAATTTGAGTATACCTTACTTGGATTTGAGAATTGAGACTTCAAAGAGGATGATGTATACCGACAGCACATTCAGGTCACTTGGATCTCTCCCCCATGGCCTCAGCCCCAAGCTTGTTTTCTATGTCAAGCATTTATTACTTATTGTGCATGGCACCATCATTCAGCACAACCATCTCCAACATCATTGGTCACATGGCCTGAGAATCCCCCCCCTGGCCAGTTGGGGTGTGCTCCCATCAATTACAAGTTGAGACAAACTGTCATAATGCATGTGCTGGTGGGATTTTCCATCTTTGTTCTCTCCAGGATGTGAAGCAGGAGGAGCACTTTATTTTCAGGTGTATTGTTTAGTCAAAATAACCTGAAGAGATGTCACTGTCTGACAGAGGCTTGGCAAATTATGTATTGATAGCACAAACCTTTGGCAAGGGCATTGCAAACCATCGTGAAAATAGCTTGGCATTTCTGTTACAACTGTATGACATAACTTTAATGTGTTAATCATCAACAATCTATGGGCACAAGACTCAGGTCAATTTGTGTGGGGCTCTAACCTCAACAGGACAACCTTTAAGCAACCACTCTCAGTCAACGGCATGATTAGCTGCAAATAATAGAATAGTTTATAAATACAGTACCCTAGGCGGTTGTGGGCTATCATCATTGATTGATTTGACTCAATAGATTGATTGTTGGAATTTGTAGATATGCTTATGTCAAGCACTTTGTTGCCTTTTAACTTGGAACTGAAATAAGAGACAAAGGCATTAATAGAATGGAAGGGCCACCAAGTTTGCATGGCCGATGGACTATCAACATATAAGAGGCTGCTCGTTGCAGAAGATTTGGCATTTCTCCCACTTAGCAAACTGGAAGTACACCTACAACACCAAAAGGCAGCAATACTCTCTTTGAACAAGTTATGACCACAGCAATGAAAGTCATCATCAGCATCTAAATGTTAAATTTGAGGAGGTTGATGCATGCATGTCTTTTACGATAAATAAAATCAATCCTTCAAGAATGCATCTAAAGCTATGTACATAGTTTGTGGCCACAAAACAAATTGGAACCAAAGAATGTGAGGAGATCTTGATTCTATAGATGCAGGTTTCACCATAACTCAGTCAGGATCGAACCTATGAACCTCGGACAATGCAAAAGGCATGTTTATAGGAATAGCAGGCATGTTATAAAATCTAATATTTTAATAAGAATTAAACATGTAAGGTATTAATTGCAAAGTATCCAGCAAGAGTAGCATACGTTTTCTTCTTTCAAGTTAATAGAAGGTTTTATCGTATTATTATAAATTGTATTTATACTTTTATTTCAAGGATACATTTTGTAAGCTTGGAGAAAAAAATCGTGTTTGAGATAACATAATTACAAATTCATTGTACTTAAATCAGATATAGATCTCATCTCGACCATGACAAATTAAGAACAAGCTTGTTATGGTTTAATGAACTAAAGAGTGAAAACACAGATTCCTGTTTTCACTTTAGACAACTTTTTGAAAGCTTTACTCAAAATAGATAATCATGTGAGACATAACGAAATAACTGTTTATAATGTTTGTCATTGCTCCCATTTCATTTTTTCAACCAACACAATATTTGTATGAACAAGGTTAAACGCTGGAACATGATAATGGAAAGTAAGTACTGGGAAGACTGATAAGCTAGAAGATTAATATAAATCTTTGATTGCAGTGTTAGATAAATATAATCCGGCATGGATAAAGTTGGCTGACCTCAATTATAGGACGCGGTGAAGGACTAGGTTTTTTTGCAGGGTATGTTAAGAAACTATCAACAAGAATATCAATGCCAGCAGGTGGGCCTTCCAGATAGGCTACTGCTTTGGCAGGTTCAGGGTTTAGAAGGAACTTTCCCTGCAAGGGCATCCATTCCTTCACTGATGCCTGCACTCTGAAATAGCAACAAACAAGGACATTGTAAATTACTCACATTCAGACCAAGACATATATAAGTCGAATTAGTATGTCAGGAACCACAAAAGAAGATAATTCCATGTGCATGCATAAAAAAAAGATATTCGAACCATTTGATCTGAGATTTTTCTTTTGAATGAAATGCCAATTCGTTTGCATGCATAGATATGTACAAAACTTACTTTCCCATTGTAATATATTGCTCACGTAGATCTGTGGTTTGTATCCATAGAGTGGCTCGCACTTCTGCAGATTGAATATTTCCAGCAATCCGAACCATTGCTGATACTTCATAAACAGACTTTCCTTTCACACGACCACTTATGTCTTGCTGAATTCCATTCCAAAATTGAGTTCGCTCTGTTGCAGAAGCATAATGTTTCCCCCCTGATGGAAGATGCTCATTTTTTGCCACATCACGAAGCACAATCTTACATCCTCTTCCAGTCCAGTTATTAAGCCCATCTTCAAACATAGGATTTTGTATAATGTTATCATGTCTAGCTTCGAAGCTCTTATTTACTTCTCCCTTCATGAATGGACAAAGTCACGTCATTTGCTAACTTTAGTCTTGGATACAGGACTAAGTACAATATAGCCAATTAGTACTAAGAGAAAATTCAAGACCTCGATATGTTAATTACCTTCAAAAGCCTATTAGATGCCGTGCAGTTTTGAATTGTAGGTAAAATGGGATTTGAATTTAGAGCTGGACATATCTCTACGCTTTTGATTAGAAGATTGAACCCAGCTGGAGGTCCCTCCAAATAAAACACAGTTCTATCAGGAATAACTTCCAAAGCAAATGCTCCCTCAAGTTTATCCCACTTCCCAACGTAAGCTTTGACTCTACAAACAAGTAATTGCATCACTAATACATTAGAGAGAAAGTGAGATGCACTCACAAACATATAAGGTTCTAAAAGTTGTAAATACCTTGCAATTGACAAGAAATTTGGAGACGTGTCCTTGTTTTCCAGCTTAAGTGTTGCCTGTACAAAATGTGTTGATTGGGGCGTACCTTCAATTCGGAAAAATGCTTGAACATGGTATTGCACATTTGGCATAAGCCTTCTAGTAATATCTTGTTCTAATCCTTGCCAACAATCTTTTCGATTAGATACAACTGCATATACATTTGATTCTGCTTTAGAATCATCAGAAGAATCTGAATAAATCGATCCAATACATGAATTGGCAAACCATCCATGGAGTCCCATATTGAATTTTGGGTTCACAATTATATTATCCACTGCACCAAGCATTCTCCTTTCACCAGCTTCATCCTGTAACAATTCATTAAATATCCCATGCCATAATCACTTTAAACAAAGAAGTCCTAAATGACCGACAGCAAAATCCGATACAGAATGTATTTAAGTAACTGATTAGATAACAATTGCAAACAAATTGTAAATTAAAGTGGCCCCAAAAAAACATTTGATTGCAGTTCTGACATAGCCTGGAACTTTTACTTGCATGCTGTATATCTAATACAGACCTGTATAGCATATAAGAGAAAGTTGGAAAATAAACATGGCTACAGTTGTCGCTAATTGTAATTCATGACATCCTGGTTCGTACAACCATCTTCACCAAAGGTTATTGTTTTCCTCCAATGAAAAGAAAGCAATCTCCAAATGCTTAACCAAAATTCATTTTACTTCCTGCTAGATTTTCTCATTAGGCAATGAAGTTCCTTATTTGTCTTCCTACTAACAAAATAGTTACAACATGCATGAACCCTTTCAATGAATGAAATTCATAAAATGGTCAACGATCAGGTTCAACAAATTGTATTATCAAATTGACAAATTCTCCTGGAAAGTCAAATTAGTGGATATGATAAAATGAAATTCTTGTTCAGAAGGCACAATTCCGTGAAATAAAGACTTTGCACTAAATATTAAGAAAAATCAAGGATTTCCTGTGACAGAAGATGCACATTTCCTCTGAATGTACCAAAATCCAGAAAATCAACGGGTCACAATTATGCAATTGTTTGATTTTTTGATGCCAACATTCCAATCTTTAGCCGCTCCAGAAAAGCTTCTGGAGGGTTCAAACTTCAAATGCAGCAAGAATTATTCATAGAGAAATATATTTTCTGTACCTCAGAAAAGATAGCATGTCTCACAACCCAGATAAATTTGAGTGCCAAAACAAAATTAGAAAAAGTGACGAAAACTCACTCCTGTGAAAGAAGAAAGCATTGTTCCTCTTCAGTGGATCCACAGGCAACAGCAACAATTATGTTAATCAGATTGTTATCTCTCCTGGTTTATGCCTTATAGGTGGGAAAAAACTGCAGCTTGGCTTCATTTTGTATGGAAATCTCTGTTTCCAGCCCTATTTCCGGCTTGTTTTGGATTTCAAATTACTTCTGAGGTCTATTTTTGTAGGCTCTTGTATTGTTGGATTATACTCAATCTATTGTACCGTGCAAACCACTAATTGTATCCATCGTTTTTGGACAGCAGAACTGTTATGTCAAAGCCAGTACCCTCATAACAGTGTTTTCTTTGGATTTTTTTAAACCCTAAAGAGCCCAGTTAGTGGTTTTGTGGCTGTTTTTACAGAACTACAGCACGGGCCAAGTTTTCACTTGAGTGTTGATAATATCTTTACTCCCTCTGTCTATTATGCCATCTAATGTGATGCAGGAGCATACCTGGGAAAACAACATGATCTTGCATGTTTGAGACCATTCTATGGTCTCATGGAAGCAACACCATTTTGAAGACCATTTTGATTTATTTTGAGAGAAGCATGTTTGAATTCATCTTGAGATGACCATGTTGGAAATCAATTTCAAGTTTTGGGTCTCACAGCAGCAGCACCTTGTCAAAGACCTGAGACTTGCAGAGGCCATAACTCTGTCGTAAGGACTCAGACTTGAGTGCCATTTGAAATCATATAATTTTTCAAAAGGAATCTAATGGTGTCATCAAAATCGACATTGGGTGTGGTATCACCTAGGTGACCCCATGCTGAAGCAGACAGTGTGGTATTGCAGCAGCGATACCTTGAAGAAACCATAACTTCATATAGACTCCAAATTGAGTGCCTTTCTTTTTCAAACCATATGATTTTTCAAGAGGAATGCAATGGTACCATCAACATCTGCATGTAGTGTGGTATCGCGCAAGCAAACCATGTGGGTCACTTTATGGTCCAGCAACAACAATACTTGCAGGTTTCAGATTATGGTCCATCATGTACAACATCATATGGTTGACATGACTATGTTGTGGTATCGCAGAAACAATAATATGTCGAATGCCTAATTGTGAGAGGATCGACACATGTCAAGGTGATAATCATACTGTGTGTTATTCATCAATTGAACCTTCATAAGAATGTCATGAACACTTCAAGTTAATTTCCAGCTATAGAGGTATGCCGTGTGTCACATGTTGATACTTGGACACATGACAAGATTCCAAATCAGATATGTTGCTCATTCCATCCATCTGCAATTGTATATCTTGGGATGTTTCATCCCAATGCCTGGGATCTTATAACGTTTGGAAGGTGAATCATTTCATCCTCCCTGCCAGTTAATATTCATTCTTGTAATGCACAATAACCATGAAGATAAATTCAGTCTGAATTAGAGATAGGGGCTTTTGAGGCTTTTGGAACTCAAAAGAGTAAAGTTGGAAAAATGAGGGAAGCTTGCAAAGAAGAGAGTGAGTGCAGCATGCAAGAGAGATTGTCGACGAGTCCAGAAGTCAAGATAGGTGTGGAGTGTGTGTTTGTAATTCCAGATTGAGGGTAGAGCATAAAACACTGATGTGTTTATATATTTGTACGAAATATTTTATATATTGGGTTTTTATGAGAAACTAATGATGAATGTCATATTTTCCATGTTGAATGTCTTCATATTTCCACTTCTATACTGTGTCTGCACTCTGATCGGCTGAGAGGTTGATAGTTGTTCATTTCACCCTCGACCACACCACCATCATAATGACTAAGATACGTATTTCCTCGGTGTTGGGATGGATTCCCATGAAACAAGCAACAATGTTGCTTCCATAGTTCATGTATATAGACTGGTGTGCTATCTGTTTTATGAATGGTAATTGTGAACTGGCCCCTCAAGAGAGCATTTTCAAGTACTAATGAGCCTTAAACTGAGGCTGTATGTTTCTGGGCAGAAAAAAGTCATTTTGAGGCATTGGGTGTGCTCATTATTGGAAACAAACAACTGTGTGAATAACTAATTTGCTCTTCATTGTTTTGTCCCACAAGAACTACCCAATAAGCTTAATAAGGAGCTCAATTACAATAGCAGATTTTAGAATGACAGAATCAACTATGGTAGAAGGTTTAACAAGGATTACATTACCGTTATATTTTACAAAGATTTCAGTACTGCAATATTTTGAGATATTCTGCAGTAGACAGCCATCTTTTTAATATATGATTTCAACTCCTATGTTTTTAGTAGTGTTTTAGGATTTCAATGTCTATATATTCAAAAACTCATATCCAGAGACAAATCATATGCAGCTACAGAACACGTAATTGTCATCATGGCAGACCGTCTTTCAATGAACATGGTAGGGACCTTGGTAGCAGCAGGGTCCTTTAAGCCTTCTTCTTACAAAATTTCATGTAATCACCTTAACCATTTTCCAAATGTGAGTCGCCAAAATAAGTCAACTGGACGGTATTAAAGAATGAATTAAAAGTGTAGTAACATAGTTTTCCCTTTGTCCCTATTACACCTTCAAGACCCAAACAGTTTATGATATCACAATGTTATTATGGGAGGCAACCGTTCTTTGGATCCAAATTAATGAGTAAAAGATGACATGGATCACACTCAAAAACACATATATGCAAAACCATCACATATAACAAGGCATGCAATAGAAATACAGGTAAAATCTCAAAATTGTTGTTGTATGGGATCCCAGTTGAATAAACGAAGTTTTGTAGCCACAAAGAAGCCTGCTAGATTTGTACAAGCCTCTCTCCTCTCTTTTCTCCTATTCTCCTTCATAACATGCTCTTTGTTGGTGGAAACAATCAATTATTTTAACCTTAAAGACATAATCTGTGACTGGTATGATATCACTATGTTTCATGAACAAGTAAAAAAAAAATCCTAATAAATTATAACCTACACAATGGTCGCAGATTCTAGATGGTCAAGATTAATTATAGATCATGGTAATGAATTACTTCACAAAAAGAAACACGTTTTGCCTCACAAAAGTTATGTTTCATTTAAATCAAAGCATTTGAGCACAGTTTTTTCAACATAATTGGTACTTGCTAATGACTTAAGGACTCCTTCCACATTCACCATAAATAAGAAACGTATTTAGCATAGTTGAGGCATAAAATGTCATGCGGCATGAAAGGTGGGAAGCTATACAATTGATCTAAACAATAAAAATGCTTGTAACAGCTAACACTAACCTTAATCTCAGTTGCAGGCCATACATGGACTCTGTCAATCAAAAGATCAATACCAGGTGAAGGACCTTCCAAGTATAATGCAGCTCGGGATGGAATGCTCCTTAAGGAAAATGTCCCTTCAATTTTTTCCCATCTTTCCCTTGACGCTGTTGCTCTGCACAGCGAAAAATTTATCTCATGCACCTTAGTAGAGACTTAATATATACATACAGATACCTACATAACACATATATAATTGGTTTTAGGCATATACGTAAAAGATGGCATTATGATCACAGTCAACCTCAATCAACCTACACAGGACCTGATTTACTTACATTAGGAACATAAATTATGTGATTCAGGTGTATTTACATGTACAGTCATATACAATGTGTAATGCCAAACATTATGCCTTCACTGACCAATTTCACTGTTTTCACTCCATTGATTGTAATGCATTTTGGAATATACACAAAATTATAATTGCATGTGTTTTCTTATTTTGCCAATCATTTTTGTAAATGGCAGGAACTTCTTAATCCAACAAAAACAAGAAATCAAAATGCTTATAAGCTACAAGTTATACCTTCCAATCGTTAAGAAAGTTGGGGCTGAATTTGCTTCTTCTAGTTTAAGTGTCACCAATACATTAGCTGGTTGTTGAGTAGATCCCCATGTACAAACAAAAGCTGAAACATTGTACGTCACATGTGGCAACAATCTTGGAGTGATATCTTGCTCCAAACCTTGCCAGCATTCTTTTCGATTTGATACAACAGCATACTGGCTTCCTGATGCTGCCTTTATTTCCTTAGCATAGCTTAAACTATCAGAGACAAAGCCCTTGCAAGAATTTGCATGCCAAGATAGAAGACCATCTGAAAAATCGTGATTTATAATAATATTGGCCTCCACAGCATCCATATTCCCTTTCTTTCAAACTTTCCTGCATAGGGTAATGAGAAATTGTGTGGCATCATTCTTTAAAATGTGTAAAAAGATAGAAAATTGTATCTACATTTGTAGATTTTGAAAGATGCAATTTAACATTTTTGACAGACCAATTGGAAACCTAGAAAATTGAGATAAAGGTCCTGAAATTTTATGTTTTCAAAGTGGATAGCAAGAATGCAATTATATACTTGCAACAAGTGCATGCCTGCATAAAAACATGATTATGACGAAGTGGAATTTGTGGCATCCATGATGCATGTACGACGCAAGTTTGACATTAGCTGCTACTTAAGACTAAACCAGCTTTGTCTTGGCAGACAAAGTACAAGTAGCTCCACCAAAATGGCATTTAAGGGTATAAGGGTCCACCCAACTTACAAGGTATGTTGAAAACAAAACAAGTAGATATCCAAGTACAACAAATAACATTCCAAACAAAAAGAGAAAAATTACAAAGAATACAAAATGTTGTTACATAATGAGAGTGCTGGAGTAAATTTTTTAAACTTATTATGAGGCTTTAATTACATGAAAAATAAATGAGAATGAAATCAGAAAAGAATAGAGAAAATTGATATAAGGATCTATATAATCATGCCAATTTCATGAAATTCAGAACTTTTATCAAATACTTATTGGCTTGCCTGCTGGCTTAGCAGGCAATGCTTAGAATTGGAGATCAAATAAAATGCATTCATATGCTTCTAATCATACTAAAAGTGTAAAGATTTTCAATGATTCAGAGCTATATCATAAGCAAGTGATAGTCGATGTGCTTCTATCAATTCAGCACGATTTCAAATCATACAGCTTGCATGCTGAGGCTTGAAGCTACATGCTATAGCTGGTCTTACTGTATGGTAAGACCAAGTATGGCAAGCTTTAAAATCAAGAGAACCTGATCCAGATGGTTGTTCAGAGCAGAATTCTGAAAAAATTTGAAAATCTGTTTTTTTAGTTTTTGATATATTTCCATATTTTGCATTTTACGGGCCCTCTGGTGTAGAATTTGAACCTTTGGTCAGATGCCCTACATGGTTGTCGGAGGCATGCCTGTAGTGCACCTAAACTAGTTCGCTTGTTGAGCTTTCAATGCATATTACGGTTTCAAATTCCAGTCAACGAGCTAGAAGATATGACCCTGACAAGTAACACTGCTAAAATAATAATGTCATCAACCAAAATTTGGCTATTTGTCAGCTGCTGGCCGTACGTTTCCACTTTCAAGGTGGATACATGTCATCTCTATGTGGGGTGACCTTTAAATTCCTATTCAAGATCCTTCATTTACTATTTTTAGTAACTGTTCAGGTTCTGCATTGTATAGCTATAAAGTAGATAGTATGGAATGAAGATAGCAGAATTCAAGTCATACGTGTCTCCTACAGAGATTGTCCATTTTGTATACACACTCATTGGCAATAAATTACTGGTGTTTCTGAAATTCTACTTCTGTCCATTTTAGTTCTTCTTCTGTAACAAATTAACCTCCATAGTTAGTGTGTTGACCACCCAATCGCATACATAATTCGGATCAGACCCTAGGGTTAAACAAGTGTTCAAAAAATGATGGGCAATTTCAAATAGGCCACAATATCTCTCCTCCCCCACTACCTTCCCCTCCAACCCGCTCTCCTCCCTCAATTTTTTTGGGGTTTGAAAACGTGGCACTATCAGCACTTGGGTAGTCAAAATTCTATAACCTTTCAAATTCCTAACAGTATGCTCTCATCCACTGTCTTAACACAGACACCCAAAAACGAATACTTATCGTTTTTCTCCAAGGACCACCACCCACATAGTTCATGTCAGCAAACAGCAGGAAAAATAAATTTGCTTGACTATACATTAACATAAGAAAGAAAATGGGTATATTGGTCCTGAGCTTTAGAAAGCTTCATATAAAGGAATGCTTTCATTGAATGTAGTATTCTGAGTTGGGTATTGACCCTGATGAGTAATAACACTTTCCAGATACTAGAAAAAACTGTAAAAAGCAATAACAGATTCATAAATGGTGCAGGGCTACCTAGTCTACAAGGGGTAAACATGAACATCCTACAAGAACATTTTTGAAGCAGTTAGTTGCATGCATTGATGCAATTGAAATCTGAAACTGATTGATAGGTAATGAAAATAGACAAAATCGTTTGGTGATAGAGATGGCATGGATTCTCTTACCTCTAAATTTATCAAAACACGACTTTTTCAGTTGAATTGAGATTTTCTTCAGTTGGTTGTCAGGTAGGAAGAAGACAGTAGAACTCTTTGAATGGTGGTTGATTTTGAATTGGCTTTTATGTTGATTAATTGTGGGAAGTTGGCTTTTGCTTTACTCCCTCACCTCGTCGGGTGGGAACCATAGTTTGGTGTACCAACCATCGAAGCAGAGTGTGTGTAAAGGCGGGATGTGATCCTTAATGAAGGTATGGTTTGCTTCATGGTATTACAACTCAATTTTAAAATGGCTCGAGTTGGCTCCATCAAGGAGGTTATTGCACTCTTGCATATATCATTCATAAAAGGGATAGATAAGGTTAGTAGTGTTTGTTTTTTTTTTTTTTTTAAATTAAATCTATGGCAAATTGGGTTGTCAATTTGAATGTGAGATATGTGGTGGAAATAAATTGGATTGAGAATTTGAATATGGATATATTGTGGTAGAATGTATGATTAATTTTGGGTGTAAATTGATTATATATTTATTTATAGATTAATTTTGATGGATAAGTTTTGTTTTGATGTGTTTTTATTATGAAGAATTTGTATTTTTAAAAGAGAGGTTACAAATTTCAATACTCGAAGTCAGATACCTTTTATATATTGCAAGTATGAGGTAAGAATTAGGTGCTTTTCACATATTAGGAGTATGTGATGGTCTCATAAAGAAGGGCACCTAGCATCATAGCTTTTAAAAAGGTCGTTTTATTTCTTCCTTTTTAATCTAATATTACAATTTTTTTTCCTCAAGTTAAGATAAGGGGACTCACTTAATACACAAGTACTTATTCTATCTTCTTTCTCCATTGGCAAAGATTTTAGGACATGAAATGCCTTATAAATCACTCTTGTATCAAAATTCTTATCAATGTGGGATTTAATCTATTCATATATTTGTATTAGGAAGTTAAATTTGAATGCCTAAAATTAATGAAGAGTTGGGTCACAAATTAAATAAGATTTATGGTAATTTTCATATAAAAAGTTTTAATACAAAAGAGAGTCGTTATAATGTGAAAACTCGTATCATCGATGAATTTGCAAATGCAATCCACTTCTAAATAAACAGATATTCTCATTTTTACACTATTATCATTTATTATACATTATATTTATAATTTTGTTCTCTATTATTATTATTAAAAATATAATAATCATTGAATATAAAATCACTTCATGAAAAAACATTTTAAATGGTGGAGATCACTAAGTGACCAAACTAATTGAAGAGGGGGGATGGTTTTAGATTGCTTTGATCATGTAGATCCATTATACAAAAACTTGTGGGATATAAGCCTTGGATTGGTACAATTGTGGGTATTTATTAAATAATTTGTTCAAATATTTTAAATATGTTTGTTCCTTAAACATTAAGATGTATCATTTTTAAGTAATGTATTTTTTTAGGGATACGAATTTTTTAAGAGTGTAATTTTAGACTAGGTATGTTAAGTACAATATAAAGAAAATTATGTAATTTAGTATTAATATACATGTATATTTTGGTGAATGTTGTGGCGAATAGTTTTTAAGAAAATTATACATTGATGAATTTAAAAATTTGAAAATCTATCAAAAAGTAATCAATTGACAAAAAATAGCCTTTAAAAAATATTTTAATCTTGAGATGTTTATCTTAAATTTGTCACATAACTACAATGATAGATGTTTTGTCATCAACTATTAGTGAAAAATAGTATCAATATAATTGTATCATTGTGTTGGGCTCAAAAAAAATATCAAAAATTATTTTGTTGAAAATAAAATTTCAAACTCTACTTTATATATATATATATTTTTTGTTGGTGATATATATATATATATATATATATATATATATATATATATATATATATATATATACTTAAAAAAGAAATAAAAGCAATATGAAATTACGCCAGTCACATGAGGCAGAGCCTAAGAGCAAAATCAAAAGTATCATAATCTAGGTAAAGCCTAGAAACAAGTCACAAAGTCATTAAAAAAGATAATTTTTATGCAACAAGAGGGCCCCAGCCCGAGCTTTGCAAGTCATTGCCTTCTAGAATAGGCTCACAGCGAGTAACTTGGGCAATATCTGTGTCATTATCCTCTGCTTGTGTCTAAGTGGGTGAAATGGCCTAAGAAACCCTGGGGAACTTATCTAGCACATTCGTTCGGCCTCCAGGTGGGACCCCCAAGCATCTGGGTGTGGAAGAAGAAGAGGAGCACCCCAACCATCCTACCCAGCAAGGGAAGGAGGTAGTGGTTGCCACCCTCGTTGTTGCCTAGGAGGGGAAACACGTTGGTATAGGTTGTCGTTGTGAGAGCGGTGCCTGAAACAGCTGCAACGATGCCCCGCCCCCCGAGATGATCGAGGCACTCTGTCATCCAATCTGGGATCCTTGGGTGGAGAAGGTAGAACCCAAGCCATAGCATAAAGAGCATCTCCCCAATAAGAGAGGAGATCCTAAAGATGTCCAAGCTCCATAGCCACTTTATTGGCTTGGACTTGAATCTGCAAAAGAATATTGGAGATGATAAGAGATTTGTGTAAAGCAAAAACACTACAATCAGCAGAAGAATGATTAAACAAATAATTATTTCTTTCTTTCTAAATCCAGAAGAGAATCTCCACTCTAAAAGTATGCCAAACTTGTGTATACTTGAAGGGCATCACAGAATTATCTCCAAGGAGGATATGCTGTCAAAGGAAGAATTTGGGCTAGAAAGCCCTAAAAATATCATGGATCCAAGTCCAAACCCGTTGAGCTTTGGAATAAAATGAGAAAAGATGAGGAAGTGTCTCGAGGTGGCCACAGAAGGGGCAAGTAGGCAAGTGGACTCCAAGCTAGATGAGTCTTATGCCAATAGGCAAGCCTTGGTGCAATATACACAAAGCAAAATGAGCAAGCTTGGGCTCCACATAAGCCCCCCAAACAGTGTTGAAACAAAAGCTCCATGTTTTAACAGACGAGTGGAGCCCCCAGCAGGTGTTAAGCTTGTCAACCATGGGCAAATGGGGAGTGAGCCATGCATAGCCAAACCAAGGGGTGTAATTGCGAAGAGGGGTCTCAACATACCATTGCTAGTCCTTCCACCACGGCTGAGTGGAATGGACTAAGATTTTATGGAGCATGGAGACTGGGATGGCATTGAGGATCTCTTGATAGGACTCTTGGTCTGCATTGGCTAATCAAAATATAGCTTTCGCCTCCTTCCAAGATAGCCAAGAGTGAGAACGCCTACAAAATATATCCTAGACGGTATGAATTCCTCTAAGATAAAGCTTGAGAGAATAGGAATTAACAGAGAGCCCAGTCTAGAAATCGGAGCCATTCTAGAGAAGCCATGGTTTAATCTTTTCCCAAGCCTTCCATATGCTTTTGGCCACAAAAGACCCTGTGATTTGGATCGGAGACTAAATGAAGAGCAAATTGGGGAAGTTGAGCCCTTTCCAAGCCTTCTTGCCTTTAGGCAACCCTGAGGATATACAATGTTTGAACAACACCTTCCAAGCTTCTTGGCCCTCAATGCCCCGCATAATCCATTTGGCACATAAGACAGTTCCTTGCTAGACTATGTCGATGAGCCCCATCCCACCAGCATTACGTGCGAGGCAACAATTTTCTTAGGCCACCCTGTGGAATCCTTTACCCTACAAAGAATTAGCTCAAAAGAAATCTCTAAGCAATTTCTCCAACTTCTGATAAGATTTTTTTTAAAACACCTAACATGACGAATAATACACACAAGTGAACGCAAACTTTTTTTAACAAATTTAAAATTTTATTACTAACGAAAAAGACTTGATCACCCAATGTTCAAACTCTACTTTATATTTAAAATATTATATTTTTTTAATCACCCATATAATAATCAAATAAATATGAAAATAAAATCTCTTACTTTTATTGGACATCTTTATATTCGCTCCCCCACCCATTATCTATCATTAAACTTACCCCTATGAGGAAAAAAAAACTTAAAAGGATAATTTGTAGAATAATTTGTCAAATTATCATAAATCTGCAAATGAAATTTACTTTGGTGAGAGAAACCGTTGAAAATTGATAATGGTTTTCTCATATCTAATATCTTTTGCCACCTCTCTTTGTAAATGTGAATTTGTTTTTAAAAATTAATTATATTTTTTAAATGTGATTTTTGCCATATTTTAAATAAAATTATCAATATAGAAGGTTTAAACGTTTCTATTTAAATGTAATATGCATTAATAGATTTTAATTAAATTATAATACAAATATTCATGATAATTGATTATATCTAATAATATATGTAAGATAATAGTCACATTTAGTTAATTAATTTTAAAATTAGAAAAAGTAGGTGACATTCAGAATTTAAAGGTGTATCTTGAATATTATGAGATTTGGTAGTAGTTATTAAGATTTGACAGTAAAAATGTGCATCCAGATGTGCATAACATTGACCTTAAAAATGTGTGTTAATTATAAAATTGTGTTCAAGTGTTTCATACTCTCTTGACAATGTCTAAAGCATACAATCGCTCCTAACAAAGTGATAGATATGCTCGCACTTTTTTGATAACTACATTTAATTGGATCTAGTCTTCAAAAACCTCAGTTAGATTATTATGCTTTCGCGTAAACTTTGTTATAAATTTTGTTAGGGTGGAAAAATGGTGAATCTTATAATCGACAGTACATGGAACGAAGTCCCTCCTCAAGGGAAGGTGAGGTTGTCTTTATTGAAAGCAGGAAAAGTACATAAAAGAATATATATAATATACACATTCAAAATTATTTGTTCTTTTGAGGTGCATAGAACATCAAAAAAGAATGAGATGAGAGAAAATACAAGGAGATTTAGAAGAATGAAGAGCAAGAAAAAAAACAAAAGGGAAAAATATGTATGCATAGAACTTGGCCTAAATAACCCAAATGAACGAGAAACACATACTTCGAGCAAGTGAATGAAGACATCACTAGAGAAGTTATGAGAAACAAAGTTTTGTAGAAAATATTTGTATTTTAGTTTGGAAATAGTGTTAGAACCCCATCGGGTCACACCATAGATACACTTTTTTTTTTTAAAACACCAATGGTATACTTATACCTTTATTAAGACTATCTGTAAAAAATGTTGTTTGATTGCTAAATGCATGTAAAGCATTAAATGCAGAAATGTATTAACCTATTGGTTAACAATATGATTCATTTAGTTCCTAAACAATCTTTAATAGATTATAAAATGAATTTATCTCATTAAATGTACAATGGAAAGAATTAAGTACAACAAAACATTGATATAATCCACATTTAAGCCATAAATAAGTCTACGACCACTGCTATCATAATATTTAAAATTAATTACAAAACTCACAGTCACTGTTGTGTTGAATATTCTATCAAATAATAATATACAAGTTAGATTGTATTACAAAGGCAAATATACAATATAATGTGTACATCAGTACAAGGGAGCCTCACAATAGCTCAATGATTCGTAAATGTATCCATGAGTACAATCCTAAAAGGTTGAAATAGTTGAATAGAGGAAGATCATAATCTGAGTGTTTTATCTCCAACCACATACCAACGGTCTCCTACATAGCTCCCCATTGGAAGTGGCCCCACCCTTCGTGGAGGGACAGCTAAAAACAGTGTGGATATCAACAAATCAACTAGAATCTATACATGTATAATCACTAATACATATAACAATCAAATAGACCATGGAATTCAATCCTCTATCTAAAATGACATCAACATACACATGTAAACTAGATAATTTATGGAAATGACAATGTCTCAGCTATAACATTACTTTGGCCAAAGTTTTCATTATAGAAATCAGATCTAAAGATCTAATTCAATTCCACTCAGATCTAAAGATTTATGGTAGTTTTCATATAAAAAATTTTAATGCAAAAGAGAGTCGTTATAATGTGAAAACTCGTATCATCGATAAATTTGCAAATACAATCCACTTCTAAATAAATAGATATTCTCATTTTTACACTATTATTATTTATTATACATTATATTTGTAATTTTGTTCTCTATTATTATTATTATTAAAAACATAATAATCATTGAACATAAAATCACTTCATTAAAAAACAGTTTAAGTGGTGGAGATCACTAAGTGACCAAACTAATTGAAGAGGGGGGATGGTTTTAGATTGCTATGATCATGTAGATCCATTATACAAAAACCTGTGGGATATAAGCCTTGGATTGGTACAATTATGGGTATTTATTAAATAATTTGTTTAAATATTTTAAATATGTTTATTCCTTAAACATTAAGATGTATCATTTTTGAGTAATATATTTTTTAAGGAATAATAATTTTTTTAAAGTGTGTAATTTCAGAATAGGTATGTTAAGTAAAATCTAAAGAAAAATATAATTTAATATTAATATACATGTATATTTTGGTGAATGTTGTGGCGAATAGTTTAAAAAAAAATTGTTTATTGATAAATTTAAAATTTTGAAAATCTATCAAAAATTAATTAACTAATATAAAATAGTCTTTAAAAAATACTTTACTTTTGAGATGTCTATCTTAAATTTGTCACATACCTACAATGATAGATGTCTTGTTATCAATTATTAGTAAAAAATAGCATCAATATAATTGTACCATTGTGTTGGGCTCAAAAAAAATATCAAAAAATATTTTTGTGAAAATAAAATTTCAAACTCTACTTTATACTTTTTTTCTGTTGTTGATGATGATATGTATGTATGTATGTTAACTAAACAAAAATATACAAATAATTCACAAAAAAAAAATAAAGGCAGTATGAAATCACGTCAGTCACACTAGGCAGAGCTTAAGAGCAAAATCAAAAGTATCATAATCTAGGTAAAGCCTAGAAACAAGTCACAAAGTTATTTAAAAAGATAATTTTTATGCAGCAAGAGCAAGGCCAAAAGGTAGAAGATTCATATCATCAGGACCCTAGCTCAAGCTTGGCAAGTCATTGCCATCTAGAATAGGCTCCCAGCCAGTAACTTGCACAGTGTCTATGTCATCATCTTCTGCTTGTGTCTGAGTAGATGAAATGGCCAAAGAAAGCCTGAGGAACTTATCTAGCACATCCGTCTGGCCTTCAGGTGAGACCCCCAAGCATCTGGGTGTGGAAGAGGAAGAGGAGGGCCCCAACCATCCTGCACAGCAGGGGAAGGAGGCAGTGGTTGCCACCCTCATTGTTGCCCAGGAGGGGAAACACATTAGTACAGGGTGTCGTTGTGAGAGCGGTGCCTGGAACAGCTACAATGATGCCTCCCACGAGATGATTGAGGCAATCTATCATCCAATCTGGGATCCCTGAGTGGATAAGGCGGAACCCAAGCCATAGCACAAGGAGCATCTCCTCAATGGGAGAGGAGATCCTGAAGATGCCCAAGCTCCATAGCCACTTTATTGGCTTGGACTTGAATCTGCAAAAGAATATTGGAGATGATAAAATATTTGTGTAAAGCAGAAACACTACAATCATCAAAAGAATGATTAAACATAGAATTATTTCTTTCTTTCCAAATCTAGAAGAGAATCTCCACTCTGAAAGTATGTCAGACTTGCATATACTTGAAAGGCATCACGAAATTGTCTCCAAGGAGGATATGCTATCAAAGGAAGAATTCAGGCTAGAAAAGGCTAAAAATATCATGGATCCAAGTCCAAACCCTTGAGCTTAAACAGAACCAAAAGAGATGAGGAAGCGTCTCAAGGTGGCCATAGAAGGGGCAAGTATGCAGGTGGACTACAAGCTGGACGAGTCTTTTGCCAATATGCAAGCCTTGGTGCAATAAACACAAAGCAAAATGAGCAAGCTTGGGCTGCACACAAGCCCCCCAGATAGTGTTGAAACAAAAGCTCCACATTTTAACAAACGAGTACAACCCACAACAAGTGTTAATTTTGTCAACCATGGCAAATGGGGGGGTGGAGTCATGCATAGCCAATCCAAGGGGTGTAATTATGAAGAGGGGTCTCAACATACCATTTCTAGTCCTTCCATCACGATCGAGTGGAATGGACCGAGATTTTATGGAGCATGGAGACTGGGATGGCATTGAGGATCTCTTGATAGGACTGTTGGTCTGCATTGACTAACCAAAATTTAACTTTCACCTCCTCCTAGGATAGCCAAAAGCGAGAACGCCTACAGAAGATATCCTAGACGGTATGAATTCCTTTGTGATAAATCTTGAGAGTGTTCACCCAAGGGACTTTTGTTAGGGGCATTTCATTGCAAGAGAAAATAGGAGACCACCAGAGAGAATGGGAATTAGCAGAGAGCCTAGTCTAAAAATCAGAGCCATTCTAGAGAAGCCATGGTTTAATCTTTTCCCAAGCCTTCCATATGCTTTTGGCCACAAAAGACCCTATGATTTGGACTAGAGACTAAATGAAGAGCACGCTGGGGAAGTTGATCCCTTTCCAAGCCTTCTTGCCCTTAGGCAACCATGAGGATATACAATGTCTAAACAACACCTTCCAATCTTCTTGGCCCTCAATGGCCCGCATAATCCATTTGGTACATAAGACAGTTCCTTGCCAGGCTATGTCGATGAGCCCCATCCCTCCAGCATCACGTGTGAGGCAACAATATTCCTAGGCCACCCTGTGGAATCCTTTATCCTACAGAGAATTGGCCCAAAAGAAATCTCTGAGCAATTTCTCTAACTTTTGGTAAGATTTTTTAGAAGGCACCCAACATGACGAATAGTACACATAAATGGATGCAAATTTTTTTAACAGATTTAAAAGTTTCTTACTAACAAAAAAGACTTGATCACCCAATATTCAAACTCTACTTTATACTTAAAATATTATATTTTTTTAATCACCCATATAATAATCAAATAAATATAAAAATAAAATCTCTTACTTTTATTGACATCTTGCAACTTTATATTCGCTCCCCCACCCCTTATCTATCAGGTGAGGTTTTTTTAATTAAAAGTAGGGAAAATACATAAAAGAATATATACAATATACACATCTAAAATTGTTTATTTTTTTGAGGTGCACAAAACATCATAAGGAAATTAGTCTCGTCAACCTACTTCAACCAATAAAAAGCTAGGAAAATAATCTTTTTCTAATTTTTGTTTTTAAAAAATAGAATATAAATGAGAATAATAATGCGCAGACTTTAGAAATAAATAAAATATTTGAGTTACACATTTTTCAATAAAAACTAATAGCTAAAATGATTACAATAATATCCTGTTGTACAGGTACTAATAAATATGAAATTTAAATTGTCTCATTTTTGTTGACATCTTGCAACTTTATATTCACTCCCCCACCCCTTATCTATCATTACACTTACACCTCTGAGGAAAAAAAACTTAAGATTAATTTGTAGAATAATTTGTCAAATTATCATAAATCTGCAAATGAAATTTAGTTGGGTGAGAGAAACCATTAAAGATTGATAATGGTTTTCTCATATTTAATCTCTCTTTCCACCTCTCTTTGTAAATGTGAATTTGTTTTTAAAAATTAATTATATTTTTTAAATGTGATTTTTTCCATATTTTAAATAAAATTATCAATATAGAAGGCTTTAACATTTCTATTTAAATGTAAAATGCATAAATGGATTTTAATTAAATTATAAAACAAATATTCATGATAATTGATTACATCTAATAATATATGTAAGATAATAGTCACATTTAGTTAATTAATTTTAAAATTAGAAAAAGTAGGTGACATTCAGAATTTAAAGGTGTTTCTTGAATATTATGAGATTTGGTAGTAGTTTTTAAGATTTGACAGTAAAAATGTGCATTCAGATGTGCATAACATTGACCCTAGAAATTTGTGTCAATTATAAAATTTTGTTCAAGTGTTTTATACTCTCTTGACAATGTCTAAAGTGTACAACCACTCCTAACAAAGTGATAGATATGCTCACACTTTTTTGATAACTACATTTAATTGGATCTAGTCTTCAAAAACCTCAATTAGATTATTATGCTTTCGCGTAAACTTTGTTATAAATTTTGTCAGGGTGGTAAAATGGTGAATCTTATAGTCGACAATACGTGGAACGAAGTCCCTCCTCAAGGGAAGGTGAGGTTGTCTTTATTGAAAGCAGTAAAAGTACATAAAAGAATATATACAATATACACATTCAAAATTATTTGTTCTTTTGAGGTGCATAGAACATAAAAAAAGAATGAGATGAGAGAAAATATAGGAAGGTTTAGAAGAATGGAGAGCAAGAAAAGGAACAAAAGGGAAAAATATGTATGCATATAACTTGGTCTAAATAACCCAAACGAACGAGAAACACTTACTTCGAACAAGTGAATGAAGACATCACTAAAGAAGTTATGAGAAACAAAGTTTTGTAGAAAATCTTTATATTTTAATTTGGAAACAATGTTAGAACCCCATCGGGTTACATCATAGATACATTTTTTTAATTTTAAACACCAATGGTATACTTATACCTTCATTAAGACTATATGTAAAAAACGTTGTTTGATTGCTAAATGCATCTAAAGCATTAATAACATAAATGTATTAACCTATTGGTTAACAATATGATTCATTTAGTTCCTAAACAATCTATAATAGATTATAAAATGAATTTATCTCATTAAATGTATAGTGGAAAGAATCAAGTACAACAAAACACTGATATAATCCACATTTAAGCCATAAATAAGTCTACAACCACTGCTATCATAATATTTAGAATTAATTATAAAACTCATAGTCACTATTATGCTGAATATTCTATCAAATAATAATATACAAGCTAGATTTCATTACAAAGGAAAATATATAATATAATTTGTACATCAGTACAAGTGAGCCTCACAATAGCTCAATGATTCATAAATGTATCCATGAGTACAATCCTAAAAGGTTGAAATAGCTGAATAGAGGGAGATCATCATCCGAGTGTTTTACCTCCAACCACATACCAACGGTCTCCTACATAGCTCCCCATTGGAAGTGGCCCTACCCTTCATGGAGGGGCAGATAAGAATAGTGTGGATATCAAGAAATCAACTATAATCTATACGTGTATAATCACTAATACATATAATAATCAAATAGACCATGAAAATTCAATCCTTTATCTAAAATGACATCATCATACACATGTAAACTAAATAGTATAAGGGAGTGACAATGTCTCAGCTATAACATTACTTTGTCCAAAGTTTTTATTATAGAAATCAGATCTAAGGATCCAATTCAATTCCACTCAAACAAACTCTCTACTACTGAATCATGACTCAAATGATATCATGGAATATGTATATGAGTTACATGTTCGTATCCTCATATAACTATCACATGTTATCCAAAAAAATAGTCAAATAATTTTCAATGAAGATTCATAGTAGTATAACACATATTACAACATAAACTCAGTTCAACAGAAAGATAAAGTATAAGCAGTCATAAATCAAGAATCTCATTATTTCCATTCACTTAACCACAAGAGTGACATACACATTTTTATCAAATGAATTGTATTCAAAACTAGATATGTATAAACGTCTAGAATAAAAAATAAAAGTATTCTAAGTCCATTTTCAACATATCCCTTGAACACAAATCATATATATTATGATGTTATAACTCAATTAACATTATAACCCATGAAATCAAAATAACTCATGAACAAACTTAAATTTATAAGTTTCCTTTATACATCTTTCCTTACTTATTCCTTCATGATCTATTGCATAAGAAAATCTCCTTGGTAAAAGGTTACAATATGATGATATTTTATAAACTAAATTTGCCTTATTGATCACATAGAAATAAGAGCCATTATAAATACTATAGTGTATGAGAATGTGCATATAAGATACATATATTTTCTCTTCAAATTCATACTACCCATTAATTATTGACCTCATTAATACATAGGGTCATTTTGTAACTCAAACTCAAAATTTTCCTATTATAACCTTTAGCCCATCAATACCTTGAAATGGAGACAAGTCTTTACTTGAATTTAATAATTAAACATACATAAGTGAACGAACACTCTTTATTTCCTACACACACAAATATATATATATATATATATATATATATATATATATATATGCATAAAGTTGGAGTAATATTTCCAAACTAGATTATTAAGTGTTTGTAAGTGTGTGTGTGTGTGTGTTCTGACTTCTTCATACAAATAAATATTAAATATTATACACATCTGCAATACTTCTCACTAACACCTACAATTATCAATGAACTAAAAAGAGATGAATATAGGTCCAAGTCTAGCATTTTGATGATGATTGTTTACACGTTTGTATACACAACTGGATATCATCAACTTCATAAGTATTTGTAAATATATACATATATACATTTGGTATTACAATATCATAATATGTTTTAGCTAAGTAAATATAAATCTAGTTATATATGCATAGATTTCAATATCTAAAAAGTCCTTATGCAGGTCTACAAATTTTCCACACACACACATATAGTTTTCTCTTTTTTGTTATGTAATGAGACTTAAATATCCCTATCCATGTTTTATAAAAAAAAGTCCAGCTATAGGTCTAGAACATTTCAATAACCTACAATTGTATCACATCCAAAACTAAATATATTCTCCTCCACATAGATCAAAGATAATGGTTTCATTAAACATAATGCAACTTCCTACAAGTATCAATGAACAATACCTAGTCGAATCACTAGAGTATATAATATGTTCACATTATAAAATAGTCTTTTATATGTATGTATATATACACACGCACAAACACACACACACACACACACACACACACACACACACACACACACACACACACACACACACACACACACACACACACACACACACACACACACACACACACACACACACACACACACAGAGTTAATAAATATATATATGCATATGCATATTTGCATATACGTACATATATGTATATTCATTTGCTTCCATACAAGAGTATATTAATATCTTAACATAGGTTCCAATCTATAACTTTTGGTAGAATGTACTCAAAGTTTTATCCACTTTGACTTATTTTGAAACCCACAAGACTATATAGTAAAATCTCAATAAAATATATAACAATAATTTTATACAAAATATACAAGTGTTTTGATAAATCAAACAAATCCATTGAACCATGTAGCAGTTCATGTATCTCAAAGAAGAAGTATTTTGATATCATTTGAACCAATACATAATTTAAAACAAGGTAATAATACATGACCGACTCTATCCCTAACATATCAATCAAAAATCAAGGCTCGATATCAAACATAGGCCAAGTCTTCATCTATTATGGTTCAACCCTTAGCTCTATAGGCTCGAGGATGGAACCAAGCTCTATCCCTAGGTCTATAGACTTGAAAACCTAGGGTTTAGAGTAAATATTTTGCCAAAATCTATCATTTCATATTTTCAATGAGTATACTAAAACCCATATCAAAACTCACTTTATTTTCTTTTTTCCTACCATTCAAATCTATAAAAAAATAAAAGTAAATCGACCTGGTTATAGGGTATTTTTAATTTCAAAAAGTGAAATGATAGACCCTTTTACTCCCAATTATCGAGCTCTCCTTTTTATCCTTCCTCTATCATGTTCCTATTCTCCTTCTTCTTACTATTCTTTTTCCTAAATCCTATGCACATTCTACATACCAAATAAACCCCTTAAAACTCTGTGAGTTCATCATCATGCAATTTGCCTTCATCAATGCACCACTATCTTCCTTTTTTTTTGTTAATGTACAGTCAAGAGCTCTATATCTGGCATGGTGGCAGAAGAAACCCTTATCATTCAAAATAGCGAGGTCAACTCTCGTGACAATTGTAAATAAACAAAAAAAACAACCCAAATTCCCTTTTACTTTGTGGAACATGCAAAATATAATAACCAAAACCAAATTTCATAACCTTTCCACTTAGTATTATATGCCAATGGTTATATCAACCAAAACAATATCCAAGTTTTGAAGTTTATTTAAATCAATTTACTTTGGGGTGTTTTTACCCTCTTTTTCCCTTCCCATGTTATGTCACAAAAAGCATAATGTTACCAACTAAACCAAGGTGCATCAAGCAACTAACATGACCATTAACATTCAAGATTATCAAAGAGTAGTTTAATTCTTATGGAGATTTAAGAACACAACCAGTCAATGCAAGGATTTTCTATGCTAAGAAAATCATGACAAGTACTGAACTCATCAATGCCAATAAGGTTTATTTGTTGTCAAACAACTAATTTAAGTAATATTAATTTCACTCAAGCAACTAGATGTGGTGTGTGTGGGTTCTGTAAAAATATCTCAACCCCCAATGCTAGTATCTACACCTCCCTCTTCGATGATACTCTCCCTCTGTATTGCCTATGAGGATGGGATAGTTCTGCAACCACCTCAATCAAATAAATGGGTATTTAGTTTGATATTATCACAATAATAAATATGTAAGCATCAATAAACTACTGAATGCAAATAATATACAAATGAAATCAATCATCGTTATCATAAAGCATAATATAACATATATAAATGTTATCCAATCACAGTATTGATGATGAAACAAATAATATAACTATCAACCATACAACATATATATCCAACTTAGACATAAAAAATAGAATTATAAATTATTAGCCTCATAATCCAATTTTAATACTTAAGTAGTTTTGTTAGAGTGGACAAGATGTGACAAATAAACACAACTTATTTTTTAGTAGGGTTTTACTTGGCATTAACAAAGGACATGGATTAATTAAGTAAATACAAAGCTTAATAAATATTGATGACATTTACAATAAAAATAAATTAATGATTTATCATTGAATCATTTTTCATTAAAAAAGAAATGTGAATTTAATTCATAACACTTTAACTCACACATATATCAAGAAATTGAGACACAAAGATCAACAAAAATTCCTTGAATTGATTCTCTTCAGAAAATTTAGAAGTCTCTTTTTTATTCTCCTTTGTCAAAATGCTTCTCCATTTCCCCCCCCCACCATCCCCCCAAAAAAAAGTCCTTATACAATGGCTTGCACTTGAATTTATAACAAAACTTTCATAACTACTTCTAAAACTACCTAGTAACCAACATCTCCATTTCAAGTTCCACTTTTCATTCTAATTTGTGTTTTCACAAATATGACATTAATTTATTATTATAACTTAATGTTATAATATTACATGAAATTTAATAAAAATTACAACACAAAAATAGAACTAGAGAGAGATCCTAGGTAGATAGAGAAGGTTAAAAAGATTTGTCTACAGTTGATTTTGGTTGTTGTTGATCCTATGATATTTTCAACCTATAAGCCTTGTATTATTATATGATCAATGGTATGGCTCCCGATTTAGGAACTCCAAAGTTGTTCACCCTTGTTAACCATCCTCTCAGAGCCTTATTAATTTGTGCATCATTTTTAAAGATGTTTGTAAAACATTTATTAGTCTCCATGAGGCTCATATAGATATCAATCAATTTTTCTATCATGTTTGGTTGAATTTATTTGTATTTAAAAGTTCATCTTTGATCATCTTTTCAATTCCTTGATTTCTACAGCTAATAGAGGTGTTTAATCCTTTTCTTTGAGCATGTCACAATGGATGGCATATATATCAACTTGAATATCTCCTACAAGATCATAACATGTCTTGATGTAATTTTGTAGATCCTTTTTGGCCTCTTCTAACATTGTTATTTTCCATTCAACATTTTGGACCCACAACTCAAAAAAAATCCCTCATATGTGTTAAAAATTTGTTCCACGAAGAGTGTCTTGTCATCAATGATAACTATTTTCTATAAATCCTTGATCATAATATTCCATAATTCCTCTTTTTTAGTCAATAAACTAATCTCTTAAGTGATGTCCTTTTTATCACCTTCAATTAGAGAATATACTTTTTGATTTTATCAATAAACTTGAGACCATCTACCAGAAATTTCTCAACCTAGCTTTCTATTACCTTACCATAGCTATTATACTTTTTGAGCTTTTCGATGGCTTCTTGTGACCCATTCAAGCCTAAAATATTTCATTTGTTCCAAAGTCATTTGCATATAATCTCTCTTTTTTAATTCAAAGTCATTTTCACAATCTTCCCAATAATCTTCATATTCTGGCCGTTGATGATATTCAATCCTAAGTTTTAGTTTATTTTTAACTTAATATTTGCTATCAAAGGATAGTCTTTTTGAATAAAAATACATTGTCAACTTATAAATTGATTTCTCAATGCTTAGGGCATCTATAACTAACCTAAAAATATAATAGCCTTGCCCAATTGGGAATGGGATCCTAACTATTTTCCTATCTCTGCACACTTAATGTATTGCTCCCAATTGCTAACATAATTCAATCAAAATCATCTTATTATTTGCATATTTTAGAAACATGAAATGAGCTCCCTCAAATCCCCCAACTTTGAGATAAGTGAATGCAGGAAATTGGATGAAATAACTACTAAATTTCTTAAATAGAGATGTAGCTTCTAGAGAGATTTTCATGGCTAGGTTACCATTGAATGTGCGGACTTCCAACATTGTGAATGCATCATTAACTCATATGAAATGATTTTTTCTTTTCTAATAGGTGATCTGATCATTAAAATCATAAATTTGAGTTTTATTGGTGAATGTTCCTTTGGATGTCAACCCAATCCACTTCATGGCTGAAATTGCATAAAAGAAATATGAAGTCATGAAAAAACATTAAGTTTTTTCCAAATGTGTGAGTTGATCATGCAAATTATCGTTGGTTATCTACCCCGACTCAACATGCCATTCACCTTGGTAAATGATATTAATAAACATGTACATCCAATTCTAAATTTTTTTAGTATCTTCATAGCCTATTACCCCATTCAAAAGAGTGATGATATATGATAGATCTTCACTGAAATTGGCTCTAACTAAGTTTTTAGGGAGTTTTAATGCTCCCCTTCTTGGTGGACACATCAAAGTTTGAGCGATCATCTTGAGACAATAGTATTTATTTTAATCAAAATATTTTTGACTAATTGCTTCACTCATTTTAACATATTCATCATGTACAAGAAGCTTGAAGACAATACTAAGGGAAACATTATCTAGTTATGCAATGATTAAATTATTTGCATATATAATATTTATAGTATGTGGGTCATATAATATTAAATGTGAAAGAACTAAATCAATACATTGTAATGATGTGGGAAAACCAATTTCATATGCAAGTCCACTTTCAAGTATTCATTAGGCTATCAAAGTTTTGTTCTCACTTTGGATTCTAATCTAGAAGTCTTCCATATCAACATGTCCAATTTGGGAATCATGGATATGTGGGAGATTAGTGTGCAAAACTGAAAAGGTTCATAACCATGATATTCAAATTTCATTTTTGCAAATTTGGTTGTCAAGATTGTAGTTCTGGCAATGAGTTCAAGGTTGGCAAATAACAAGTCTAGTGGGAAAAAATGTTTATGGGTATAAAAAGAATTACTGATGAAACTCATAAGGGAATAAATATGTTCAAGGGTTTGCTACAACAACATAAGGATTTATGAGGAAAATTATGGTATAAAATATATAATTTTAATCCATTTGAGCAGAATATTCTCAACAAAGAAATATAACACTTGTTTAGAGTAAAACCCTAAGCGACAAACCAAGAATAAGCAAGGACTTGCACAAAAGATATCAAGGATGTTTTAAAGGATAAATACTAGGAAGTGCAACTTAGCATGGGGTGTTTTGAATTTCACAACAAAGAGAACACATGAGGGAATAAGTACTAGTTTTGCATTTCTCCAATTCATTTTTTTGTGTTACAATGAGAACAAAGTCTTTGTTTTATAGTTTCCATGTAAATTTGAAGTAGATAAAATCCATTTGAATAGATTTGTTAGGTTCATGAAGTTTTAAAATTCAATTCAATGTTAATGAAAATTAAATATGTGCATTTCAAATTTTATGGGAACTCATGTAACACAATGAATAAGCCTACAGAGACCAAAATAGTCTTTTTGGAGATTTTTGGAAGAGATTGATCTCATTTTAAATAGCCTTCCAGACCAAATGATGTTTTCAAGTTTATTTACAACAAATGAAACTCAATTTGAATACTTTAAATACCAAAATGACACTTTCACTTCTAGCAAGAATAGATGAAATTCTTTACAAATATCATTTTAGACCAAAATGACTCTTTCGGTGATTTCAGGAACTGTCAACACAAACAAAACAATTAAAACAATCCTTCATAGGCCCTTTCAGCTTTTTCAATTCTTACGAGAATGGAATGAACAAGTGGAATAAAACATTCAAAGACCATTTTGACTAATTTGCACTTCTCTAGAACAAAGAGAACCACTTTTTCATAATACGTAAAATAAAATGACACTTTTGATGATCTTGGGAATAGATAGAATAAGTTGATAATCCTACATACTAAAATGAGATTTTTGGGCTTTTTTGGAACAAGTGGGACACAAAAAACACTTAATTTTTTTTGAAGATGTTAAGATGTATTTCACCTTTACCACCCTTTTTAGCCCTAACAAATACAAATGAAACAAAGTCACTTAGACCAAAATGGTGTTTTTGTTTCCTACAGGAACAAACAAAACCAATACCATTTTGGCCTTTTAGAGGCTACTAGGAACTGGGGATTTTGCATCTCAAGATCAAATTTTTAGATTAAATGTAAATAATGAAAAATTATCATTTCAACTCAGTCTATCTAATGGAATGAAAATTGGGAAGTTTTGAGTACTTTAATTTTTAAGGTAATAGCTAGCTCCAACTAGGTGACTGCATTTCCATGGTTATACAAGAGAACTCCAGATCTTATTTTGACTAGTGCATTCACTTTTATTTCTTGATCCAACCAATTGACATCCTGGTATGCCAATCCAGCCATATGAGAAATGAATATGCATTGTCGAGCTAGATGGTTTGTTCTAAAAAATCATCAAATTTTGATTTGTCCAACTAACATCCATTTCACCAATCTTAGTTGTATGAGAAATGAATATGTGTTTCTAAGATAGATCATTGATTTATATTTAGATTTTCAAACTAATGTGTTCAATTTGATTTACAATAGACATTCAAAAAAGTACAAGTGTGAATATTGACTCATACAACAATGATTGTACCTTGGCTATTAGTGCAAAGAGAAATCAAGAAACTAAGGATTTACATAAACTTGATGTTTACATGTCATTGGGTAATGGGGTAAAGCCTAATCATATAAACAACCTTTGACAATGAAGGACCAAGAGAGAAAGACACAAAATACTAAAACAAATAATGGAACACAAAGAACTAGAAAGACAAAATGAGGAAATAAAATACAATCAAAATCCTAAGCTCACATATTTACATGCAGGGGATAACCTATTTTTAATTAAAATAATGTTTCAGATATTACCATCTATAGGGTAGAGGAAGGTGCATATAATCTCTATATGCTAAGTAGAAAGTCTTGTCACTGTAAAAATACCTGATTTTGAAAGGACCCATCCACAATGAGTCAAATTTGTCATGATTTCCTTTTGGTTATCATCTTTTATCCCACAAGACCAAATCCCAAACATGAAATTATTATTTTCTTACCTTTTTATCGAATGGCGCCTTCACTTTCTTTTAGTGCTCAATGATTCTATCAATGACCAACTCTCTTTCTTCTTCAAATTTAATCAAATATAAAATTCTCTTATCTAGAAAACTTTGAAAGTTCTCATCTTCAACTGCCTTTTCCAATTGTAATCTAGATAACTCTAATGATATTAGCATTATGGCATTAGTTGTGTATACAAATTGAAATGGGGACATCCTAATAGCCCTTTTTAGAGTAACACCGTCTGCCCATAGTGCATCATATAGACTTCTATGCTAGTTCCTCTTATTATCATCTACCAACTTGTGAATGATAATTACTAGGTTCTTATTATTGGATTCAGTCTGACCATTTCCTTGAGGGTAATAATCTAATGAGTGTGATAATGAAATATCATAGTTGTAACAAAAACTAAATAGTTTTGAGAAATGAAATTGTGATGCATTGTCAATTACAATTTTTTTTGAAATATAATAACTCACCAATATATTTTAAAGTGGTCCATTTAACCAGAATGGCCTTAACCCTTTTAGTGAAGTAGTCTATGGCAGTAATAACATGAGTATGTTCTACTCTTGAATGTGGGTTCAATGTGCCAATGAAATCTAGACCCCACTATTATAAGGGTTCTTCAATCACCACCAGTTTAAGAAGAAGTGTTGTTAACTTCGGTCTACCAATAAATTATTGATAAGCTTCACATATCTTTACCCATTTAAAATCATATTTAAAGAAACAAGACTAATGGTAGTGAACTCTCATGATCTTATATGTAGTAATAGAGGTAGAAAAATGACCCCCACAAGCCTGATCATGAAAACATTCTAGAAGTTTCTTCTATTGTTCATTGTCAACATATCTCAAAAAGAAACCATCAATATTTTTATTGAATAGAGTACCATTATAAATCACATATTTATTAGCCTTTAACTTGATAATCCTTCTTTGTTTGAAATTTAAATGTGGAGGACATTCACCGTATGCTAATAATTATGTGATATTTTAGTACCACTCATTTATTGAGTCAACAAATAACACCAAAAGAAAATCTTAGACCAACCTTGTATATCTAATCTATAAGTCATATTTTTGTACTTTCGTGATCCAATTTCCATTTTTAGATCCAAGTTTTTGTTGATTTAACATTGAATTTACTATTGCATTAGGTACCATTACTATAGAATGTGAATGTAGTATATACTATTTGAATTGTTTAATTGCATTGACAATAACATGTTTTTCAATTGGAGAATAATTGAGTTCATGAGTTTTTCAAACCACAACTCTTGAACACAATCAAATAATCAATACCTTCATCATTTTTATGTAGTAAGACTTCTAAAAGATTATGTGTAGAGGAATAATAATAGATAATAAAATCCTGCTTAAAATCAGGACATACCAAAATAGGAGCTCGAGCATGTTTAGTTTTAATCTCACAAAAATCCTTTTTCCCTTTACTATGTTACTTGAAAAAGGTTTTGCCTTTCATCATATCATTGTATGTTTGGTGCTTCTAATACAATTATTATTATTAAATTAACCTTACCAAAGAATGAATGAACTCCTGGTTTACTAGATGGTAAATACAACTTTTGAATGGCTTCCACTCTCAATGGATCATTTTTAATTCCTTATTGTAACACAATATGACCCAAAAAAATTCCTCTAGTCACCCTAAAAAATATGTGTCCATGTGGGCTGTAATAATAAAGTACATCCATGCTTTTATTCCATATTCTCAATCCTTTCAACACAAAACTGCCCTTTAGAGATCCTTTTTGTTCTATACCCTTCCCAAGATCATTCCATGATTAGAGATTCCCAACGACAACACTAGGGCTGCCAAACAAAATTAGTTTTTCATAGAGTATAAGGTTATCCATGGTCACACTTTCCCTCATAGGATTCAAAGAGATAACATGAGATTGACATCTCTCGAATACTTTCTTGACATGTGTGAGTGTACGAATAATGTTTTATTTAGCTAAAAATTGCATTATTACATAGGCTATTATACATCCAAATAAATAGCCAAACAACCTCCTAAAATATAGGGAGGAAGAATAACAAAGAAACCAAAATAGGGTTCACGAGAGTGATAAAACAAAAAAACTAATAATATTTTACAATGATGAGTTAATCATCATTTATTTTAATCTAACATTATCCCCCTTAATTCAACATAGCTTGAAGTGAACATGAGAGATTCTCTAAATGACTTAAATTTGTCATGTGCAAGTGACTTGATGAATACATATGTACATTATTCTTCTATCAGGAAATATTGGAGCTAGATGTTTTGTTGTACATGTTCGCATATGAAATGGACTTTCACCTCAATGCACTTTGCGCATTCATGAAATATTGGATTCTAAATAAGTTTTAGAACACCCTCATTATCACAATACAAGATGGTAGGTGTCTTTTGTCATACTCCCAATCCTTCTAGTATACAATGTAACCATATTGCTTCATAGACAACTCCTTTTGGAACATAATATTTTGCTTCAGTGGAATATTGAGAAACAAAGTTTTATTTCTTTCTCCCCTAGGATATAGGACCAGATCCCAAAAATAACACATATCCAGAAGTGGATTTTTTGTCATCTATATTTCCTGCATGATCTAAGTCTGAATATCCTATCAAGAATAAATTATAATTCTTCTTAGACTCTAGGCTAAAGTCCATTGTACCCTTGATATATCTTAGTATTCATTTTGTTACTTTCAATGAGACATCTTCAACTCCTACATGAATCATGAAAGATATCTAACTACATAGATAATGTATGGCCTAGTATATGTTAAGTAAATAAGACTCCCAATCAACTATCGATAGAGAGTTGTATTCACTTATGGTGGTGGATCTATATGAGACAAATGAAGCCTTATCTCTATAGGTGTAGAAATTAGATTACTATACATCATCCTAAATTTATTGAGTATTATCTTGGCATATTTCATCTAGGACATAAATATGTGGTGCTCCTTTTGTCATACTTATAATCCAAGACAATAGTGTAGAAGATTGATATTTGTCATGTCAAATGATCGATTAAGATCTTTCTTGGTTACATCAACCATCTTCATTGAACTACCAGTGATGACTAGATCATTGACATACACTACAACAATCGTAATCTATCCCCCTTGTGTGAGGTAGAGATTTGTATCATAAGTACTCCTCTCGAATCTATGTTGAATGAGATGCTTATCAATTTTTATGTACCAGGCTTGGGGAGCCTGTTTGAGACCGTATAGAGATTTGATGAGTTTATATACTTTTTCTTGATTACCAGGAGTGACAAAACCTTCTAGTTATGTCATGTAAACTTATTCTTGTAGATATCCATTGAAAAAGGCATTTTTTAGATCCATTTGGTGGATCCTCCATCCAAATTATGCATCTAGAGCAAATATCATTTTGATTATCTTGATATTGGCCATCATTATATATGCTTTCCTTTTGTGCATATCCCTTTCTTATGAGTTGAGCCTTATGCTTTTCAACACTGCTATTGGCTTTGTATTTAGTTTTGAAGACCCATTTATAGCCAATTGGCTTCTTCCTTGGTGGAAGATCTTTAAGCTACCATGTTTTATGTTTCATCAATGATTGAAATTTTACATCCATGAAATCCTTTAAAGGTTTAGACTCTAGAGCTTCCTAAATTGTATAGGGCTCAAAAAATTCAACAATTATGCTCATTAGGGCCAAATTGACCTCTCCTCAAGTCATGTTGTAAGTCTTTGGTCCAATACTTGATGTGTTTGGAATTCTATCTAAGTTAGCATCCCTTAATGTACTTGTATACCATTTAGGCATATGTTGAGTGGTACCTATGGGTGGTGGAGATGTACCATTATTCCCATCATTGTATTCATCTAATGGATTGTCATCTTTTGCTTTCTCTATGGGACTAATTGATACACCAAGTGAGCCTCTAGAAGGAGCTTCTACTTTTGTCTTCTAAAAAAACTCAACATCCCTACTTGTGTATATTTTCTTGGTCTTTGGATCCATTAATCTATAGGCAAGTGCTTCTTTATTGTACCCTAAGAAGACACACTTTTCTGCTTTCATGTCAAGTTTACAGTTCTTCGCTTTGGGAATATGCATACTTGCTTTGCATCCAAAAACTCAAAGATGTGCTATGGATGGCTTGTGTCTTTAACCATGCTTCTTGTGGTGTTATTTCATTAAGAGCTACAATGGGACTCTATTGAGCAAATAAATTACAGTTTTGACTGCTTCTACCCAAAATGCCTTTGTAAAACTAGAATCATGTAGCATACATCGCACTAGTTGCATGACAGTATGATTCCTCTGTTTAGTAACAACCTTTTTTTTGTGGTGTACATGGAGGTTCCATTTGATGATGAATGTCATTTCTTAAAAAAATTATTTGAATTTGTTACTGGTGAATTCCCACATGATATGAGCTAAGGGTTTTAATGTTTTAATCAATCTCATTTTCAACAACAATTTTGAATTGTTTGAAAGTTTCAAAGGCTTGAATCTTTATATTTAGACAATAAAACCACATTTTTATATTAAAATCATCAACAAAGAGCATGAAGTAGTTAAACCCAACATGACTAGGTGACATCAGTTTGCATAAATTGGTATGCACTAGATCAAGTTTTCTATGGGCCCAATATGTACTTTGATAAAATAGAGTTGTATGTTGTTTTCTTGTTAAGTAATGTTGACATTTGTTTGTAACCTTTTTGAGAGATGGAAATCCTCTTATCATGTTATAATAGTGGAGTGTGTTGAGATATCTAAAACTGATGTGACCAAATATTCTATGCTATAATTCTATCGAGGTTGTGTCTTTTGCCATAAGTGATTGATTATTTATTTGCATAAAGTCAAGTTGGAACATTTTACCAACTACAGAGGCTCGTGCAACAATTTTTAAGAATTTTAACTTATCTCTGATCAAACAAATATTTTTTCCACCTTTGCAGTCAAATTCAACCTTAAGGTTGTGTTCAAGTAATTGACTGACTGATAGAAGATTCTTTGAGTCTTGAAACATACACGACATCTAAGATTTTGTAGGCATTACATCCAAGTGGTAAAGAGATGTTACCAATACCTTGAACATGATAGGATGAATCATCACCCAAAGAGTCATGTTTTTTAGGATAAGTCTTGTTCACACTGTAAAACCAATCTTGTCTTCTAGTCATGTGTCAAGTGGCACCTGAGTCAACATACTGGATATAACTTTGTGATGTTGATTCTTCATGAGACTATGTAGTATATAAGAAGTCCACATCTGAAAGGGTTTCTTCCTGTTCGACATGTTGCCTTACTAGTTGAATTCTTCTTCCAATGTCCTTTCTTATGTCAAACAACAATAATTTTATTTTTTAGATTAGTAAAGGATAAATCCATCATTCATTGGAAGGTGGCACCTACATTGATGATACCAAAAGGCATCTTTATATATGTAAAAGTGCCTAAGGGAATAGTAAAGGTAGTTTAATGTTGTTATTCACTAACTACTTCAATTTGGTTATATCCATAAAAGCTATCTAGCATAGAAAGCTTCTTAGATCTAATGGTAGCTTAAAATACTTGATCCATAATAGGCAATGGAGAATTGTCTTTAAAAGAAGCTTGATTCAAATTTTAGAAATCCACTTAACTTCTAATCTTACCATCCTTTTTATGAATAAGTACAATGTTAGCAATCCATGTTAAATGATGAATAGGAAAGATAATTCTTTCATTTAAAATTTTATGTGCTTCCTCCAAAATAGTCCCTGATATATTTAGATTTTATTATCTTTATTTTTGCTTGAATGGATTAACATTAGATTTAGGTGGAATTGTATGTTGCATGTCTCTTAGTTTGAATGATTTGAGATAAATATATGAATATACAAGAATATATATATATATATATATATATATATATATATATATATATATATATTCTGAATCAACTCCATGAATTTTATCTATTCTTCTAAAGAACAACACATACCTACATTAACCATTCTCAGTTGTTCTTATGTTTTGATGTTCATTTTTTATAATCAATAGAACCGAGGGACTCTTTTTGCATTTTTATCTAGATAAACCTATAATGTTTATCAAAGAGTTATTCAAGAGAAACTAATCCTTTAGGGATTTTGTTTCCTCTTAACTTAATCACACCTTCTTCATCCTGAGTTTCAGAATACAAGTTTTTGGTATCCCTATAGGCTGAGTCACTACATTCAAAATACAAGTTTTTGAAATTTTTAGATTTCTCTAAGAAGGTTATTATATGTTCATCATTATTGAAATCATACCAATGTTTTGAATTATTAGTTTCACTTGTTCTAAATATAATTTTAATATTGTATATTTCTTCATCTATACCAGGATGAGGAATCATTAGTGAGGCAAAAACAAAAAGGGCATCTACTTTCACATTATCATCTCTCAGAATGACTGTGATCAAGAATAATTCAAACATTTCAATGCAGTCCCAAATGTGGTTTTTGTAGTCTCAAATGATAATTTTGACCTAATATTGATTTCTCACTTATTTCACTATTAGTTTGACATCTCCTTGGGCTTTTAAATTTTTAATTATTTTTCTATTATGATATTTGTAAACCAAGGAGTAGTGTTTCATATTCTACAATATTGATCATACATTCAAATTATAGCTTATAAATTAGAATGATTCCAACACCTACACTAGTTGAGGAGTAGCTACCATCAAACTCTAGAGTCCAAATGTCATCAAGATTGATTTCAACTACCTTTGATACATCTAGCTCACTTTTAGACATTAACATGTAATTTTTTAGGCCACCATCTTTGTAAAGAATATCAACCCTTGAGTCATCTAATTTTTGAAATACGAGTTTAGTCTTAAATTCAAGTTCTAGTTTATACTTGACACCTTCTTTAGGAATGTAACATGGTACCAATCTGTTTGAATTTCCCCACCTACTTATTTATAGAAAATTATGCCTAACAACATGCCATATGCTGCAAGAATATCTGGTACTAAAATAGTCATTTTTATTCTCTTTTGAGGGAAATAGGCCAGTGCTACTTGAGCATCCTTGAGTTTTCCAAACAAGGGAACTTGCATAGTATCTATGGAGAAATAATGGCCAAAAGTTCGTGAGCAAGTTAAGCCAATTATATGAGAAAAAATTGATGGCATGACATTGTCTGATGCTCTAATATCAATTATGTAATTGATCAACTTATAACCCTTCAAGAAGAGTGAGATATATAATGGCTCTTATTTACTAGAGTTAGAGATAAAAATAGTCATAGAATTCACTGGTTTAGGGATATAAGGTGGAGGAATAATCCCTATAGAAATAGGTTTGCTAACACCAAAATTATTATCTTTGATAAGATGATAAAACTTATTTAACTGATCAAGATTATTTTTCAAATACTCAATCTAAGACATCTAGATTCTAGACTTATTAACATGATCTATAATATCAATAGAGGAAGACTAGAGAAAGATGATATATCTAAACTATTATATGTTGTAGAAGAATTTACACTACTTTTGAATTGACATTAGGATTTTGAATACCCAATGATTCTATAAAGAACTACTTACTTGAGCATTGGGTTATTTTATCTTTGTTTTATTGGGAAAGGGAGACCCTCATGGAATAATTACTATTACTAAGGAATTTTTTGGGACTTCTTAGACTTTGACATCTTCTTTTTGACTTACTTTACTAGCCTTTTATTTTTATTTAGCATCTTCTTTCACACTTTGTGTTCTTGTGAACATGATAAAAGACTAATTATTCATGTCATTGATTACATATTTTTAATCATATCCATCAGACTCATACTCCATAGAGGCATTTTTAGAGTCGCCATCAGGTTTGTTAATTACACACTATTGGAAACTCAAATCCTTAACTTTAAGTTATTCATGTTTTTTTTCAAAGTCTTATTATGTTTCAAGTATTACATTCACTAAAGTGTTTGTGGTAGGAAGGGCTTCAATAGCCAACTTAGACCATGGAACATGAAACCAAGGATGATTGTTAGAAGGAATGTTTTGGTATGGAGCAAATAATTGCTTTTAAGGTAATTGTTTCTTCAAGGCAAGAACATCATTTGCCAACTTTTGAACTAATTACTATGTAGAAATATAATTTAAAGCTTATCCTTTGGATTTTTAAGGATGTCTTTTTAATTTTATAGATATTACCATATCATTCTCAACTTTAATATCAAATGTCTGTGTTTGATCTAAATTAGGCAACTGATTTTTTCTCAAAATAAATCATCTTTTAAAAATTATGCATTAATGAAAAAATATTTTTTATTCGCATCAATGGGCTAAACTATTTTACGAATCTTATTCAACAACTTATTGAATTTAGAAACAAACTCTCACATCAATTGATGGGCATATTTATTCCTTTGATTCAATTGACCAAGTAGTGTGTGACCATCTTCTGTTGGTTTATACTAGCTCTTGAACTTATTTTTCATGGTACACCAATTACTAATAGAGATTGGAGCAATATGGTAGAATAATTTGGTTATTTTATTTGTTAGATTTTACACAAATGATATTATGATATTATCTTCATGCTTCACTCCTAATATTCCACATGCAATAAAAAATATGGTAATATGTTTATCTAGATGTTGTTTTTAAGCTCTTGAAAATTTAGGAAAGTTTTTCCATGACCCTCTAGGTAGTTCATGCAACTACCCTAGAGCTAGTGGGCCAATCACATTACCCCAAGATACTACCATGTTTACAATTTTTTTATTTAGAGGTATAACTGTCCTAAAAAGGATGAGTGTTTGACATACCAAAGAGCCTCCTTGTTGTTGTTTATATTTTTTAGAACTTGTAGGAAGACTAACAAAACTTTTTATTTTTTATTTTCTTTTAAGGGCTTAGCTGTTGTAACTAAAAAAAAGGTCTATATTAACTTGGGATCTGCTCACTCTAGTGGATCTTCTTTTTGCTAGTTTGAAATAAAAGTATTGTTGTTGATGGGAAGGATAAAATTAAAGTACTCTTTGAGTTGATCTTCTTGCTTGTGCTCTTTGTATAGTTCATGTTGTAGTTTTTTGTGCAAGAACAACATGATCTTACTCCTATTATAATACATCAACCCTTATTCAAAACTAAACTGTACTAATTATGTTATCCCGTATAAATGCTCATAAGTTTGAAGAAATATATCCATGTGTTTCACATATTCAATCAAGATTCGATTGGTAGACAAGATTTTGAATTATTGGGATGGTCATGTGAAGAAACTCTTACTATACAAGAAGCTTAAGAAGCTATGAAAATTCCCTTCTTTCTTATCTTCTTGAGATGATTTGTGTAGTCCTTCAGACAATAGCATTGAGATCTTCTTCTTTATTTAGTATTATAGCAACACTCTAGAAATGAGCGTAACTTGCTCTATTATCCCAAGTTAATAGTTGGAGACTAAAAACAATATATTCTTTTACAGCTTTTATTCAATTGAGACTAGGTTAATGATTAGGATCTTGATTTCTAGTAATAGTCATATGAAAAGTTCATTGTTCAAGATTATGAGTTGTTTGACAAGCTCTGCAAGTTATTTTGCATTCAATAATTCTTTGAGCACATTCCACAAGATAAACTTCTCCAATCAGTATAGGCCAAATTATTTGAAAATAAGTCACATTGATTTCATTACATTCCAATGCATACTATCTAATATTATAAGATGTCCAGTTGTTGTGGTTGATGAAATAATCTTTGAGCTAATGCAAGAGTCACAAAGACCAAGATACATGCATGCGAGTTGCATGAAAAGCACAAAAATGTGCATCACAGTGGGCACCAAAAAATATTAGTTGTAATTTTTTCTAGAGTGGAAAAATGGTGAATCTTATGATTAATAGTATGTGGGATGGATTCCCTCCTTAATGGTACATGAGGCTACCTTTATTGAAAGCAGGAAAAGTACATAAAAAATATATACAATATACATATTCAAAATTGTTTATTATTTTGAGGTTTACAAAACATAAAAAAAGAATGAGATGAGAGAAAATGTGGGAAGGTTTAAAATAATGAAGAAGTAAGAAAAGACAACATAAGGGGAAAAGATACATGCATATAACTTAGCCTAAATAACCCAAATGAGCGAGAAATACATACTTCAAATGAGTGAATGAAGATATATCACCATAGATGTTATGAGAAATAAGTTTCTATAGAAAATATTTATATTTCAGGTTGTAAATAAACGTAAAGTGTTACTTATTATTTTTTATCAAGGTTTTACTTAGTGTAGATGATATTTTGTGATTATGTAGCACCTCATTCTTGTACACTTGGCAAACTCAGACCTTGGTTGTTCCCCTTAATTCTACACATACCTTTCTTCTACAAGCCTCATATCTATTTTATCTTGTGCCCTTTTGCATAGATATTAAATTGACCAATCTTATATTGATGACATGGATATCCTATCTTACCCATAATGCTTAAAATGTACTTATTTTACACCTCTACAAGTTTTGAACCTATACTTATTCTCCTACTCTGTAGACACTAACATACGAAACAAATAGTAGCATTAACATTATTGTCCTACCCTGACACAAGTGTATAGTACCCTAAAGTCATCTAATTTACAAATGAAATGTATTCCAATGGTTAGCCTAAGTGGTTTAATATGAGTCATCTCCTAACAGGATTGGTATAAATATAATATCAGCCCTCATTCATTCACCATCTAGCAATCATATCAAAGAGACCAGGGCACTTATAAAAAGCACTCTATCAAGCATTCAATTAATCAAAGCTTCCCTATTTCTACACCAATCATAGGTATAACATATCTACAAGTCTAAAGTAGTAAAGGAGTAGTCATAAAGTCTTATTTGACAAGTTACAAAATAGGTCATTATTGTACTTATTTTACACATATTGCATGATTCACACACAAGCCAACATGTAGGGGATATTTACATGAATCTCAAGCCCTCTTATGGAGTATTGGATATGTAGACAACACCATTTAATAGTGGGCTCATTATGGGTTAGCTTGACATTGTGTTCTACCTAACCCATTTTTCCACAAGGTCATATTGAAGATGGAAAGCTAGGGTTTTACCATTTCACAAGGAGAGATAATCCATGACCCATATTTGAGTACACTAAAACAAAGTCAAATCCAAACCAAAAAGCATCTAAGTGTTCACATCATATTTCAATAGATATTATATACATGACACTAGCATCAAAATCAGACAATAGTGTTGATACAACTGTCCCAGGCTGATACAACTATCTAGAGAGCCAAAGGCATTAGATCCAAAATTTGACAACTATTCCATAAATTTCTTCCCACCTGCTTTCTGCTAGTTCCATATCTAACATTATGTTAGTGTTAGAATAAGCTAAGTAAATCACTTCTTTGTCATTTTTATATATAACATAGTTATACTTTCCATATTTATCTTATCTCAGTTTAATAAATGTAGTGTATGCTTATATCTAAGTTTAGCATTTAATTGGCCTACTATAGATTTGATATTTACCCTTGTGCCCTATCATTTTATATTCTTAACCTTATCTACCCAAGAAGATCCACATCCCAAATTAGGGTTAAACATTTGACTAACTCAATCTTTGAACACCAAACCCTAGGTTACTTAGGGTTTTTTATATTTTTTTATTATTGTACTTTATTGCAAATTTTAAACTTTTCATTCATGAAGCAATGGAAAATGTTAGTGCAAAATCTTGATTCGAAATGGAAGATCAAGAAGCATTGATTAGTCATCTTAAAAATAACAAGGGCCTAATGTATGTATTTTTGTATGCTACAATAGATGAAATAAGTAAACAAGATAAAACCAAAGCTACCTCACCTAGTAATGGTGAATTCATAAAAGGAACTATAACCCAACCCACACTTATCAATCCACCTAAATCTAGTGGGGGCATGGATTATGTGTTTAAACCTTTATTCCCTAAAACTACTATTGATACATTTATCATGTCATTACCAATGGTTTCAACTCAAATACCAGTTTCAATACCTATTACTACTTAAAACATGTTTTCATCCCCTTTGGTGAATACTCAAATTACTAATCTAAATCCCATTTGGTCTACCATTCAAACACTCCTTCAAGTTATTAAGACCTTAGAGGACAAGGTTACAAACATTAAACAAAAAGCTTAAAAGTATTCACATGTTATAGATTCAAAAGATGTGTTGCATAACCCTCTTGCACTTGAGATATATTTAAACCCTTTGCCAATTAGTTTTGTTGCACCTATGTTCACATTATATGATGGGAAGGGTGATACAGAGCAGCATCTGTGAACCTTCTATGCAGCATGCCTTGAATACACCTCTAATGATAAACTTTTGACCAAATTATTTCCAAGGAGCCTCAATGACTATGCTTTGAGTTAGTTTTATGACTTACCTCTCCAATCCGTGAAAGAAGTTAAACCTATTGTAGATCAAATTTTGGCACACTTTTATATTAACATTACTGAAAAGGTTTTCTATGCTCAAATTGCAAAGATCAAACAAGGAATAATGAACCAATTAATGATTATGTCTTAAGATATAAAACAATGCTATCTAAAATGACTAATCCTATGGTAGATAAAGAGTTACAAGACATATTCAAACAAAGTTTACTTACTCCTTTACATAAGTCCATTATTTTTAATAAGTTTCAATATTTTGATAACTTATGCCATGTTGTACAGGACCATGAAATGAAGTTTATCTCATTAAATAAACTCAAGTGTGTAGAAAATACACTAGTTACATGTACATCTAATACAAAATTAACAATTAAACCAAGTTATAAGGTAAAACCCTTTGAGCCTAAAAATGAAACAACTACCACAGTTAACATAGTTGCTCAATAACCTAATCAACTCATCTTATCTAATGCACCAAGGAGACATTTTGCATGTTTACTTGAGCCTCCTAATTCATTACTCCTATGGTTGGTAGAGTACCATCTTATACCTCTCACTCATCCTATAGAGGTTGATATATATAGTTCTATACCTAAAAGATATTGATACAAATTGTTATTGTGACTATTATCAAGGCCTTTCATATTATACAAACATATGTTTTACCTTGAAGCATAAGATCCAGGACCTCATCGATGACCAACAGATTACATTTGATGATCCTCCAAAGAAATCAAGTTCACAACCTGGTGATCACCATAATTAGAAGACATTAGAATCCTTTGCAAGACCATTATAATAAGGAACCAAAAGTCCAAATGAAATATAATGCACATCCTCATCCATCATATTATGAACACCCACTAGATGGGGTTATTGGCACTCACACGCAATATGTACCTACTATAGTTTAGAAACCTATCATTTCATTTGATGATAGTGAAATTAAGGATGATGACTTTGATATTCATTCAATCATACCTTGATAAACACTCCATATACATTTTTATGATTTATAATGGTGAAAGCAAAAATGCTTGCACCATGACATTAATTATGCTTTTGGGTTATACTCAATATGATTTACACACCTCTATTGGATCAGCCAAAACATTCAATGGGACCTCCCAAAAGTTTTTTGGGAAGATTGATCTACATTTATAGGTTGGTCCTACACATGCGGTTATTACTTTCTCAATGACACCTTCTACAAGTGTCTTTGAGATGTTGTTGGGATGATCTTGGATACATACTTTTCAAGCAGTACTATCTACATTACATGGGTGTGTTAAATATATTTATGCCAATTGAGTAATTAAAGTTTCTAGTGTTCTATATGAGCATCCTCTTAAACAAGATAAATTCATACCCAAGCAATTAATTATAAATCCTATTAAGTATAATCCATTGTAAAAGGGCAAGTAACAACCAATCCCATTTACTAGGTGGCTAGTACTTGAGATAACTTTACATTAGAGATAGATGGTGGGTTCCACAGAACCCTCATCTTCCATGCACCATATTTAGATGTCCAAAGCACCTAAACATGTTCCTCCTTGTGTGAACTAAATTTAGAAGTGATAAAAAATAAACTAATCTTAATCTAAGATAAATTCAACCTAAAATAGAGCAACAAACAAAGAAAATAGAAAATACAAACTTTATGCTTCAAATGTGTAAGCTTTCTCCATTGTGATGTAAACTTGATTTACTCTTTGAAATGTGGTGCTCATTCTTCCAATGCAAAAGAGAATAGGTAGAGTTTTGGTGCAAAAAACAATTTATTTGCTTTGATTCAATTTAATTCACTTAGATTCACTTTGAATTTGATAGAACTTCATTAACATAATTTAGGATTCTAATAGATTTGATTTTAGGACCCTTCAAGACTCAAGATTATTTAAGAATCTTTAAAATAAAGGTTTTCAAGTTTATTTATAGATTTTTGGAGGAAGATCCAATGGTGGAGGATTATTTGTATTTATTAAATGATCCAAATAATCAACGATGGGTAAATGATTCCTCACCCATGAGGATGAAGATCATTTCAAATGGTTAAGAGAAGTATGGAATTGGTTAGTTGAGTTAGCAGGAATAAGTTAGACTTCTTGACAACTTAAGGCATTAGTCATAGGAGGTTGAGAAAGTTGTGGATTTAGTTAGGATGAGGGAGAAAAAGGTGGGATATGTTTGGATGGGGTGTAAAATCTAGATTTTATATTTAAAATAAGGATTAAAGTGTGCATAATTGAATAATTTGACTTATTCAATTATTTAAATTTGGAGGAAGATGTGATAAATTATTTTAAGAAGAATTATTGAATAGATTTAGGGGCATTTCACCACTAAATGAAATTTAGGTGTCTACATTTTCCCCTCTTTAAAATAGTGTTATAAATCAATACTATTTCGAATAATAGTAGAAGTAGAGTGTTGATGATTAAAAAAGAAATTTGCACCAAATGATTAAAAATGAGTGTGATGATGTCCCCTCAAGGGTTTGTGTGATAAAATGAACAAACACTTGAAATTGATCAAAAGAGGAAATAAACAAAGAGATGTGGAGAAACGAGAAATAAACTTATTGTAGAATTGATGTCAAACATGAAATATGTTGGTTGTGTAAAAAGGTTACCCCTAGTTAATGAAAACTAGAGTATGGATTTGAAAAATAATAGTTTAACCATTCAAAGATTGCACGCTTACTATTTTGCTAATAATGGCTGGGTCAATTGAGTGGTTGTGAGAATGATACATCCCAACAATAATAAGTTGTGGATCTACAAATATAAAAAATATATTGAATTGAAAATGATTATGTTTATTTTATGTAGATAGATTGTTGCAAGATTCATAGAAATATTCAGAGTAAATTAATTTAATGTATCCCATAAATTTTTAAAATGAATGAAGAATGAGTATTATGGAGGGATGAAAATGAGAAAACTATCATCAATAATACAAATACTTATTTCAATACTAATATTTGAAAAATTGTAGAGGGTATGTGTAAAACAATTTACCCCTACATATTAAATGCTAGAGAAGATATTGGAAAAAGTACATTTCCCACGTTATAGATTACATGCTTGGATTGTGCTCATACTCAGGGGTTTCATGAGCAGATGTGGAATGATATATCCTAATGATGGTAAGCCATATACTAGAAAATGAAAAATATAGATTGTCCAATTTGTGATAAAGATTTACAAAATTGATACTTGCAAGCATTGATAAGGAGATATAACACTTTGATTAAATGATAGTAAAGATTGTGGATGAAATGGCTTGTATGATGGTGGTGGCCAAATTGACCCTAGAAACCCCATGTCTCTAAGCATTGCCTACATAATCCACCATGGACAAAGTTTGAATGGGGATATCAGGCAAGATGTAGTTCTCCCAATGTGAGAAGAGAAGTGATGATGTAATGTAAGATTGACCCATTGATGTTATTAACATACTGAAGTTAATGATAACATATTGTGATTAGATGATGGATTGATTTGACCCCAAGAAATGATATATGTTAGGATAGAATTAGGAATTGATAAATCTTATTTATTACACACTACTATTGCTATTCCAAAGAAGCCACAAAGTACATAGAGATGGGTTCCACAAACCCCTATTCCTTTTAATGGTACTTAATAACCTCATAGTCCTATTATACATATGTCAAGCATCATAGATACTACAGTGATAGATATTTAACTTATACATTCTCCTTGGTAGTACCACTGATTTATTACACTAGGTTCCAAGTGGGGAGGTACCTATTATTATCCTTTGGATGAGATCATAGGATGATCTTATCTCTTCATAAATGCCAATAAAATCAAAACATTAAAACATATAAAAACATTTTTAGCACCTACATGTTCTATTGGATCCTTGGAATTTATGTGTTAGTTCCATGTTAAGGAATAACATATCATTTAATCCCACATATACACCTAAAGGCATACACAAATACATGATTCTCTACACTTATGGATGTCAAGATTTCTATCTGTTCATGTCGCTAGGACATTGGGGGCATCCATATTATATGATCTTGATACTTTTAGGTTATATCATTCAATGATCACTCTACACTATCATTTTTGAGCTTACATATGTACTTACACATGCCTTATCCATGCCCATATCTTGCACATGGTACTTAATATGTTATGCACTTGATATTTTTTACTAACACATTTGATCCATGAGATACTATGATATGCTTATTCTCGTTGCTTATAATTTTACTTTATACACTTCCTTGAGTGTTTTACCTTGTTATTATCTTGCTTGTTCAGGCATTTGAATATGATCCATTGTATACATCCCCTGTGCCTATGTTTTCCTTCTTAGACATTTGAATATTTAATTTCTTGTTATATGTACATTTTAATATGTCATTCCTTACTTTTTAGACACTTGAATAAGTCACATCCATTCAATTTTATGGCATTTGAAGATTCCCCTTGGTTGTGATCTCCTAAGACCTTTGTTTCTTGGCTTTCTTATTGAGTGCTCTTATGTGTGTGCTTGTTTACTTATTGAAATTGTACTTTTACTATACATATGTTGCCATGATATTTATCATGCATATCAGGGCTACATGTGATCATATTAATTCTATGTGCTTCAATGATACATTTAACTATGCACATTTTTCTACATGATACATGGTTAAATCACATAATATATAGTTATATTATTATCTTATTCTTTTGAGGTGAGGTAACTACCCATTAATATTTATCCCTCACCTCAAAGGGAAGGCATATTAGTTGGAACATACTTGGGAAGTATGTTCTCCACACTTCACATAGTTCTCAAATTGGAATCATGTTCTCCACACTTCTTAAGTATTTAGTACTTGTTATCACTTAGATTTCAACCCTTTGAAAATATGTCTTGGCTCTCCTCATCCAAGTGGCACAATTGAAACACCTCTAGGCTTGTGGGTAGCCTATGAATGAGGTGAATCTCTAGATAGGGCAATCTCCCTTGATGTATCACTTTGGATCACTACTACACATAAACTTTGGGGGGGGGGAAGGTAAAGAGAAAACTGAAAGAAAACTATCTTGAAGGAGGTGATGCTCCAAATAAGTTGATGACTTCCATCTATCTACATGTTATACATGAACCAAGAGGCTAACCAAATATACACTTCTCCAATCTGCATCTTCTCACATCAATATTACAGTATGAGGTTATGGATGAATGTTTAGGCTAGGAGTATTAGACAAGAGGGATTGAATGGCACTAGTGAATAGACTAACTCACTCAACCTTGAAACTTCCTAGAATACTTCACATGCACTACAAAAAGAAGCTTTCCAACTACAAATAGGTGAGAGAATGAAACAACAATGCTAAGGAAACAACAAGTCATCATTAAGAAAAATCAATCATCCAAGTAAACACACTATGAATAATTATGGAATAGGTAAAAATAAGTAGTATTATTGATTAAATATTATTCAAATGAGCAAGGATTCTCCATACTCAAGTAAAGCATGAGTTACAACGGCCAAAATGGCTAGTTCTTATAGAACTTGAGAGAGAAAGGAGAAGAGAGAAGTACAAAGGTCACAAGCACACTTGTAAAGATGATAAAAGGAGTTACTTGTGCATGAAAATATTATGTGGGATGAACCATGTAAGTTTAGAAGAGACAAGTGGCCATACAAGGCATGAAACTTATGAAAAGTGGCATGAAACTCCTTGTGTTGGCTCAAAAAATTACCTTCATCATCCACACCTATTAGAATATCCCAAAATTAATTAGAGATAGGTATGATGATTGTAATTAATGGGAATGATTTTATACATGCCTTTCCATGTATTGGTTGTATTCCTGGTCATCTAAAATCTTCCCAAAATGAGCTATCACCATCTGTTGTCTAAATAACTCTTCTTTCATGCACCTTGCATGCTTGGCCTCAAAATTAAATTCAATTTCCCATGAAAATATATGGTATGGAGTGGATGACATGTTTCAAGACTCTCCATGGCCTTAAAGGCATCAAGCACACCTTAAAATCAGCTCACTTGAAGTTTTCCACCCTTCTCACTAGCTTGTCCATTATGCCAATTTTGACTGGCTAAGATGAGAGCTATTGTTTGAATACTTAGGAGTTTTTTAAAATTATTATATGGAAATATTTATTTATTAAAATTATTAATATTCCCCCAAACTTTATTTCATCTCTTGAAACCTCTTGTAACCTATAAAACACATAAAATAGTCAAAAGTACCCTATTTTGTACCCTATATGTATAAATCCATACAAATAAAAAAGGTGGGGAGGAGATTTAAAGAGTCATATAAAATTACCAATCATCATATTGGTAAAAATATTCCATTAGAGAAACTTCCCATCCTCATTTCTCCAATCAGGTTCTTGTAAGGGTAAAACAAGGGTTTTGAGTGCTTTTTGTTCTTAAGGTTTATTCATGAAGCTCTGATGTTGAAGTTGAAAACAAATTACACTAATATGATGATAAAGGACCCTATTAACCTCCATAAAATAATTTTTCTTTCATTAAAATCCTCCTAAAAGATGTGAGCATTTGAAGTTACCTATTTGAGCCCTTCCTTTCCTTTGCACAAGCCTAATGTTGACTTTGAACCAAAATATGACTTATTTTGACTTCCCTACATTACAATAGCTCCTAAATATCTGTTATTACCACACACACACACACACACACACACACACACACACACACACACACACACACACACACACACACACACACATATGCTTAAATATGTTTTAATTCCCATATCATGCTAAAATTTAATTTGACCTTTCATTTGAACTTTAGGCCTAAACCCTACCTTGTGAGTCTGACTGCAACCTTGGTGTTTTAGACTTACATGTTTATTTCCCTCCTTAAAATAAGGATTTTCATGTTGGTTTATATGTTTTTAAACTTTTAAATACTTCTTTCCATGTATGACCAACATCTAACTCACCTGGCCATTGCCATTCCTCAAAGCCTATCAGTTTGTGCATAAGGGGAGTGCCCTCTGTCTGAGACAAAACAAAGGGAATTTCCCCTATTTAATCAAACAAAATTAATGTTTTATGGGATTTTAAAAATAAAAAATGTGATCTATACCAATTTTTAACCTTTTACAAAGTCAATAGACCCCCCAACTTCTACAAAACCCAAAACAATCAGTGCAAAATGGGACTGTGTATAATGTTTTGATATGAACTATGTATGTTGGATTAAATCCCCTAATATATGCAAGATTTATCATGTAAAAATTTCATAAAGGTTTTAATTCTCATGATTGAGGTGTTCCAATATATATTAACTACTATAACCTTTCATGTACCCCTCATATCTTCAACTCTCAAGACTGAGTTCTATTATTTGATTGTGTTTTGCTCTAATATACTACACATGTAGGTGAAAATTCATGGTTAAGTTTTGAAAACAATGTTTTAAACCTATCTATAGTCACTTATGGTTATTTCACACCTTTTTGGATCCATTATGTCCACCTTGTATAGGCTAGGCCTCATTAAACACACTCACTTTGCTCTTTGTCTCTCACATTCAACTACAATTGACTATGAGAGGTCTTGTAGGTGTTATATATGATCTAAGCCTTGTTGAAAAGAATTCAACCCTCCTTGAATATATATAAACCATACTCTATCTAAATTTGTTCCTTTCATGCTTGGAAAGAATTTTGTTATCAAGGCTATCTAGCCTATTCTTCATGGTGACCCTACAACTAGCCTATAGGTGCATATTTATGATGTAAAGAGGCTTGTAGGTGTGCTTGGGGAAACACAACACAAAATGTCATCCCTTTAAATGTAAATTAGGTCATGAAAAATATCAATAAACCATGTAATACTTATTCAATCATGAAACAAGGTTTGTATTACAACCTTAAGCTGGAAAGTTTCTTTGGGAACCATAACCTATAAATGGCACTGTTGGAACTCAATGCATAAAAGTGCAATTTTGGACTTCTCAAAAACTGATCTCCATTTATCCTCTGCCCTTCAAAATTTGTGGGTTTCATGTCCTTAGTAGAGGCTACAAATCTTATTCAATTAAATTCCTCAAGACTTTGTGACACTTCCTCATATGACGTCAATAAAACCATCAGGTGCTCTATTTTGCATTTTTAGGGAAAATATCCCTAAATTTAGTCATTGGGTTATTTAATGGTTCCTCACTTATCACCTACCACTTAACATACCAGTCATATATGCTAGGGTATCATCATAGTTCTAGGACTTAAATGAAGGTTTCAACATATTCAAATCCCTCTGTACAAGTACCTTCACACTTTTGTTAGTGCCACCTATAGGCGCATACCACTGTGTAGGTAGTATATGTGGAATGACAGGTAGTGAGCAAGGCATGTAAGTTTGTGAATTAATATATAGTCATATACAATATTTCTACTAAATTGTTAAGAAATTACTACAATAGTCATATACAGTATTTCTACTAAGGCTAACATTACTTATCCATGTTGGTGAAAGACATACCAAGGCTTAGTAACTTTCATCACACTTTTGTGAACATGTTATGTAGGCCCCATACACATACTTCACCATGACTACAAGTAGAAGTGGGTAAAGAGCTGACTGAGTATGATAATGGATTGAAAGTTTGATCCAAACATGGAATTATGAGTTTAAAAATGGAAAGGAGGTAGTACCTATGGAATTGAAACATGGAAAACACCATATTCCCTTCACATATATCTCTTTTAGAGAACATAACCTTCTGAAAGAATGAAAATGACTACCATTCCACCTGGGACACCAACCTAAAAAATGAACTAAAAAACCCATGAGATATTTTAAAAACATGAAAATAAGCATGTAAATCATTTGATAATAAATCCAACATACTATAGAGCCAACATCAACAACTAGTTTTTACGGACTTGTCTAAAATGGAGCAAAACCTATAAGGTATATGAAACAACAAGCAGAAAAACATAGTCAACTTCATGAGGATGGTTCATAAATCATAGGCCACCATTATTAAAAATATTATTATGGAAATGGATCTCTCTAAGTTTAATACCACCTCCCAAAGGTGTTTGACCTGAAACCTCTTCTACTAACCGTACCAAACACAAACCTATTGATCATTTTTTCATGTCTAAAAAGGCAAAAAAGGAGTAGAATGGTTTTGGGCCTTTTTTAGCACTTACAAAGTGTGTCAAGCATTGAGATGAATGTGAGGAATATGAAGATATGGTCCATTACCTTCTCCCATGTGTCACCTTCACCCATGGGCTGTACAAGTGCCAAACTTCCCTTTTTTAGTTGATTACTTGATCTTTAGTTAGATAACCTGCAAGATTTTGATTGAACTAACATTCTTGATAGGGAATATGACCTCTTAGATTTTTTAAAGGAAAATAAGACACCTTGAGAACCATACCACTTGCATTTATGACCCCTAAAAGCCCACTAAATGACCCAAAATGATGAATAAACTTTTTAGACCATGACTAAGGCTAAAAAGGCATTAAATAACATCAAATGAATTATAACATACCCTATGACATAATATTAGATCCCTAAAAACCTAAAACTTAAGTTTTTACCTATAGGGGTCCCAATTTGACTTGTAGGTCAAATTTGGTCAACAATACTTATATTAGCTTACAGATTCAGTGGGGGCGTGTCATATGGACATGGCTTCCAAAAATTCAAAAAAATTAGATTCAATAGGGGCATGTCATATGGACATGGCTTCTACACATTCAAAATTTTTAGATTCAGTGGGACCATGCTTTGGAAGCATGTTCTCCACATTTATTTAGCATATGGTACTTATATTAATTCAAAGATTTAATGGGGGCATGCTATATAGACATGCCTTCTACACATTCACAATTCTTTGATTTAGTGGGTGCATGCTTTAGAAGCATATTATCCACACATATTTAGTATTCAACATCTCTAGTTTATAGTGGGATCATGTTTTGGAAACATTTCCTCCACATTGGTACTTATATCAGTTTTAGATTTCTCCATATATAGTGGGGGCATGCTTTGGAAGCATGTTCTCCACACTTACATAGTTATTTTAATTGGCCAAAACACATAGGTATATAATTCAGATTCATAGTTGTGGTGGAATTCTATACATTGGTACCATTTTTATACATAATTTCAACATGAGACATATCTAAGGTGTATATGATATGCAACATGTGCCTAATATTGAAAAATTTAAATCAGTTTCAAATTTTAAACCATTGCACATGTTGATACCCCACAGACTTTTATGGACTTTATTGAATAAATATACTGTAGTGGTTGGTTCACCTTTGGTATGGTTGAGGTGATAAAATCACTCAATCTTTCCAAGTGTTTAGGTTGGATCTGATTGTATCATCTAACATCACTAGGTTATAATTATCATTCGGTTATATGATTGAGCTAATCTCTAGTTCCAAGTGGCAACTTGCTTTTTCTCCAAGGTTGGGGGCATATGCCTTCCAATCTCTCTCTCTCCCCCTCTCTCTATCTTCTTGGATATATGCATTTTTGAATATTTATCCTAATTTCAATTTTAGAGCTTTACAATGATATGTTTTTTTTAAAACCACTTGCCAATAGGCAAGGCAGTTACATCAACATAAAGGTGTATTCCTAAACCTTGCTTTTTCAATTTCAATCTATCTCAAATAATTTCAATCCAGATTATATGAACTAATTTTACACTATAACATGTTATTGGTTGTACACAAGTCACCATCAAAGCACTCAAATTCAACTCAATCAAAGATAAGGTGTGCATACATACCTAGGTACTTATTCCTTTCCTTTAAACTAGAAATTTCATTACTAGATTAAAGGGGGGATAATGTAGATGATATTTTATGATTATGCAACACCTCAGTCTTGTACACTTGGCAAACTCAGACCTTGGCCATTCTTCTTAGTTATATACATGCCTTGCTTCTGCAAGCCTCACATTTATTTTATCTTGGGCTCCTTGGCCTATCTCTTAGTCTAACCAGTCTTATATTGATGACACATATATCCTATCTTGCCTAAAATGCTTAAAATGTACTTATATTACACCACTACAAGTTCTGAGCCCATACTTATTCTCTTACTCTCTAGACACTAATGTTTAACATAGATAGTAGCATTGATGTTATCATCCTACCACAACACACGTGTTCAGTGCCCTAAAGTCATCTAATTTTCAAATGAAACATATTCCAATAGTTAGCTTAAGTGTTTTAATGTGAGTTATCTCTCGATAAGATTGGTATAAAATAATGTCAACCCTCATTCATTCACCACCTAGTAATCAGACCAAAGAGACTAAGAAACTTATAAAAATAAATCTATCAAGAATTCAATTGATCAAAGCTTCCCTCTTTCCACAGTGGTCATAGGTACAACACATCTATAGATGTGAAGTACTAAAGAGCAAACATAAGGTCTTATTTTCCAAGTTACAAGCTAGGTCACTGTTGTACTTGATTTACACACATTGTATGATTCACACACAAGCCAACACATAGGGGAGAACTACATGAGTTTGAGGCCCTCTTCTAAGGTATTATCTATGTAGTAAGTGCCCTTTGGCAATGAGGTCATCTCGATACCGTGTGCCCACCAACCCATTTTTACTTAAGGTAACATTAAAGATGGAAAGCTAAGATTTTTACATTTCATAAGGATTGATAGTCCATGACCTAGATTTGAATGTACCAGAGTGAAGGAGAAGACAAACCCAAACTAATCCACATGGTGTCATATTGTTTCACTAGATATTTTGTATAGGACATAAGTGTTAGCCCCAGATAGTAGCATCAACACAATTATCCCAAGATGATATAACTATCTAGAGAGCTGGAGGTACCATATCCAAAATTTGACAATTATTCTAGAAATGTCTTCCCACTTACTTTATACCTATTCTAGATCTAACATTGTGTTAGCATCAGAACAAGCTAAGTACATCACTTCTTTGTCATTTATATATCTATCATAGTTGTAATTTCCATATTTAGCTTATCTCAGTTTAATAAATTTAGTGTATGTTTATATTTGACTTTAGTATTTAATTGGCCTATTTTTGATCTAATATGCACCCTTGTGCCCTATCATTTATATATTTTTAGTTACCTATCTACCCAAGAGGATCCACATCTCAAATTAGGGTTAAACACTTGACATCAACAAAGGAGTGGATTAATTAAGTAAATGCAAGGCTTAATTAATCTTAATAATGTTTAAATAAAAAATAAATTAATGATTTCTCATTGAATCATTTTACATAAAAGAATAAATGAGAATTGAACACATAGCACTCAAAGGTATCTCACACATTCATCAATAAATCTAAGAGACATAAAGATCAACAAAAATTCCTTGAATTGATTATCTTAAAAAAATTTACAAGTGTTTCTTTTCTTATCCTTTGTCAAAATGTTCTTATATTCCCCCTCCAAAGAAAATGTCCTTATACAATGACTTACACTTGTATTTATAACAAAACTTTCATAACCACCTCTGTAACTACCTAGTAACCAACTTCTCCATTTTGAGTTGTAATTTTCATTCTAATTTGATTTTCAAAAATATTAAATTTCATGGCATTAATTTATCATTATAACTTAATGTTATAATATTACATGAACAATAATAAAAAATGCAATGCATAAATAGAACTAGAGAGAGATCTTAGATAGAGAGAGAAGGTTGAGAATATTTATCTACAATTGATTCTGGCTACTATTGATCCTTTCAGCTTTTTAACCTATAAGCCTTGTATTGTTGTATGACTAATGGTATAGCTTCCTATTTAGTAAATCTAGAGTTGTTCACCCTTGGTAAACATCCTCTTACAACCTTCTTAATTTATACACTTTTTTGAAGATGTTTGGCATATTTTTATTATTCTCCATGAGGCTTTTATAGATATTAATCAATTTGTCCATCGTCATATGGTTAAGTTTATATGTATTGAAAAGTTCATATTTGATCATCTTTTAAAAAAATTCCTTAATTTATGTAACCAATAGAGGTGTTTGATCCTTTTCTCTAAGCATATCACAATTGATGGCATAGATATCAACATGAATATCTCCCATGAGATCATAACATGACTTTATATAATCTTGCAAATCATTTTTGGCCTCTTCTAACATTGCTAGTTTCCATTCAACACTTTGGACCCATAACTCAGAAATATCTCCCTCATTTGTGTTAAAATTTTGTTCCACAAAGAGGATATTATCATTAATGAAAAACATTTCCTACAAATCATTTATCATAGTATTGTATATTTCCTCTTCTTTATTCAATAAGGTAATATCTTCAGTGATGTATTTTTTATCACCTTCAATCAGAGAATATACTTTTTAATTTTTGTTAATAAACTTGAGACCATCTACCAAAACTTTCTCAGCCCAGCTCTCCATTAAATCTTTGCTTCCTAATCTTTCCAATGGATTCTTGTGACCCATTCAAGCCTAAAATATTTCATTTATTCCAAAGTCATTCACATATAATATCTCTTTTTGACTTCGAAGCCATCTTCACAATCTTCCCAATAATCTTCATTTTCTAGTTGATGTTGATATTCAGTCCCACATTTTAGATTTTTTGACATAATATTTGATGTCAAAGGCCAAATTTTTTGAATGAAAATACATTTTCAACTTAGAAATTGATTTCTCAATGCTCAAGGCATCTGATCTGACCTAAAAATATAATAATTGAGGCCATTTGGTAATGAGATCCCAATTTTTTTCGTATCTTTGCATAATTTACACAATGATCCCAATTATTGACATAAGTCATTCAAAATCATCTTATCATTTGCATATTTTGGCAACATGAAAGGAGCTCCCTCAAATCCCCCAACTTTGAGATAAGTTAATGTAGGAAATTAGATTAAATAACTACCAAATTTCTTGATTAGAGTTGTATCTTATAGAGATATTCTCATGGTCAATTTACCATCCGTGTGTGAACTGTCAACATTGTGAATGCTATATTAACTCTTATGAAATGATTTATACTTTTCTAATAGGTGATCTGATAATAAAAAACATAAATTTGAGTTATATTGGTGAATGTTCCTTTGGATGTCAACCCAAGCCATGACCTCATGGTTGTAATTGTATAAAATAAATATGAAGTCATGAAGAAACATTGAGGTTTTTTTCAAACATGTGAGTTGATCATGCAAAGTGTCATTTATTATCTGACACATTCAATGTGTTGCTCACCTTGGCAAATGATATTAATAAACATGCACATCTAGTTCTAAAATTATTTAGCATCTTCATAATCTATTACCCTATTCAAAACAATGATGATATCCAATAGATCTTCATTGAAATTGGCTTAGACTAAGCTTTTAACGAGTTTTTATGCTCCCCTTCTTGGTGGGTACATCCAAATTTGGGCAATCATATTTAGACAATAGTCATTATTTTCATAAAATTTTTTTTGACCAATTGTTTCACTCATTTCAAACATATTAATCATGTATAAGAACCCTAAAGACAATACTACTACTTGTGTTATGATTAAATTATTTACAAATATAATATTTTTGGTATTTGGGTCATAAAACCTTGAACATACAAGAACAAAATTATTACATTATATTGATGTGGGAAAATCGGTTGTATTTTCATGTCTACTTTCAAGTATTTGTTGGGCTATCAAAGTTTTATTCTCAAATTGGATTCTAGTCCAGAAGTCTTCCTTATCAACATGTCCAATTTGGGAGTCATGGATATGTGGGAGATCATTGTGCATGATTGAAAAAGATTCGTAACCATGATATTAAAATTTCATTTTTGCAAATTTGGTTGTTAGGAGGGTAGTTCTCACAAGGAATTCAAGGTTTAGAAATAAAAAGTTTGGATGGAGAAAGCATTTGTGGGTATAACAGGGACTACCAATGATACTCATATAGGAATAAAGATGTACAAGGGTTTACTATAACAAAAAAAGGACTATTGAGGAAAAATATGGTATAAAATTTATATTTTTAATCTATTTGATTAGAATATCCTTAAAAAAGAAATAAAACACTTATTCAAAGTAAAACCCTAAGTAACATAATAGGAACAAGAATGGATTTGAAAAAAATATGCCACTAATGTTTTACATGATAAATACCTTGGAGTGCAACTCAAAAGGGGTTGTTTATAAGTTTGTGACAAAGAAAACACATGAGGGAAAAGGTGCCAACTTTGTGTTTCTGTAATTCACATTTTTGTGTTACAATGAGAACAAAGTCTTTGTTTTATAGTTTCCACATGGATTTGAAGAAGGTAAAATCCATTTGAATAGATTTATTGGGTCTGCGATGTTTTAAAACTCCATTTTATGATAATGTCAATGTAATCCATGCATTTTAAGATTTATGGGAACCTGTAGAACACAACAAACAATCTTACAAAGACCAAAACACTTTTTTTAGAGGCTTTTAGAACATATTAATCTCATTTTTAATAACCTTTTAGACCAAAATAGTGTTTTTAAGTGTCTTTAAAACAAATGAAATTGATTTTTAATGCTTTAAAGACCAAAAAACACTTTCACTTCCTATAAGAATAAATGAAATTATTTGCAAATATCATTTTAGAATAAAATGACTCTTTTGATGATTTTAAGAAACGTTGGAATAAACCAAATAATTAAAACAAGCCTTCGTAGACCCTTTTGGCTTATTTATGTCTTACGAGAATGGAAAAAAACAATTGGAACAAAACATTCAAAGACCATTTATACTCATTCACACTTTTATGGAACAAAGAGAACCACTTTTCTTAATCTTTAAGACATAGTGATGCTTTCAGTGGCCTTGGGAACATATGGAACAAGTTGAAAAGAAATATGCAAACCAAAATGGGAATTTTGAGATTTTTAGGGACAAGTGGAATATAATGAACACTTATAATTTTTTGAGGATGTTAACAATTTATTTAGCATTTATCACCTTGTTCAGGTCCAACATGTATAAATAGAATGAAGTCACTTGGACCAAAAAAATGTTTTCATTTCCTAAAGGAAAAAATAGAACCAAGACCATTTTGACCTTTTGGAGGCTGATAGGAACTAGTGATTTTAAAGCACAAGATCAATTTTTTTGACTAATTATAAATAATTAAATTTTATCATTTTGACTTAGTCTATCTAATTGATTGAAAATTTGGAAGTTCTAAGAACTTCAATTTTTAAGACAATAGTTGGCTTTGACCAGTTGACCACATTTTTATGGGAATGTAGGATAAATACAAATATTTTATTGATTGATGCATTCATTTTTATTTCTTGATCCAGCCAATTGACAACTAGATTTCTAATCCTAGTCTTATGAGAAATGATCATGTTTTTCCAGCCAGATGGTTTGCTTTGTAAATTCTTCAAATTTTGATCCATCCAACTAATATCTAGTTCACCTATCTAAATCATATGAGAAATAAACACATGCTATAGGGATAGATAAGTTATTTATATTTTGACTTGCAAACTCACTTATTCAATTTGATTTACAATAGGCATTCAAGAAAGGAAAAGTGTGAACATTGACTCATACATCAATGATTGAAATTGGGCTATTAGTGCAAAGAGAAATCAAGAAACTAAGGATTTACAAAGACTTAGTGCTTACATTTAATTGAGTAAATGGGTTAAGTATAATATTAGAAACAAACTTTGACAATGAAAGACCAATAAAGAAATACATGTAAGACCTAAATAAGGAACACAACACAAAGAATAGGAAAGACAAAATGGAAAAAGAAAACACAACTGCAATCCTAAGCTCACTTATTTACATAGATGGGACAACTTGATTTCAATTAAAATAATGTTTTGAATATTGTCTAATATAAGGTAAAGAAAGGTGCATACCATCTCTATAATCCAAGTAGAAAGTGTTGTCACTATAGAAATACCTGATTCTAAAAGGAATCGTTCATAATGAGTCAAACTTGTCGTGACTTTATTTTAGTTCTCACATTTTATCCCATGACAAAACCAAATCCCAACCTTAAAATTCTCTTTTTCATGCTTAGTTATTCTATCAATGGTCAACTCTCTTTCTCCTTTAAGTTTATTTAGATATAAAATTCTCTTAACTAGACAATTTTTAATATTCTCATCATCAACTGCCTTTTCCAATTAATGTGTAGGCAAATCTAATGATATTGGCATGTGGCATTCACTCCATATAGAAATTGAAAATTATACATCCTAATATCCCTTTTTGGAGTAACACAATCTACCTAGAGTGCATCATATAAAATTTTATGCCAATTCCTCTTATTATCATCTACCAATTTACGAATGATAGTTATTAGGTTCTTATTGTTGGATTCAGCCTAACCATTTCCTTGAGGGTAATAATCTGATGAGTATGATAGTGAAATGTCATATATTTAACAAAAACTAACTTTTTCTAGAAAGAAAAATTTGATGCATTATCAGTTACATTTTTTTGTGGAATACAATAAATCACCACTATATTTTCCTTAATGAAGTTGCAAACAACTTTTGGAGTGGTTTGTTTAACCAAAATGGCCTCAACCCACTTAGTGAAGTAGCCTATAGAAATAACAACATGAATATGCCCTGCACTCAAATGTGGGTACCAATGAAATATATACCCCATTGTTGGAAGGGTTCTTTGATCACTACCAGTTTAAGAGAAAGTGTTGTTAACTTAGGTTTGCCAACAAATTGTTGACAATCCTCACATCTCTTTACCCATTCAAAAGCATATTTAAACAAAGAGGTCCAATATTAGTGAGCTCTCAGGATATTATATGCAATAATAGAGCTAGAAAAATTCCCCCACAAGTTTGATCATGAAAATATTTAAGAGGGTTCTTTTGTTTTTCTTTGTCAAGACATCTCAAACAAAACCATCAATATTTTTCATGAATAGAGTACCATCCCAAATCACATATTTATTAGCCTTTAACTTGATAATCCTTGTTTTTTTAGCATTTAAATGTGGAGGGCATTTATTGTATGTCAAAAAGTATGTAATATTTGAGTACCATTCATATGTGGAATCAATGAATAACACCAAAGGCAAATCTTCTAGTCTCTTCATCTTCTCTAAATGAAGTGACGTTAGTGTGATTGTTAATCCTTTTCATTTAACCAACTTTATAGCATAATATATAATTCATATTTATGTAATTTTTTTATCAAAGTTCCCCTTTTAGAACCAAGTTATTACTAAGTTAAGATTGACTTTACTGCTACATCAGGTACCATTACTATAGAATGTGCATGCAATATATATTATATGAACTGATTAACTACTCAAAGATAATATAAACATGTTATTAAATTATAAAATAACTAATTTCATGTTTTTTCAAACTACAACACATGAACGCAATTGAAGACTCAATACTTCATCATTTTTTGGTAGCAAGATCACTACAAGAGTATGTGCAAAGGAATAACAAGAGATAATAGAATCCTTCTTAAAATCAAGACATACCAAAATAGGAGCTCAAGTAACTATAATTTTAATCTCATAAAAAATCTTTTTCCCTTAATTGTTTCAATTGAAATAGGTTTTGTCTTTCATCATATTGGCTATATGTTTGTTGAGCTCAATAAAGTATGATACAAATCTTCTTAGAAAATTAACCTTACCAAAGAATGAATGGACTCATAGTTTACTAGATGGTAAAGATAACCTTTAAATCATTTCCACTCTCAATGGATCCATTTTAATTCCTTATTTTGACATAATATAACCCAACAAATTTCATTTAGTCACCCTAAAAACATAGTTCTTAGGATTCAAACAAATTAAGTGAGATCGACATCTCTTGAATACTTTCTCAAGATGTTCATAATGATTTTATCTTTTCTTTGAAAAGATACTAAGGTCATCTAGATAAACAATAATAATTTTATTTTTTAAATTGTTAAAGGCTAAATTTATCGCTCATTGGAAGGTGGCACCTGTATTAATGATCCCAAAATGCATCCTTCTATATGTATAAGAGCCCTAGGGAGTAGTAAAGATAATTTTTAGCTAATCTTCACTAGCTACACCAATTTGGTTATATCCATAAAAACCATCCAACTTATAAAGCATCTTAGATCTAATGACAACATGAAATACTTGATCCATAATAGGTAAGGGATAATTGTCTTTCAATAAATCTTGATTCAAATTTTAGAAATCCACATAAATTTTGATCTCACCATTCTTTTTGAAAATAGACACAATGTTAGCAATCCATGTGGAATGATGAAAAAGAAAGATAATTGTTATATATAATATTTTCTATGCTTCCTAAAAAATAGTCCCTAATATATTCAAATTATATTTCCTTTGTTTTTGTTTGAATGGATTAACATCATACTTAAGTGGAATCATATGTTGCATGTCTCTTAGTTTGAATGATTTGAGATCAGTATATGAATGTGAAAGAATATTTATATATTTTTAAAGTAACCATTCTCAATTGTTCTTCTATTTCGATGTTCCCATTTTCATAATCAATAGAACTGAGGGACTCTTTATGCTTTATTCTCTTGATAAACCTATCATGTTTACAAAGATTTATTCAAGAGAAACTAATCCTATAGGGATTTTATTTCCTTTTAATTTAATCACCCCTTATTCATCCCAAATTTTAGAAATTCATTCTTCCTCTTTCTAAATTGTGTTTTCCCTATAGGTTGAGTCACTACATTGAAAACATAAGTTTATAAAATTATCAAATTTCTCCAAAAATGTTATTATATGTTAATCATTATTGGAAACTTACCAACGTTTCAAGTTATCATGTACACTTAGTCTAAATACAATTTTAGTAATGTATCTTTCTTTGTCTATATCGAGAGGAGGAATCATTGGTGAGGTCAAAAAATCAAATCCATTGAATTGCATATTATCATCTCTTAGAATGATTGTGATGGAGAATGATTCAAACAATTCAATACAATCCCAAACAAAGCTATTTTAATGTCTTAAATGATCATTTTTGACCTAATACTAAATTATAACTTGTTTCACTATTAGTTTTGCATCTCCTCGAGCTTTCAAAATTTTAATTTCTTTCTCTTTTTCTATTTTAAATCTAAGGATTAGTGTTTCATATTCTATAGTATTGTTCATACATTCAAATTATAGCTTATATGAGAAATGGAAACTTTCATTTATTAGAGAAATTAGAATAATTCCAACACCTGCACCAATTGAGGAGTAGTTACCATCAAACTATATATTTCAAATGATATCAAGAATGCTTTCAATTACCTCTGATACATCTAGCTCCCTTTTAGACATTAACATGTAATTTCCTAAGCCAACATCTTCATAAAGAATCTTAGCCCTTGGGTCTTCTAATTTTTTAACCATGAGTTTGGTCTTGGATTTAGGTTCTAGTTTATACTTGACCCCTTTTTATGTGAATGTAACATGAGACAAAAAATCTACCTAACAACATGCCATACATGGCAGAATTTTTTTCTACTAAAATAGTCATCTTTATTCTCTTTTGAGGGAAAGAGGCTAGTGCTACTTGAGTGTCCTTGATTTATCCATCCAAGGGAACTTGCTTAGTATCCATGGAGAAACAATGGATAAAAGTTATTGACAAAGTTAAGCCAAGTATATGAGCAACCTTTGTTGGCATGATATTGTCTGATGTTTTGGTATCAATTATGCGATTACTCAGCTTACAACACTTCAAGAAGAGAGATATAAAGAATTAATTAGTTTGGGGATAGAATGTGGAAGAAAAATCCATTTAGAATTGGGTTTTATAACACAAATATTAATACCTTAGATAAACTGATAAAGCCTATTTAATTGATCAGGATTGTTTTTCTAATACTCAGGCTGAGACATCTGGTTTCTAGACTTATCAACATGATCTATAATATCAAATAGAGGAATACTATAGGACTATGAGATATCTAAACTATTAGATGTTACATAAGAATTACATTACTTTTTTTATTGACACTAGTCTTTTGAATACCTAGAGGAGTCTACAAAGAAGTACTTACTTGAGTATTGAGTTGTTTTATTTTTATTTAATTTGGAAAGGGAGACCCTCAAGAAAGAATGACTATTGCTAAGGAATTTTTTGTAACTTCTTACACTTTGACATCTTCCTTTTGACTTGATTTTCAATCCTCTTATTTCCTTTTAACAACTTTTTTCACACTTTGTGTTTTTGTGAACACAATAAAATATCGACCATTCATGTCATTGATTACATCATTGTAATCATCTTCATATTAATCATACTCCACAAAGGTATTTTTGGAGTCACCATCGAGCTTGTTAGTTTCATACTCTTAGAAATCTAGATCCTCAATTTTAAGTTCATCTTTTTCTTCAAAGTCTTTTTATGTCTCAAGTACTACATTCACTGATGTGTTTGAGGTAGGAGTGGCCCAAATAGCCAACTAGGCTGTGGAGTCTACAACTACGTATAGTTTTCAAGAGGAAGATAGTTACTTCTAGGAATGTCTTGATATGGAGTAGATAACTGCTTCTAAGGTAACATTTTCTTCAAGGCAAGAACACCATTTGCCAAATTCTGAACTAATTGCTCCATAGAAGTGAATATTGTCATTTGGATTTTAAAGGATCTCTTTTTAAATTTATATATATTACCATATTATCCTCAACTTCAATAAAAAATGTTTATGTTTGATCTAAATATGGAAACTAATTCCTTCTCAAAAGAAATCTTACTTCTAGTAGTATTCCAAAATTCTTCTTCTTTAGTCAATTAACCAATCTCTTCATTTATTTCTTTTTAATCACCTTCAATCATAAAATATGCATTTTGATTTTCATCAATAAGATTGATACCATCTACCAGAACTTTCTCAACCCAACTCTTTGTTGCCTTATCATAGCTCTTATGCTTTCTAAACTTTCCAAAAGCTTCTTGTGACCCATTCAAGCCTAAAATATTTCATTTGTTCCAAAGTCATTTGTATATAATCTCTCTTTATAAATTCAAAGTCATCTTCACAATCTTCCCAATAATATTCATATTCTAGCCAATGATGAATTTTAGTTTGTTTTTGACATGATCTTTGTGGTCAAAGGAAAACATTTTGGAATAAAAATACATTGTCAACTTAGAAATTATTTTATCAATGCTTAGGGCATCTAAAATTGACCTATAAATGTAGTATCTAAATCAAATTAAGAATGGGATCCCATATATTTTCCTATCTCTGCACACTTTATGCAATGCTCCCAACTGTCAGCATAATTTAATTAGAATCATATTATCATTTACATATTTTGGCAACATGAAATAAGCTCCATCAAATCCTCCAACTCTAAGATAAGTGAATGTAGGAAACTAGATGAAATAGCTACCAAATTTATTAACTAGAGATGTAATTTTTGGAGATATTTTCATGGTCAGGTTACCATTCAATGTGTGGACTGTCAACATTGTGAATGCATCATTAACTCTTCTAAAATGCTTTATAATTTTCTCATAGGTGATTTTATCATAAAATTCATAAATTTGAGTTTTATTGGTGAATTTTCCTTTGGATGTCAACCCAAGATATGACTCCATGGCTACAATTACCTAAAAAAATATGAAGTCATGGATAAACATTGAGTTTTTTTCTAAACATGTGAGTTGATATGCAAATTTTCACTGATTATCTACCCCCATTCAGTGTGTTGGTTACCTTGGAAAATGATATTAATAAACATGCACAAATAATTATGAAATTGTTTATTACATTACCCTATTCAAAAGAGTGATGATATTTGATAGATCTTGACTGAAATTAGCTTAGACTAAGCTTTTAGGGAGTTTTAATGCTTCCCTTATTGGTGGATGCATCCAAGTTTGAGCGATCTTCGTGAAATAATAGTCTTTATTTTCATATTTTTGACCCATTACTTTAATGATTTTGACATATTCATCATGTACAAGAAACCCAAAGATAGTACTAAGGGAAACATTATCTAGTTTTGCAATGATTAAACTATTTACACATATAATATTTTTAGTATTTGGGTCATGGGATCTTGAACATGTAAGAACCAAAATAGTAAATTGTGATAATGTGGGAAAACAAATTGAATTTATAATTACACTTTTGATTATTTATTGGGCTATCATAGTTTTGTTCTTTGAGAACACTTCATATTCTAGTCCAAAAGTCTTCTATATCAACATGTCCAATTTGAGACTCGTGGATATGTGGGAGATTAGTGTGTAGAACAAGAAAGGGATCATAACCATGATATTAAAATTTCATTTTTATAAATTTGATTATTAGGTGCGTAATTCTAGCAAGGGGTTTAAGGTTGGCAAATAATAGGTCTAGAGGGATAAAATGTTTGTGGGTATAATGAGGATTACCAATGATACTTAGAAAGGAATAAAGACATTCAAAGGTGTATACACACATTCAAGTTTTGAGTTAACACAAAATGTAAATTTTTAGACAATAAACAAAACAAAAGTGACATTGCTTACTAAATCAATGAAACACATACCTCAACTTGAGTGAAGAGGGAATTATCTTCACTTAACACAAGTAGAATCACTCCTCTTGATGTATGATTTACTTTGGATGTGATTATGATATAATTTCAAGACTTTATGGATGTCACATGGACAAATAGATAGCATAATACCTTCCAAAATGGATGATTGACTGGATTGGATGCTTGATTGATGATGGGTTTGATCTCAAGATTTGGTAAAGCTTCACTTCACTTGGGAGAGATGATGGAATGAGAGGGGAACCCTCTGTTTATAGATTTTTATAACTAATGAGGATCGTTGATCTTGTTTGAAGATCAAGGGTGGAGGATTGATACTCCTCCTTATAAATGAGGGTAGGTGTAGGAGTAAAAGTGAGAGGTTGGAATATGTAAGGAGATGTTTTGATGAGGCATGGGTTATTACATTCCTTGGAAGAAATGGGATTACATAGGTATTTGGGAGAGATTACCTGGGGATTGTGTAAGACTTTAATATTTGGGGATTTGATGTGATGAAAAGTTTAATGATGATGTAATGACATCATAGATTTAAGATTAAAAATAAGATTTCTTTTATTTATGAAAATATGAAATGTGCATGGATTATTGATGTAGGGGCATCTTTATGGACTCCAAAATGTCAATTTTGGATTGAATTTGTCCTTTAGGTGTTTCATAGGTGTAATAGGTTATAATTATTTCTTATGAGTGATTTAGGTTAGCGCAAGTTTCATAAAAATTGAATTATGGAGTTTCCCTCCAAAACTACCACTATTTGAAAATTTGAATTTTCAAGCATTATGGAAGGGTTTCCATGCATTGTATGAAGGTGGTAAGGTGTAAGAACATGTTAAATAGGTGTCCAAGATGTCTTAAGTCTATGAAATTGTCATAAATATGTTCTTTAGTATATAGGCATAGTCATATAGTATTCATAAGGGAAAAACATGAAAAGTTGGTAATGTAATTCCAATCACTTTTACATGGGAAACATCCAAAAATTAGTTATGCTTCTTGGATTTATGGTGTAGAGTCAATTTTTGATGTGGTAATTATTTATTCCATTCAAATGAGATAAGGAATGGATGTGAAAATAATGGAATTTGATGAAATAGAAGACTGTAATGTGAAATTCTGAGTGCATTTGAATTTACATGGCTGTGACTGAGCATTTTATTTGTTTGAGTCTCTAACATGGTAAGAGATTAGATGTTTGATTATTGATAATATTTAATAAGAAATTATGTTATCTTGTGTGAGATAGGAAACCCAAAAATTTAAGTGGAAAAATTACTTTGCTGAGATAACTAGGTTTGCAACGGGGTCTGGGTTAAAATAGACTTGTTCATGTAGTTGTATGAGTTTTTTATCCTTTTTAGCATTGAGTTTTGTGGATGGATAAAAGAGATAAGTTATTGATATATTAAAGACTGAATTGGTTAAATTTAATAGTAGACAGGATATTGGATTTGTCTCATAGTGTGGAAAACCCTATTTTCTTTTTAGCCACTGTCTACAATATTGAAACCTGTAGACTGAGTTTCTTTGATTTGAATCTTGTTTTGATCCAAGAATGATAGATAAAGGTTTTAAAAAATACATATAAAGTTTGAATAATATTATTGTGAGGTTTGGATATTTTAGGTAGTAAAAAACACAATGAAACCCTGTTGAAACCCCTATTTTCTGCTTAAGAATACAATTAAGCATAACTGAGTTTTCCTTGTTGTGAATGATCCATGGAGTTTTGTGAGTTGGTTATTGAATGAAAAAGTTTCATGGAACCTGGATAGACATATTCCAACCATTATAATAGTTTTAAACCATTTATATTTTAAGATATTTATTTTAGACCACTCTCGGCCTGTTTAGAGACCCTAAACCCTGCCAACTAGGGTTTTGCCTATTGGAAGAATTCTAACCCTAAAAAATCACAAAAACTTGTAATTATATGTATTTTGACATTCCCTAATTTAATCACATAGTTTCATGATCTTAAAATACCTATAATATGGACTTCTAGTAAGAGGTGTTGAAAAAGGGCTAAAGAAGGCCTAATTTTGAAGGCTACAAGGGAGACAGTGGACCTAGGGAGTAAGATAGGTCTTGAAATTTGATCCATAGGTGTGTTTTAATAAGAAAAAAAATATTATAGAATTGGAAAGTCATAATTGTTAGTAATTTTCCATACTAACCCATTTTTAGGTGAAAAAGGGCTATAAAGAATGCTAGTTGGAAAGGCAGAGTTGCATGAGTGTAAGGTAATTATTTGAGATAGTTTCAAAAGGGGTATAGAGGGTGATTAGAGACTATTTTAAGAAATATAAATATCTTTTAATCTCATAATATTCTAGATAAATTATACCTTTTTCATAGTGGAAGAATTCTTAAGCCTAAGACTAGTGAAGTGATCCTTTATTCAAGGACATTAGAAGGAAACTTGTGCAAGCTCTACATCATTTGGTATCAGAGCATAAGGTGGTCAGAGGATAAGGTAAAAAGGAAAAAATGGTAACAAGCCAAAGGAAACCTAAAAAAAATTAAAGAATGCAACAAAATATGGTAAACCATTGAAGAAGAAGGGTCATTACTGAAGATGTTAGTGATAGAAAAGAGGAAGCTCCTAGAGCAAAAGAGGAGGAAGAAAGAGAAGATAAAGTGGAGGCAATATTGATCAAAGCCATGATGAAGATGGGCTCAAAACCAAAACTATATGTGCCAATGTATGAAGGTAATCTAAATGTGAATGAGTTGGTGGATTGGATAGTACCATAGACAAGTATTTCGAGTATGAGGAAGTGGATGACACCAATAAGGTTAAATTTGTAGTCACAAGATTGAGATGAAATTCTTCTTTGTGGTGGGATGGAATCCAAGAAGAGAGAAGGAGAAGAGGTAAAGCCAAAATTTAGTCATGGGATAAGATGGTGATGAAGATGAAGGCAAAGTTCATGTCCAAGGACTACTAGACACATTTGTTTATAAGATTGCAGAATCTTAGACAAAAAGAGTATTTAGTGAAGGAATACATAGAAGATTTTCATAGATTGACAATCAGAATAAGACACTTGGAAGAAGATGATGAGAAGGTAGCAAGGTGCCTGAATGGTCTCAAGTTTTGCATACAAGATGAGATTAGTATATTGACATTGAAAACAATTGAATAAACATACCAAGCAACCTTGAAAGCTAAGGAGAAGTTGGAAAGAAGGCATACACACTAAGCAAGAGGAAGAGGTAAACAAGTGAGAGGAAGAGGAGAGTATGAGAACAAAAATGCATGAGGAAGGTGAAAGTAGTGGACAAAGGCATGAAACACAACCAAGATGTGGTTATAGAAGTAGGATACCATAATAGAGAGGTGGAGATGCTAAAGGAAGAGGGACTAGTGGTTTCACAAGAAAATGTTTCAAATGCAATAAGTATGTAGGTCATAAGTATTGGGAGTGTCCAGAGGAGCAGTAAGAAAGGAGTTATATAAATGAGAGTAGAAATCAAGTGGTGCAGCCTATAGAGGAAGAGAGTGTTGGATAAAATTCACATATAGTGGCACCTGAAGAAGGAGAGTCACTCTTGATAAAGATGACATTATTGAAGCCACCAAAGGAGAAAGAACCTGCCCAATGGAGAACACTCTTTAGGAAAACATGTAAGTCCCATGGTAAATGTTTAAATATGATAAAAGATATAGGAAGTATAGACAAATTGGTTTTAAATGAGATGGTAAACAAACTTGGTCTCAAAAGATTGCCTCATCCTACACCTTACAAAGTTTCTTAGCTTCAAAAAAGATATAATATGCTTGTTAATGAATAGTGCTTAGTATATTTTCAGATTGGAACCTATAGAGATCAGGGCATGTGTGATATCATCCCCATGGATGTTTGTCATGTATTTCTAGGAAGGCCTTGGAAATTTAACATGTCAACTAGTCATGATGGGGTAAAAAACACCTATCATTTAGAGAAAAAGGGAGTCAAGTATACATTATTGCCTTTGAATAATGATGAAAAAGTTGTTGGTGTATATTATAAGGTATTGTATCTAAGTTATAAGGAGTTGGTACAATAGTATGATGAAGTGAAGATGGATGAACAACCCAAGGAGACTGAGGCAGCCCAAGATAATGAATGTGAACCTATGCCAATTAAGACTTTTTCAAGCAAGTTTGTGAATGAGCTATTTGTAATTTTGTCTCAACATTTGGTGAATATTTATAATTGTGATTTCATTGAGGGAGTAATAGGCAAGCTCCAATGCATGAGAGAAAGTATTGAAAAGGAAAAAGATGAAAAAGAGATAGAAGATGTACAACAAGTCCAAAAAGGACAGCCAAATGAAGGAAATAGTATGAGATGGTTAAATAAAGAGAATGAGAATGTAGATGAGAACATGTAGTCCTTGTGTATAGAGGAGGTTAAGGGTATTTATGAAGAATATGTGTAACAACAACCCAAGCATTTATGCAAGCAAATGGCCTATAAGGACTCAAGAGTTGATATGTATGAGGTGAAGTGTACCAAGAAAGGAGAATGGATGAAGGATAGAGAAGACACATTTACAACAGGGGTGTATTATGGAATTAATATTATAATGAATCAGTTTTAAGGAGTGGAAGCATGGTTTGCACATCCCAAGAAAGAAACAGAAAATAACAACAGTGTTTTCTTTAACAAGTTTGTTGCATGTGCAGGTATACTCATGAAGAAGAACTAGAGGAGGCCTAATTGTGGGGCCTAGGAACATGTTCACCTCTATGAGAGTCAAGTAGTATCATCAATCTTAAATTAGGAGGTACAATGTAGCTAAAGAGGAATATACACCAAGTTGACATATATGGCAAAAATTCTTTAGCTTCGTAGTATGATGTAGAGGCATCTTTATGGACCCCAAAATGGATTTAAGTTTGGCTTGAATTTGTCATTTAGGTGTTTAATATGTGTAATAGGCCATAATTATGTCTTAGGAGTGATCTAGGTTAGCACAAGTTGCATAAAATTTGAATTATGAAGTTTCCCTTTGTCAGGATCCTACTCTCTCCAATAAGAGTATATATGATTACCTCTTGTATTAGCAACTAAACACGAAACTTAACCAGAATAATAAGTAACTAGAAATATGAAACAACACAGGATATGAGAGACAATACACAATTGTATTAATAATCACTCAGAAGAAAATACAATAAAGAAGATGCCACTTCTTCTTCCACCTCTAAGGCTTGCCACACCTCAAGGACTTCTTCCCTCTCTCTCTTACGGTCCCAACACACAACTCAAATACAGAGTTGGTGTTCACCTCCACCAGTCAGTAACAATGCTGCCAGTACAACAAGTACACAACTGTACTCCAAGTAGATCTCCCTCTCTTTGCTACCACCTGCAAATCAATAGACCTTACTCACCATGTAGATGTCTCTACACCCTTGAAGAACCCTTGTCCTTGCCTCACCAAGTCCTTATGATTCTTCAACCAGTACCCCGGTGGATCTCCTAGTAGAACTTGCACAACCTGCAACTCTCCCTGACCATACACACTCAGCACCCCTTTGGAACTAGGAGGAGCTACTCTAGCTCTCTCTTCAAGCTCAATGGCTTTCTAGCACACTTTTACAATACAACCCATGAGTCTATTATATAGATCTCATGCATACAATAATTAGACTTTCTTAATTACAATAATTAGACACGCAACTCAAGACTATAATAAGCCTTTACATGCAAACTCTTGATTCAACGAACTATCTATCCGTGCAACGAACAGTTCTAGAACCGCCACAGGCGACCAACGTCGGTCCCTATTTGCCTAGAGGTGACCGACATTGGTTGACCTTCTGCCGATGTCGGTTGTCTTTCAGTTCACACCCGCCGATGTCGGTTTCTCTCTGCACTATAATCTACCGACGCTGGTCTCCCTAGAACTCAGTAACCTCCTCCATGTTTGCAACAGTTAAAGCTTTTAGCTCCACATCCTACCAATCTCCCACTTGGAGATAAACAACTGTAACTGTACCTGTACTTGTACACCATCTAATTCATTTTTTGGCTTGTATCCCTCTTCAAGCTCACAACTGAAGACCAACCACCACACACCCTATGGTGCACCTCCTGTCATCCAAGTAACCTACCACATCCAAACCTACAACTCCATGTAGTGAAGACCTTGACCCTGCATAACAAGTTAACCTACTACTAGTCCCTCTCAGATACCTAATAATCCACTGAACTGCCCTCCAATACTTCCATGAATTAGCTCCAAACTCTCTGACAACTCCCACTGCTTGGGAAAACTCAAGTCTACACCAGACCTCATGTGATTTTGAACACTGTTCTAAGCTTAGCTTGAACTGTCCAGCCCTTGGTGTGCTTACCGATTCTACATCCTGCATCTTGAACCTCACCAACACCTTCTTCACATCAACTCCCACTGGAGATCAACTTGTGATCTTCCATGTCTCTTATGCCAAAGAATTTTGCTGCTCTAAATTCCTCATGACATGCCACTGAACTAACCTTACCTTTGGCTCAGCAAAACCCTGTATGTACGAACCTGCTAGCATATCACCCACATACAATAACAAGATAATGTTGTGACCATCATCTACCTGGTAAGACAAACATAATGATTACACTGACATTGACTAAAGCCTTGCTTTGTCATCCACCTGTCAAAACCTGTACCACTGTCCTGCAACTTCCTCAAGACCATATACCTTGGCCTTCTGTCTCACGTATCCATCTAATCTCTTCTTTAACTTGGGAATCCATCCATCTTTCAGTGCTTTCTTCTAGCTGACAACTCCACCAACAAACCCTTGTTTGGTTTTTCTCCAAGGACTCACACTCCTCATCCATGCCAAGCTCCCACTATTTTTGGATTCTACCTGCATTGGCTCTTCACATCTTCCTGGTTCTTGACCATCAATAAGCAACAAGTAAGAAGGTGAACAATGAATATGAGGTCCACTTACCCTTTCAGTCGTCCATATGGGCATTTGAGACTCCTTGACAGCTTGTTATCTGCCCAACATCTGTTCCAGTGATCGATCTCTGCCATCTCCCAATCTGCACCCGATCGACGTCAGTTTCCTATGACTGACCCTATCTACCGACATCGATTCCCTAACCGATGCCAGTGTACCTTCTGCTGACATCAGTTCTTGTATGACTGACGTCAGTTCTTACTGCCTGACATCATCGACTCTGCTGATCTGCACATGATCGATGTCGATCCCTGTCTATTCGATGTCAGTTCTTCCTGACTGATGTCAGTACCTGTGTTCCCCTATGAGTGATGACTTTTTACCCGCGAGCTCCTTTTAGATCAAACCCTTGTCCATATTAACACATCCCTGCTTAGAATAATTCAGTCCCCTCAGCTGATCTTTGTCCGTCATCTCCTCCATGAACACCAAGGCTTTTCAATTTTTATGTTTGTCAAAGATATCTGTCTTTCGCTTAAGAACATGCATTCCCTTCTTACATATGTAACCAAGCCTACAAAGCCACATCTCTACAACAAAAGGTGAATCAGTAATATAAGTAGATAGATAAAGGATACCTACTTTCTTACCACCATCTAATTCAAGTGCATCCGCTGTGAGAGTTACTATGCATCTCTCATCACCTAACTTTTTTGAAGAAATTAGACTCATCTCCAAGACTGGTACCTGCATGACCTCATTCAACACTCGTGTGTTATCTATCTGCAATTTCAGCTTCACTTCCCTTTTGCCAACAATCTGACAAGGCTCACCAACCCCTAAATAAATCTCTCTAAAGTCTCCAAAGACATACCCATGAAAAGATGCTCTATTTCGGGTTGCATGGAAAGAGGCAAAAGAATTTGTAAACCAAGATTCTACTTTATCTAGAGCAACCTGTGCAACAACCCCTGCAACATCTGCTTCTACACGCTAATCTTCTACCAACCAACAATCTTCTTTTCCCTTCTCTTTCTTTCCATCAATTAGACCATTCGTGTTATTCAGTTTCTCCATTCGTAGCTTACTTTCTTATGCCATTACTATACTCCCACTCAATCAGAAACCCCTATGAGTAACCTAAAATCAACAAACACTAACCAGATTTGAACCACTTGTTAGTCAACCCAACCAAAAGCTCTGATACCAACTGTCAGGATCCTACTCTCCCCAATAAGAGGATATATGATTACCTCTTGTATTAGTAACTAAACACGGAACTTAACTAGAATAATAAGTAACTAGAAATATGAAACAACACAGGATATGAGAGACAATACAAAATTGTATTAATAATCACTCAGAAGAAAATACAATAAAGAAGATGCCACTTCTTCTTCCACCTCTAAGGCTTGCCACACCTCAAGGAATTCTTCCCTCTCTCTCTTATGGTCCCAACACACAACTCAAATACAGAATTGGTATTAACCTCCACCAGTCAGTAACAACACTGCCAGTACACCAAGTACACAATCGTACTCCAAGTAGATCTCCCTCTCCTTGCTGCCACTTGCAAATCAATAGACCTTACTCACCATGTAGATGTCTCTACACCCTTGAAGAACCCTTGTCCTTGCCTCACCAAGTCCTTATGATTCTTCAACCAGTACCCCAGTGGATCTCCTAGTAGAACTTGCACAACCTGCAACTCTCCCTGATCATACACACTCAGCACCCCTTTGGAACTAGGAGGAGCTACTCTAGCTCTCTCTTCAAGCTCAATGGCTTTCTAACACACTTTTACAATACAACCCATGAGTCTATTATATAGATCTCATGCATACAATAATTAGACTTTCTTAATTACAATAATTAGACATGCAACTCAAGACTATAATTAACCTTTACATGCAAAATCTCAGTTCAATGAACTAATTGTCTGTGCAACGAACAGTTCTAGAACTGCCACAGGCGATCGACGTCGGTCCCTGTTTGCCTGGAGGTGACCGACATCGGCTGACCTCCTGCCAATGTCGGTTGTCTTTCAGTTCACACCTGTCGATGTCGATTTCTCTCTGCACTATAATCTGTCGACGCTGGTCTCCTTGGAACTCAGCAACCTCCTCCATGTTTGCAACAGTTGAAGCTTTTAGCTCCACATCCTAACACCCTCCAAAACTACCACTATTTGAAAATTTGAATTTTCAAGCCTTATGGAAGGGTTTCCATGCATTGTATGAAGGTGGTAAGGTGTAATAACATGTTATATACATGTCCAAGATGTCTTAATGATATTAAAAGGTCATAAACATTTTATTTAGTATATAGGCATAGTCATATAGTATTCATAGGGGGAACATGAAAAGTTGGTAATGTAATTCCATTCACTTCTATGTGGGAAACATCCAAGAATTAGTTATGATTCTTGGATTTGTGGTTTAGAGTTAGTTTTTGATGTTGTAATTGTGTATTAAATTTTAATGATAGAAGGAATGGACATGAAAACAATGGAAGTTGATGAAATAAAAGACTGTAATGTGAAAATTTGAGTGCATTTGCATGGTTGTGACTAAGCATTTTGTTTGTTTGAGTCTATATCATGGTAAGATATTGGATGTTTGATTATTGATAATGTTTAATAATAAATTATTTTATATTTTTTGAGACATTTAACCCCAAAATTGAAGTGGAAAAGTTACTTTGCTAAGATAACTAGGTCTGAAACAGGGTCTGGGTTAAAATAGACTTATTCATGCAGTTGTATGATTTTTTGATCCTTTTTAGCATTGAGTTTTGTGGATGGATAAAAGATAGACATTATTGATATATTAATTAGTGATTTTTTTACATTTAATTGGAAATATGATATTGGATTTGTATCATAGTGTGGAAAACCCTGTTTTCTTTTTAGCCACTATCTACAACATTAAACCCTGTAGACTGAGTTTCTTTGATTTGAATCTTGTTTTGATCCAAGAATGATAGATAAAGGTTTTAAAACATACATATAAAGTGGTAAGAATATTATTATGAGGTATTGAGACTATATGTAGTAAAAAACACAATGAAACCCTGTTGAAACCCCTATTTTCCACTTAAGAATATAATCAAGCATAACTGAGTTTTCCTTGTTGTAAATGATCCATGGAGTTTTGTGAGTTAGTTATTAAATGAAAAAGTTTCATAGAACCCAAATAGACCTATTCCATCCATTATAATATTTTAAAACCATTTATATTTCAAGATATTTATTTTAGACCACTCTTGGCCTGTTTAGAGACCCTAAACCCTGCCAATTAGGGTTTTGCCTATTAGAAGAAATCTAACCATAAAAAATTCAAAATAACTTGTAATCCTATGAATTTTGACATTCCCTAACTGAATCACACAAATTCATGATCGTAAAGTACCTTTATTATGGACTTTTAGTAAGAGGTGTTGAAAAAGGTCTAAAGAAGGCCTAATTTAGAATACTGCAATGGAGATAATAGACCTAAGGAGTAAGACATGTCTTGAAATTTGACATATAGGTGTGTTTCAATAAGAAAAAAAATATTATAGCATTGGAAATTCATAATTTTTGGTAATTTTCTATACTAAACCATTTGCAGGTGGAAAAGGGCTATAAGGAATGCTAGTTGGAAAGGCAAAGTTGCATGAGTGTAAGGTAATTGTTTGAGATAGTTTCAAAAGGGGTATAGAGGGTGATTAGAGATTATTTTAAGCAAGATAAATATCTTGTAATCTTATAACATTCAAAATAACTTATACCTTTTTCATAGTGGAAGAATTCTTAAGCCTAGGACTAGTGAAGTGATCCTTTGTTCAAGGACATTAGAAGGAAACTTGTGCAAGCTCTACATCAATTATGTTATTAGATAATCAACATGATTAATGAGTGAAATTTATCTATATTTTAATCTTGGTCAGAGGGGTAAGGTGTAACATACCCATAGGGATTTAATAGAATAATGCAGTATTTTTTTTAAATATTTACACAACATTTATTCTTTCATTAGATTACATCACGAGAATATAATTAGTGACCTTAATGTTGGTTGAATATTTTGTCGATGAACATACTGATAAACAAAATAGGTTTGATCAGCCAAAGTAGGAAGATTAGTCGTCCAAATGTGTAGGTTCACAACATCAAAAGGGGACTGATCTCTCCTCTCATCAAGGGGAGGTTCCCTATAGATATGCTATATATATATATATATATATATATATATATATAAAATAATACTCAAGGGTAGGATAAACTATCCATCTTTCTTTCTTCAGAGATGATGCATGTAAATCAAAGGAAAAACTCAAGGGAAATGATAGAAAGCACTCCTCTTCTTTTAAAAGTATTATTCAGCAAGCCACAATAATGCTGCTGGTAGTAAAAGCAAAAATGTAACCAAGGACGTAGTAACCAGCGAATTGAGATGTAGCACAAAGTCTCCACCTGAATTGCCCAAGAGTGAGATACGAAGGAAAACGAGGGCACAAAGTCATCCCAAGGTCCTTTACACAGAAACAAAAAGAGAACACACTAAAAGCAATTGTGGGGGCACAAAGTCTCTCCACAGTTGACTTCAGGACACCTTCCTAACTATTTTCACTAATCCTGCTTGTTGAATTAAAGAAATAGAAAATATATTAAGGAAAAAGACATAAGAATTGTTTCCCCAACAATAAAGATATCACAACACAAAGTCTAAAAAATCACTTGCTTTCTTATTCCAATAACAAAATATGATCAACAATCTAAGCTCAAAGTCTCAATAATGCCTTTCAATTTGGGCATAGTTTCATTTTTGATTGTCAGAGAGAGATCCCTTTTACAATAACAAGAGAGTCCCTTATATAGCCTCTTCAAGATGGACTTGGGAATAGTAACACATCATGTTGCATTGAATTTTGTTAGGAAGACAGGCTAGAATTTAGAGGCATTTACCCATTTGCTTTTCTCAATGTAGAAAAACGAGTCACACTATTGAAAGTTTACATCTTTCAATGTCTACCTGGTGATCTAATCCTTTTTCATCGTTCCTCCTTTTTTGGTTAATTGAATCAGGTCCTGGATTCAATTTGATGTTTTGTTCCTTTGTCGCTTCCTACTGATCTTGGCCTTAAAGCCTTTGATTGCATTCAGGTCCATAGATTTAAACTTACAAGGATTAATGGCTATTTCATTGTCACAATTTTGACGTCCACGGGCACATCACTTTCCTTGGCAATTCCTTCGGCTTTGTCTTTGGCTTTTCCAGAGGGAACCTACCCTTCGGGCCTTGAAAAATGATCTGCTTTGGGTCGAGAAGAGCCCCTCCATAAGGGTATCTACCCTTTGGGTGGTCTTTAGATGGCCTTTGGGCTTCTTTCAAAGTCCTTTGGAGCTTTTCCATAGACTTTTTCTATGGGCATTTTCCTCAGGCTTTTTCTACGGGCATTTTCCCTGGGCTTTTTTTGCGAGCATTTTCCCCAGGCATTTTCCCCGTAGACTTTTTCCACAGGCAAAAAGTTTGTAGACAATTTCCCACAGACAAAAAGTTTGCAAGAATTTGTTTTGTCTTTGGCCTTCGGAAATTCCTTCGGGCTTTCCTCCCACAGCCTTGCCGAATTCCTTCAAACTTTTTGTCTGAAGGAATTCCTTCAAACAAAAAGTCTGAAAGAATTGTTTCTTGCCTTAGTCTTTTTTCTGAAGGAAATCCCTTTATCTTTCAACTGCCTTAAACAAAATTTTGAAAGAACTTACCTTAACAACTTCCTTGAAAATGACCCTTTCAAAGGGTGCTTTTGTCGACCAAGTGCCCTTTGCAAGGGCACTTGTCCTTCGAGAGGCTCTCTTGAACTCTTGCATTGAACCAAGCTTTAAACCAAGTTGATTGAGTGAACCAAAGCATTGAACCAACTAAATTGAACTGAAGCATTGAACCAACTGAATTGAACCAAAGCATTGAACCAACTGAATTGGACCAAAGCATTGAACCAAAGTGGTTCAATGGTTCATCAGTTTAATCAGTTCATTCTCTTTGATTTGGCTAAGTCCTTTGGATCCTCGTTAAACCAAATGAGTTGAACCTTGAACCTGTTGAACCTTTGAACCAAAGTGGTTCAATGGTTCAATGGTTCAAGCCTCAAAAACTTATTCTTTTGATTGAACTTGACTGTAGAAGCCTTTGAATCTGACTGCGGTTGAACTCTTGCTACTGATATTGAACTTTTGAACCTATTAAGCTCGTTGAACCAAAATAGTTCAAGGTTCAACAGTTCAATCCTTGCTTAGAAGCTTGTTGATGAACTCTTTTGGTTGAACTTGGTCATTGAACTAACTTTGAGATCGCCTAAGTGTTGAAAGCTTGCTTCTTTCTTACAAAGTCCATAGAAATCAACCTGTGAAGCCCATTGAACTTGCCCTGCAGAGGTCGTAGATATTCTTTTCCTATAGAGTCTGTAGATTCAAGCCTGTAGAGTCCGTAGATTCAAGCCTATAGAGTCCTTAGATTTATGAGAAGCTTGAAAAATGAGGAATTTGAATGCCCAAGACAAATTTCGAGAAGGGAAGAAACAATTTTAGTGTATAGGACCAAAATAGTTCAAATGTTGTCCCAAAAATGAGTGGTATTTTTAGGGGACAATAGCTAGCTCTAGTTGGGGAACTTCTATCTATTGTAAAAAAGAATTGATGGGAGTAGAATCCAGAATCTCAAGTGTCTTCATGTGTACCATTAGGCTATGGGGTCATGTTACCCAAAAATGAAAGGCATCAAAAATGGAAACAAACAAAACAAAATAGAATTAAAAACTATACAAATATACATATATATAGATGCAATGATCTGATACTTCAAGAGTTGAAGTGTTTCAGATGCTGTCCATTGTGAGGTAGAGAAAAGATTGTGCCATCTTGATATTTTAGCAGAAAGCTATTTTCACCATTATGTTGATGAATTATAAATAGGCCTCTCCAAAGGGAGTCAAACTTTCCATGCATCCCTTTTGGTTCTCTCCTTTTATTCCACAACAAGACTTGATCCCCAATCTAGAAATCATGATTTTTGGCCTTTTGGTCAAAGACTTTCTTTACCAGACTTTGATGAGCAGTAATCTGGTCCACCACCATGGTTCTCTATTCATCCAGCTCAGTCAGGCACATGATTCTCTTATCAAGAGAGCTTTCATTTGTCTGATCTTCAATTGCCTTTGCCAATTTCAAGGCTGGCAATTTTAAGGTGATTGGTATCTCAACATTGATACCATAAAGAAGTTGAAAAGGAGACATACCAATTGCCCTCTTTGGTGTGATTCTGTCTACCCATAGAGCATCAACCAATGATTTATGCCATGTCCTTTGATTGTCATCTGCTAGCTTCTTGATGATAGTTACCAGGTTATTATTGCTAGATTCAGCTTGTCCATTCCCTTATGGAAAATAATTAGAAGAGTGAGAGAGTGTAATTCCATAATGGAAACAAAATTGTGTAATCTCTTGGGAGGTGAAACAAGCTGCATTGTCAGTAACAATTTTGGTTGGAACTCCAAACTTGGACATGATATTCTCCTTGAGGAAATTGCATACAACTTCTGAAATAACATGCTTAGTTGGGATTGCTTCTACCCACTTGGTGAAATAGTCAGTTGCTATAATGACATAATCATGTCCAGTGCTTGAAGATGGGTTTATAGTCCCAATAAAACCAATCCCCCATTTTTGAAAAGGTTCTATAATCACTGGCTTGAGAGGCAGGGCAGCTAATTTGGGTCTTCCAATAAATTGCTGGCAGAGTTCACATTTTATCACCCACTCATATGCATCTTAGAAAAGAGTTGGCTAGTAATACCTGGCTCACAAAATCTTGTGAGTAGTTATAGGAGTAGAAAAATGTCTTCCACAGGCTAGATTGTGGAAGGATTTCAAAAGTTGGCTTTGTTGCTCTTTATCTACATAGCGAAAGAATACTCATTCTATGCTTCTCTTGTACAAGCTGTTGTCCCAAAAGACAAAATTGGCAGCTTTCAACTTGATAGTCCTCCTTTATTTATAAGACAAATGAGCAGGACATTCACCATAAGTAAAGAAATGAGCAATACTTGAATACCACTCATTGGTAGTAGAGACAAAAAAGACTGTTGGTGTATCCTCCACTTCAGCTTCTTCATGTTGTGTATCTTCTGGCTTATTTTCAGTAATTAATTGGCATAGGCCTTTTCCCCTGACCAAATTTGTTGGCTTGATGTCTAGATCAAACTCTTGGATCTTTGCAATCCAATTGCCTCTTTTGGTGCCAAACTCCTGCTAAGTTAATATGGACTTGACTATAGTGTCAAGAACTAAGGCAGTAGTGTGTGAATTCAGAATATAGAAGCAAAAATGTTTTACTGCTTTCACCAATGCATAAGCATGCTTCTCTATGTTTGAACACTTCATCTCATGGATTTTGAGAGGGCAAATCATGAAAGAAATAGGAGATTCCATACCTCCCTTGTCTTATTGAACAAGAATTGCTGAAAGCGTGTGTTCAAAAGCATAGCTGTAAATGATAAAATCTTTGTTATAATCTAGACAAACCAAGGTAGGGGCATGGGCAATGGCAGTCTTGATATCTTGAAATGCTGACTTGCCTTCTTTAGTCTAGCTAAAGGTGGTCTTCCCTTTCATCATGTTCACTATGTGTCTAGTCTTCTCAACAAATTCGGGGATGAACCTCCGTAAGAAATTCACCTTTCTATAAAAAGAGTGAACATTTTTACTTGTAGGCAAATTAAGCTCTTGAATAGACTTGACTCTGTCTGAGTCAATCTTTATGCCTTCTTTAGACACAATGTGTCTGAGGAGTTTCCCCTATGTTATTCCAAAAATAGACTTCTTAGGATTCAAAGAAATACCATTCTGCTGGCAGTGCTCCAGCACTTATTGTAAGTGACATACATGATCAGATCGATGCTTTGAAAAGATAGTCAAGTCATCAAGGTATACCACTATGAATTTACCTATCTCATCTTTGAAAGCCAAGTCCATTGCTCTCTAAAAGGTGGCACCAACATTTATCAAGCCAAAAGGCATCCTTCTATATGCAAATATACCCCAAGGTGTGGTGAATGCAGTCTTGTGTTGGTCTGCTTCACTGACCTCAACTTGATTGTATCCTGAGAAGCCATCCAGCATTGATAACATCTTTGAACCTGTCACTGTTTGAAGCACTTGATCCATAATTGGCAAAGGGTAATTATCTTTGAAAGATGACTGATTCAAATTCCTAAAATCTACACAAATGCGAATTTTGCCATTCTTCTTCCTTACAGGCACTATGTTTGCAATCCATGTGGAATGATGGATTGGGAAGATGATTCTAGCATTTAACATTTTTTGTATCTCAGACAAAATAGTACCTGATATTTTTAGATTATACTGTCTAGATTTTTACTTATAGGGCATTGAGTCAGCCTTGAGAGGAATGTCATGGTAGATTTCATCAGGTCTGAGAGACTTCAAGTCATCATAATAATATGCTAGGACATCCATGTATTAACGGAGTAAAGTGATGAACTTGAATTTTTCTTCAGGGGTGCAACACTTACCAATGTTAACCATCTTGGGATTTTCTTTAGTAGTTAGATTTACTTGATTGAATCCCTGAGAGAAACTTGAATCTGTTTGTTGTTGTTTGATGAATCTATCATGCTTGTCAAATAACTTCTAAAGAGAAACCATGCCTTTGGGAATTTTATTTCCTTTTAGCTGTAAGAATTCTTCATTTATATCTAAATTGGATTCAGAGGCTGCTTCATACTTCTGAGATTCACTGCCTTCAAAACGTATTTGTTCAAAATTGTCTTTTCATTATATGATGGCAATGATTTGATGATCATCATTGAATACTTACCAATGATCAGAATTGTCAGGAACACTTGGTCTATAGACTAGCTCAATAGTATACCTATCTTTTTTGAAATATGAATGAGGAACTAAGAGAGTTCCTAAAATAGCAAGTGCATCAGCTCTGTCATTAGATTCCCTGGGTATGGCAGAAATGTTGAAAGCATCAAAGCTTTCAATTTGCTCTCAAACCAGGTTGTGGTAGTGGCGTAATCTTTCATTCTTGGTTTGGTATAAGTTTCTCACTTGACAAACCACTAATTCAGCATCCCCTTTGGCATGAAGAAACTTGATGCCTTTGTCTTGAGCAGCCTTCAATCCAAGCAACAAAGATTCATATTCAGCTATATTATTAGTGTTGCTAAATTGTAATTTGTAAGATGAAGGAAACATATCTCCTTTAGGAGATATCAACACAACCCAGCTCCCAAACTAGTAGAGGAGCAACTACCATCAAATTTTAGAGTCCATATCTCATCAGATATTGATCTTTCTTTAGACTTTCCTTCATTAGAGAAGAAGGGTCTTTCTTCATTTGTATTGCAGCCTACTAGTTCTTCTGATATTCTAGTTGAATTGATTTTTGAGTTGACACTTTCAATAATTATATCAGATGTTTCATGCATTTCATCTGTAGATAGAAAGTAGTTACCCATACCTAAAGATTTAAAAAGAATTTGAGCTTCAGGGGTTGATGTTTGGGTGACCACATATTTTGCCTCCTTTTTAAGGAGCAACCTCTTCATTATGCTTTGGACATGGATCCTTGCCTCAGACAGGTCCATGCTTAGTTCTCCTCCCACGTCTTTACAGAAATTTCATCCAAGCAAAATGCCATAGGATGTTGGGATGTTAGCCACCAAAATAGTCATCTTGATTCTCTTGTCTGAAAAGGCTACAAATGCAAATTAGGCATCTTTGATTTGCCCCAGCAATGGTACTTTCTTGTTTTCCATGGAGAAACACCTTCCAAATCTCTTGGTCAGTGTGAGGCCAAGAGATTTAGCTACTTTAGCAGGCATGCCATTGTCAGATGTGCCTGAGTCTATAATACAATTACTTAACTTGTGACCATTTATTAACAGGGAAACATAGAAAGGTTCTATTTTCCTAGGGGCAGCTGGAGGAGTAATGACAAGATTATTTAGAATGGGCATGTTCTTTGGGGAATCGAGATTTACTTTTTTAGCTTTTTGTCTTGTAGGGACGGTTTGGTTCTTGACATATTAGACCAACTTATTCAATTGATTAGGATTGGACTGCAAATATTTAAATTCAGACATTTATATTTTTGTCTTTTTGACATGATCGATTATGCCAAATGGCTGAATTGAACTAGGTACAAAAAAATGTATTTCAACCTTTTGAGTTTTAGGAGGGATGGGAGGAGGGTTGGTTTGTGAAATTGAAGTAGAAGGTGAAGGTGAAATTGATGTACTTGTCTTTTGGGTGATCATCGGATCAAAGGCAGAGTAGTTCCATGCTTAACCATTGTAATTGCTGGTTGAGGTTGCTCCTCTGTCTTCTCTTCATCAGCTTGCTGGACTGATTAGTTTTTGGACCTAGTAAACACTGCATATGATCCATCAAAAACTTCTCCTTTGTTTTTGGGTTCATCCTGGTAGTTCAAGAAACTAATGTGGGAGTCGCCAGTTGATTTTTATTGATTTTATATACGGAGATCAACGCCATTTTCTTGATTTAATTTAGGTTGGAAATAAAACTCTGATTCTGCTTTAAGATAACCTATTGTTGAATTGGTTGGAGGAGCTTCTAGGGCAAGTTTTCCCTATGGGGGAGGAAGACGATTTTGTTGCCCTTGATTCCTGGTAGTATTGCCCTGATATGACTAATTTGGAAATGTCCTTTTGGGCATATCTCTGTATGAAGGAGCAGAAGACATTCCTTGAGCCATTTGCTTTTTGAGAGCAAGCAACTCATTTGCCAATTTTTGCACCATTGGATCTGTGGTGCTTGTAGATAAATATTCAAAAGATGATGAAGGTTTATTTCTATTTGGATCTCTTCTTATCTTCCCTGCTAATATGATATCATCTTCTACCTCTGTGGCCAAATGTTGAGCTGCAGTAAGATCTATTTGACCATCATGTCTCAAAAGAAAACTTACTTCAGGTAACTAAGAATTAATGAAGAAGCATTTGAGATTCTTAGCTGTTAGTCGAGCAATTACAAGAATTTTGTTCCTCAATTTGTCAAACTTGGTTATGAAGTCCCTCATTGGTTCATGAGGTTCTTTCTTCATCTATGTGAGTTGAGCTAGAAGGGCATGTGCATCTTCTATAGGTTTGAATCTGGCTTCAAATTTAGCTTTGAGGGTATTTCAATTAGTTACTGACTGAGCCTGTAGATGATAAAACCAATCTGTAGTAGCACCTTGTAATGTTTCTACAAATAGCATGACTGCTACATCTTCAAATTCTACTTCAATTATGCCACAGGCTATGCTGAAGTCTGCAATGTGTTCATCAGGATGAACTTTTCCATCACCATAGAATTTGGGGAAATTCTTCTTTAAACTGCATGCAAGCTCATGTAGAGGTGGAGTAAGATTGAGAGGACCAAAAGCATTACCCTAGGGGCCTTGAACTGCCATTATATGACTATGAAAAGGAGGAATAACAAATCTCAAAGGGGTAATTATTGGCAAAGCTTTATCAACAGTAGAAGTGGATACTTTGTCTAGAAATGGAGATCTGACTTTAGTAGGAGGAAAGCTCTTGGTTCGTTGGAGATGAGATGGTGAAGGAAACAGATCAAAATTACTTTGTTGTACCAACTCGAATATAGGGTCAACAATACCTTTAGCCTTTTGGCTTCGTGTCTACCTTGAATCTGCTAGATTGTGAAACAAAAATGGAAAAGAATTGACCTTGCTTTAATTTGAAGCTTGAGGCTTTAAACTGTGCATTCTTTCCCAGTTAGTGTGGAGGTGAATGGTAAGGCTATAAATGGATAATGGGTTATATCCCTAGTGGAGTCACTAAAAATTGTTGGTTAAATATTTTATCGATTAGCATACTGATAAACAAAATAGGTCTGATTAGCCAAAGTAGGAAGATTAAGCATCCAAATTTGTAGGTTCACCACATCAAAAGGGGACTGATCTCTCCTCTCATCAAGGGGAGGTTCCCTATAGATATGTTATATATATATAAACATAAAATAATACTCAAGGGTAGGATAAACCATCCATCTGTCTTTCTTCAGAGATGATGCATGCAAATCAAAGAAAAAACTCAAGGGAAATGATAGAAAACACTCTTCTTTCAGAAGTAATATTCAACAAGCCACAAGAATGCTCCTTGTAGTAAAAGCAAAAACGTAACCAAGGACCTAGTAACCAACAAATTGAGATGTAGCACAAAGTCTCCACCTAAATTGCCTAAGAGTGAGATACGAAGGACAAAGAGGGTACAAAGTCATCCCAAGGTCCTTTACACAGAAACAAAAAGAGAACACACTAAAAACAATTGTGGGGGCACAAAGTCTCTCCACAGTTGACTTCAGGACACCTTCCTAACTATTTTCACTAATCCTGCTTGTTGAATTAAAGAAATAGAAAATATATTAAGGAAAAAGACATAAGAACAGTTTCCCCAACAACAAAGATATCACAACAAAAAGTCTAAGAAATCTCTTGCTTTCTTATTCCAATAACAAAATATGATCAACAATCTGAGCTCAAAGTCTCAGTAATGCCTTTCAATTTGGGCAGAGTTTCATTTCTGATTGTTAGAGAGAGATCCATTTTACAATAACAAGAGAGTCCCTTATATAGCCTCTTCAAGACGGACTTGGGAATAGTAACACATCATGTTGCATTAAATTTTGTTAGGAACATAGGCTAGAATTTAGGGGAATTTACCCATTTGCTTTTCTCAATGCAGAGAAATGAGTCATGCTATTGCAAGTTTGCATCTTTCAATGTCCACCCGGTGATCTGATCCTTCTTCATCGTTCCTCCTTTTTTGGTTAATTGAATCAGGTCCTGGATTCAATTTGATGTTTTGTTCCTTTGTCACTTCTTGTTGATCTTAGCCTTAAATCCTTTGAATACATTTGGGTTCGTAGATTTAAACTTACAAGGATCAACGGCTATTTCATTGTCACAATTTTGACGTCCACAAGCACGTCACTTTCCTTAGCAATTCCTTCAGCTTTGTCTTTGGCTTTCCCAGAGGGGACCTGCCCTTCAGGGCTTGAGAAATGATCCACTTTGGGTCAGGAAGAGCCCCCCCATAAGGGTGTCTGCCCTTTGAGTGGTCTTCGAATGGCCTTTGGGCTTCTTTCAGAGTCCTTTAGAGCTTTCCCATAGACTTTTTTCATGAGAATTTTCCTCAGGCTTTTTCCACAGGCATTTTCCCCAGGCTTTTTCTGCGGGCAAAAAGTATACAGATAATTTCCCATGAACAAAAAGTCTGCAAGAATTTGTTTTGTCTTTGGCCTTCAAAAATTCCTTCGAGCTTTCCTCCCGCAGCCTTGCTAAATTCCTTCAAACTTTTTATCCAAAGGAATTCCTTCAGACTTTTTATCTGAAGGAATTCCTTCAGACAAAATGTCTGAAAGAATTATTTCTTGCCTTAGTATTTTTTCTGAAGGAAATCCCTTTATCTTTCGACTGCCTTAAACAAAATTTTGAAAGAACTTACCTTTGCGGCTTCCTTGAAAATGACCCTTTCGAAGGGTGCTTTTATCGACCAAGTGCCCTCCGCAAGGGCATTTGTCTTTTGGGAGGCTCTCTTGAACTTTTGCATTGAACCAAGCTTTGAAGCAAGTCGATGAACCAAGCCTTGAACCAAGCCGATTGAGTGAACCGAAGCATTGAACCAACTGAATTGAATTGAAGCATTGAACTAACTGAATTGAATCACAACATTGAACCAACTGAATTGGACCGAAGCATTGAACCAAAGTGGTTCAATGGTTCATCAGTTCAATCAGTTCTCTCTTTGATTTGGATAAGTCCTTTTGATCCTCGTTGAACCAAACACGTTGAACCTTGAACTTGTTGAACCTTTCAACCAAAGTGGTTCAATGGTTCAACGATTCAATGGTTCAAGCCTCAAAAACTTGTTCTTTTGATTGAACCTGACTGTAGAAGCCTTTGAACCTGACTGTAGTTGAACTCTTACTGCTGATGTTAAACTTTTGAACCTATTGAGCCTGTTGAACCAAATGGTTCAAGGTTTAACAGTTCAATCCTTGCTTAGAAGCTTGTCGATGAACTCTTTTGGTTGAACCTGGTCATTGAACCAACTTTGAGATCGCCTAAGTGTTGAAAGCTTGCTTCTTTCCTGCAAAGTCTGTAGAAATGAACCTATGAATCCCATTGAACTTGACCTACAGAGTCCGTAGATTTTGTTTTCCTGCAGAGTCCATAGATTCAAGCCTGCAGAGTCTGTAGATTTTTGAGAAGCTTGAAAAATGAGGAATTTGAATGCCCAGGACAAATTTTGAGAAGGGAAGAGACAATTTTAGTCTGTAGGACCAAAATAGCTCAAATGTTGTCCCAAAAATGAGTGGTATTTTTGGGGGAAAACACTTAACATACTAACTAAGTATATTTATCATAAGTAAACATGTAGCAATAAAAGTTACTGATCACTAGCATCTTATGTAATATATCATAAATACATAAGGAAAGTAATTATATTAAAATACAACCATGATTGGTATAATAATACTAGTGTTGTCAATGTACAATAATAAATCAACTACATTTAAAATAAGTATTATGCCTCAACATAAATGCAATAATAGATACAATGCTCCATAGATCTCAATTCACTCTAACTCTTATATCTATGATAACTTCAAGTGTAGTCTCCAAGCAAGTACTATAGTGAGGAGGGAGAGCATCATCTGAGCACTTTTACACATCAACCATAAACCATTAATCCTCTGCACAATCTCCCAAATAGGCAATGGCCCTCCCTTTATGGATGGGTAAATAGGAATGGTGTAGGAATCTAGTGAGACATGCTAGTACCCATGTGCTATAAGATTTTGACTACATGATGTTTACCATAAATAAAATATGTTTTAACATGATATCCCACAAACACATAAATCATACATATGAAATGACAATGTCTATCTAAACATTACTTTGGTCAAAGTTTTTAAATAGATATTGATCTCTAGGATTAGTCAAATTCATACACACCACTTGATTAGATTACCTTCATCTAGCATTGGCGGTGCTAAGTAAGTTAGTGAAGTCCATCTCATGGCTTAGTTAGTACTAGTAAAGCAATATTTGGTTAACATTTTATAACCAACAAATTCATACAAGTTATTTCTACTAGCAGGTATAAAACATGATACATAAAGGAATAATCACAATATATACATTTAGTATATCAAACGTATGAATGAATCTCTACTATATTATTTTACACAATAATAAATAACATATCAAGTAAGTTTAATTACCAAACAGGTAAAATATAAACTTAGACTACATTACTAAAACCTTTGAGTAAATTCAATTGTTTTACAACTGAGAATATCATAGTATATTATCCATTTTACTCATTACAAACGTCAGTCATAAATAATTAAAAGATCAATAACTCATAATAAAACACACACATTCTTTCATTTATGAAACTCAATATGATTTTAGGAAGCCTTATGCATATAATTATAGTTCCCTATCTATTAGGATTTCATGACTTAATTTACTAGTCATAATCTATAATTATAGGCACGCATCCCATTCTATAAATATAAGCTAAATACGTATATGAGAACCTAAGTTATACTATAGGTATATTTCATATATTTATGCATCATGCATATTATATATCCCATAATATATATGATTTAATACACAATTATTATTCTGACCTACTAACATTACTTTTCATTATTCTTTTAAAGTTTGAAAGATAATAACTTTTCATGAGAAAGGCTTCTAGAAATAAATAGGATATTATTATTTCCATAACCCCTATTTTACTTATTTATCATAATATATATATATATATATATATAATTTCAATTAGGCTCATATTTCATTCCTAATTCAATTTCTTCGCTATTTATCCAAATTTAAGTCATTATACATTAAATGAAGTTTTCAAGGATAGAGGATAATAATCAAGTATTAACAAAATGTTTTATGTTTTCAAATTAAGTTAATCGCTCAAAATTGTCCATTCCAGCATTGACTCATTCAACTTCATAAGTTCACAATTTTAAAAGTCAAATTCATTATATATATCTTCCCTATTTAATGTCAAATACACAGAGTCCATATATTCTTTGTTCAAACATGTTTAACTCATAGTTTATAAACAAATATACATAGTCCATTCATGTACACACACACACACACACTCACAATATTTTATACATATTTTCACAATCCATCCATATATATATACTCGTAGTGTTTTATACATATATACAGGTGCATTTATATATATAAACTCGTAGTGTTTAAAACCAATAACTAAAGTTCAATATATAAACATAATCTCACAGTTTCGTATGTTAGATATAAACATAGGGTATATATATAAATATATATACTATTTATATTTTTAAAACACACAATTATATATAATCTATTATAATTTCAATATTACATAGTCCTAATACTTATAATTTGTTCACATATATTCATAGCTTTATGTATATACACAATCCCTATAATTTATTAAATTAATAAAACACAGTAAATGTATACATTATCCCAAATGTATCAATCTTGATACAACATATTTATATATATGCTATGATCTAGGAAATTCACTCAAGAGAGGATGGTTAGTATGGTGTTAGTTCCAAAATAAAATAAACACACTAACTAGCATAACATCTCTAGGCCTAGACACTAGGGAGAGCTTAGTTAACAAAAAGTAAATAACAAACACAAATAAAAAGTAAGGAATAAAACACAAGCATTCCTTCACCTTTCTTGGATGCTCTAAATGCCTTTGTAGTGGTGGCTTGCTCAACTTGTGCTCATGAAGTCATTGGCAATGGAAGCTTGTCTACCTCCATCTCTCCTTGGCACCTTCGACTTGTGGCTTGGCTTGGCTTGAAATCAATTTGGCATGGTAACAATAATTGCAATGGATTTTGAAGATATTTGAGCATAATAAAATTTCACCAAAATAGATTAGAAATGATGTTCATGGCCTCTCTATTTATAGATTTTTGAGAATGTATAGAATCAACCTAAACCATCCATCTCAAGATTGAGATGTGTGGTTGACGATTAATTTAATTTTTGGAATTAAGTTTGTAATTATCCTCATCATGACATTAGAATAAGGGGAAATTAAGAGGCATGGAGGGAATCATGGAAGGCATTGATGAGGCATGGAGGGCATGAATCCTAATATTTATAGCATTTATGGCTTAGGGATGTCTTCCTCAGAAATGATGTCACTTGATGATGCAGATATTCAATATTCATTTTTAAAAACAAGTATTCAACAAGTTTCCATGGAATTATTAATTATGCCTTGATTTGGATTAATTATCTCTTAATCATGTTTAAGCACTTTGTGCATAAATTACTTAAATTGATCAAAATATCTTGTTATTGGTCCAAAATTTGACTGGATTAGAATTGGAAGGCAATGTCAGATGCATTGGATCCGTTATCCCATTTAGGATGTTACTAACAACAAATAACAAAGGCACGTGTCTTGTGCAAAATATTTGATAGGAAAGAGCAATCCAGCACACCTAGGTACAAAATTGGCATTTTGACTCAGAATGATCTGATCAAAGTTAGTTGGCCCATAAATTACATTGCCCCATTTAGTGATACCTTAGCCAAAATTGACACTTTAATATGTCTGTTTCACATCATTTAGCATGTTTTAGTGTTTTTAGGCCAAATTGTGTGTTTTGGGTAAAAATTGGCCAAAAGCATGGTTGGAGGTTATCGATGGCCAGATTTAGGTGTCTACATATGCTGGTCCTTGTACCATAGTTATCATTGGGTATATTAACCCTAATAGATATCATAACTAAATATTTACACAAAATTCCTTTATGGAACCATCTAAATGTTCTTTAGGGTTTATGTAACAATACACACAGTCCACATAGACAAATATGCCCTATTTTGAATTTATTTAGGTCACAATTATGTATAAACATTGTTTAATGTTAAATTTAAGCATTCAAATTGCTACACAATAACCCTAGATCGATAGTCATCCTACTATCTTCAACATAAACTATTCAAACATTATTTTTGTATACACAAGATTTTGTGTATTATGTCTATATACTTAGTAGTTCATTTACCTACCTAATTGATATGTATATAATACATTTAAATAATAATGAGTCTCAATTTATATTTGAATATCAACTATTTTCCCTAGGTTACACTTTTTCTTAAGCTAGGGCATCACACTGTTACCTAGAATAACTTTATATAACCCTTACAGTTGAATATACAAACAAATTTAGTTTAAATTCTTAAAATTTAGAGGATGATGGATTAGCTCTATGTATGGATGAACCTTCCATAGGGATAAGCTTGTATCCCTATGCAAATACAAATTTCATTTTTTAAACCATATTACTTTGAACCATACACAAAATTTATTTAATAATAAAATAGTAAATAACATTACCAACCTCTATTTTGCTTCCAAAATTGAAACTGAATGAACCTAATTCCTTCTCTTCCTTGATCTATAATTTCCTTCTCCTCTTCCATGTCTCCCTTTCTCTTCCATGACTCACCTCTTATCCTATTTTCCTTGTCAATCTCTTCTCATTTAAAATTTGCATGCCTCTGTTCACTCTAACTCGCAGTCCATGTATAATGTAATTTTTTAAATTTAAAATCAAATAATACCATAATTAAATTCTATTAGCCATACTATAAATCCCTAATCTCTCTCTTACTCAGACTTTCCTCAATTTTTTAAATATTAACTTTGTTTAAAAATTATTGCATGATCAACTATGTCACATGCCTGAGTATTCCACTAAAAAAACTCCACTTTTAATCATTACTGAAAATTATAACTAACACTTTTAAATATCAATGTAGTCTATGTGTATGCAATCAAAATTTCATGATGCACATGAATCAATCCTGGATCAGATAATATATATCACATCTACACTTTCGATTGGGGCATAAACTTGTTAAGTAGGAGCATGACTAATATGAGGATCTGCTAGACCTGATTAGGGGATCACTTATATCATTTGTCACAACATGTCATGCTAGGTAGGGTTAAAAAGTCTATAGTCTAAAAAAATCACACAATAACCCTAAAATAATCCTATGGTTTTTATATTCACTTACGATAATAAACAAGAAAGTAAACTAATCTAATAACAAGAAAAGTAAACTAATCTAATGCTCACCAAAGCTTGTGGCACAAAGTAAGCAGTTAGATGCAAAGCAATCAAATACATATATAGGGAACTTCAAATAAAGTAAGTATGAGTAACACCCTCATACATGGAATATGTGAAGTAATATTATTCTATCCAACACTTATGCTACTTCTATCTACTAAAAGAGAACAGAATAAAGTTAGAATATACTTACCTAAATATGAACCCGTCGTGACTCATTCTCTCCCTTGGCCAATGGGGCTTCACAAGAGGTTTTTTTAGTTCATAAGGATCACTTTTTTAGGCCAAATCATCCAAGACCTATTCACAAGACTAATATTCTCCAAATAATAAACCTAAGGTAAGACTCCTTAAGTAGAATGGTGAAAGAGTAGATTATGAGGAAGCACGATAAAATAATAACTCTTGATTGAATTCATATGGAAATGAATAAAATGAACTTATATATATAGGAGTATTTAACCTAAATATCACTCAAACATGTCGATTATGCTAGGTCAATCAGGTCGACCCAACACATTATCGGGATAATTCCTAAAGTTTGTGCTAGGTCGGCCAGATGGAAACTAGGCCTAAAGAGCCAAAGTGACCCCAAACTATGCTAAGTTGATCAGGTTGACCTAACTTATTGAATAGGTAAACATGGTACTAAGCAAGGGAAAGAAGGATAGAAAGAGGAAAATACTAGAGGAATGTGCAAGGAAGGAGAGATAGCTTAGAAAAAGGTTTTAGGAGCTGAATGGAAAGGGAATAATATGGAAATAAGGGACAATAATCATATGAAGCACCAAAGGTCTACCCACACCTTTCTCTATGTACCCCTTAAGGCATGCACTCAGAGATATGGAGTCATGATGGGTTCCTACAAGATGTAAAGCATCCAGTAATCGATAAAAGTGTGAAAATATTATGTGTATACATATACCCCACTCGAAGCTCATCACGTGTCACTAAAGTATAACATGGGAAGGTGATTTGAGAAAGAACATAATGACACACACAATGTTGATGCCAAAAAAAATTGTAGTATTTTAAAAATCATAAATAAATTGAAAGTAAATGACAGAAAAGAAAACTAACTAAAAAGTAAATGATGCATACCTTCACTTACCTTTATCATGGGATGTTTGTCAGCTATGTTTTAGTTTTGATTGTGGAGGACACAAATACTACTTTAGACAAACCCAAAAATACAAAACTAAGGAACAAAAACAAACAAACACAAAAAAAGCCAAGATAATTGGTGTTATGTGGATGGGACGTACTTGGGAATTCGGCAAGTTGGGTGACAAGTGCTATGTTAGACCAAATGACCAAGTCAAACAAGAGTAAATTAGGTAACCAAAAATCCAAGGCTACTAAAGACCAAAAAATTCAAACAAGTAAACCTCAAGTAATAAAAGGCAAACTCACCAAATCAAATCAAGGATACATGTCAAACAAGATGGTAAAAAGAGGATTCAAAAAGAAAAATGGTAAAACAACAGTGTGAGCAGTAACAATCCACATCTCAATCATCAATGGAAAAAGGGGATGCATAAAAGGGAAAACAACATGGTTGGGTGAGTAGTAACAATCCACATCTCATGCAACAATGGAAAAAGGGTGCAAAATTAGGTGTTCACAAAAATAAAACAACAAAATCAAGATAAATGGGAAAATGAAAGAAAAGTAATTTTAGTAGATATATATAAGATGATGAAAATGATCCATAGTTTCTCAAACATGTTGTTTTACATGTAAAGATAGATAAAAATGAAACAAAGTAGTGTTATCATGTTTTTAAGAAATGAAGAAAAAGGGATTTAAAGAAGAAGGAAAATCGATTTGGAATCACAATTTGTCGATCAAGGGGGGAAATGAAATGGGGTGGAGGGGAGAATGAAGGAAAAACCAAGGTAGAGGAACTCTTTATCAAAGTCAAGACACTCAAATTTGCTTTGTCAAAACAAGAAGATTGTCGACCTTAAGGACTTTGAAGAACTTCTCTTAGCTACACAAGCCTTAGGTCAACAAATGGAGTATATAGATCATCCCATGAAGGCTATATGCATGAAAATTAAAATAGACCTACCTCCCCATGACGTGTTCCCCATTCATCAAGACCCCTTACAGAGCCATCAGTCTACTTCTAAGATTGGGTACTTGCATGAGAAAGTAAGTAGCACTATAGATTTTTTTTGAAATCCCCTATTCCAATATACTGGCTTACTGTACTCCAAAAGGCTTTGGCTCTATGTGAATTTGACTATGGAGTTTGAGCTTTAATTGGAGATAGGAGATGTGTTTTTGATCATGTCTTTTGGTTTGATTAGACTTTTATGATTTGTATGTTGCCTTTTAGATATCATTGCCTTTTGTTTTTAGATGATTGGCTTTTAAATTTCCTTTTTATAAAAAAATCCTCCTCCATACGGATTTGGAAGACTAAACATGGGTGCTAAAGATGATTTTCATTTGAAAAATTTGGGACAAGGTTGCTAAGAGAGAGAAAATCAAAGATCATGGGATTTAAGAGTCTCGTAAATCTAGCTGAAATAAAAGTGCTATCTTGACTTCTACCTTGTTTTATCCAAATGTGGAGGTGAAAGAAAGGGGGAAATCAAGAGGAAAATGACACATGTAACAAATTTTAATTTCTTCAAATTGTAAAAAATGTGACAAAGGGAAAAAATAAATACAATGATAGCAAAGGTGTGATTCCTTATCATAAGACTGTGAGAAGTGAAGGAAAACATGCTAACATAGATTGTTTACATATTACATCTAGTAAAAGAAGCAAAAGATAATGTCTAAATAACAAGGATCACAAATAACATGAAAAGGAAGGTAATTTTATGAGGAGGGCTGGGTTTTATCCATGGTCTTACCAAGCAACTCACAAAAGGAAAACCCAAGGGGTGAAAATAAGCAAAAAGTGAGGGAACCTTTGTATAAAGCACCTCATAAAAAAAGACCCAAAGGATGCCAAAAAAGCAATGGCAAGAAGTAAAAGAATGAAAAGGAAAAAAAATGAAAAATAAAAAGAATGGTCATTTTATGAGGAGGGCTAGGTTTTATCCATGGTCTTACCAAGCAACTCATAAAAGAAAAGCCCAAGAGGATGCCAAAACAACATTGGCAAGTAAAAGGATGAAAAGAAAGATAATGAAGACTATAGTACATCAAGAAACCAAAAGACCAATAGGGAGGACTAAAGGTTTGAAAATAAAAGAAATGAAGACTATGGTACATCAAGAAACGAAATGACCAAAGGGAGGACTAAATGTTTGAAAAGAAAGGAAACAAAGACTATAGTACATCAAGAAACCAAAAGACCAAAAGGGAGGACTAAAGGTTTGAAAATAAAGGAAACAAAGACTATGGTACATCAAGAAACCAAAAGACCAAAAGGGAGGAATAAAGGTTTTAAAATAAAGGAAACTACTGCATAGGGAGAGACCCATGCTAAAGTAACCTGCAAAAAGATGTTAGATATATATATATATATATATATATATATATATATATATATATATATATATATATATATATATATATATATATATATATATATATATATATATATATATATATATATATATATATATATATATATATATATATATATATAGAGAGAGAGAAAGCATGAAAAGAAGGGAAATGATTAAACAAAGCATTTCTTAAGGAAATGAGCATTGGTAGGCTCTTTAAAAACATGGCCTTCATTGGTTTGAAGGTGATAAGTACATAGACCAAGAACATCTTTAACTAAGGGCCCCACCATTTTTAGGTATACTTACCTTCTTTTTCATAATTTTAATCTAATTTAAGGACAAGATCATCAACATTAAATGTGGGGTTTTTAACACGTTTTTTATGTTGTCTGGAGATGCGGGCCTTGTATTGGCGATTGTGATGCAAGGCGAAAAGATGATGTTCATCAAGCAGATCAAGGGTATGAAGGTGAGCCTCACATAATTATTCATCAAGAATGATTCCATAAAGAGATATGCAAAGAGAAGGAATCTCAATTTCAAGAGGAAGAACCGACTCAGAACCATAGACTAGAGAGAATGGAGTTGCCCTAGTGGTAGTAAAAATACTAGTTTGATAGGCCCAAAGTGCAGGATAAAGATGAAGATGCCAATTCATGTAGGTTTTATGAATTGTCTTTTGAAGAATTTTATTGAGAATTTTGTTGGTGGCCTTATCTTGACCACTACACTATGGATGATAAGGAGTGGAAAACTTGTGTTTGATTTTGAATTTGGTGAAAAGTTATTTAACATGTTTATTTTTGAAATTATCACCATTATCAGAAATGATGGTGTGAGGAACACCAAAGTGGAAAATAATTTGGTTGAAAATGAATTTAGATATAGTAGGACTGGTAACATTAGCAAGGGGTATGGATTCAACCCACTTGGTAAAGTATTTGGTGGTATTGATGATGAAGACGTGCCCATCTTAGGAATGAGGAAGCTTACCAATGAGATCAAATCCCCATGTGGAAAAAGGCCAAGGAGATTCAATAACTTGAAGTTTTACTAACAATGAATGAATGAGGTCATCAAGAAGTTGACAAGGATTACACTTTTTAACATATTCAATAACATCATTTTCAAGAGTAGGCCAATAGTAACCCATATGTAGGCATTTGCAAGCTATAACATGTGTGCTATAGTGACCACCAAAATTGCCTCCATGTGCTTGATTAAGTAGAGGAGGAACCTTATTTGGCATGACACAACAAAGAAAATTACCTTTGACATTATGATAATAAAAGATGTTATGTCTAAATATGTACTTGAAAGCTTGTTTGTGAAGATGCATTTTTTCATGGGAATCCAAGTTAGGAGGATAAGTTTGATGTTCTAAGAATTGGTTGATGTCTTGATACCATAGGCATTATCGGATGGTGATAGCCTCAATGTGGTAGATAATGGAATCTAGAGGGTGAATAGAGGATAGATATTTGATTATTTATATGATAAAAGAAGGATAAAAAAGAAATTGATGTGGATGAAAGAGAGAAGCTGAAGAGGTAAGAGAATCAATAATGGAATTTTGGTCTCTAGGAATAGGTTCAATTGTAAAAGAGGCAAAATACTTGGCAAGAGTGGTTGTAATTTGATGATAGGTAATAAGATTTTCACTTTTGCATTGATAGCTACCCCTAACTTGAAGACAAATGATTTGAAAATCACCCAAAGCATGAAGATATTGTATGTCTAGATCAAGAGTATCTCTCATACCTAAGATAATAGCTTCGTACTTGGCTATATTATTGGTGATATCAAATGTAAAATGGAAAGCTAAATAAATTATTTTACCAAAAGGACTAGTGAGAACACAACCTACCCTAGCTCCTTCAAGTCATTTAACACCATCAAAGTGAAGGGTCCAAGTATCCTCATGTAATTCAATGTTGATTTTATGGAGCTCCTTGATAACTAATTCTGGTCTGGTAGTATCAGAGGGATTTGAAGGTTCATTAGATTGATTGGCTTCAAGATCAGTAGTAAAGCTATGAAAATAATCTTTAAGAGAAATTTCTTGATTAAGACCTTCAATGTAAAGAATATTATCATTAGGAAGGTCATCTTGAAATGAAGAAGTGGTTGGAATGGGAGCCATGACAAGTTGGTCAGCTATGACTTGCCTTTTGATAGCTTTTTGGGTGATGGTGCAAAGATCAAATTCTATAAGTAAAACCATCCACTTGCCAATTTTATCTCCTGAGAAAAATGATTTGGAGAAGAAGTGATGAAGGGGGTCAGAATGAACAATGACATAGGTGGTTTGGTAAAGCATGTAGTGATGAAGCTTTTCAGCTACAAAATAGATGGAAAGGCAATCACACTCAACTTTGGTATAACATGGTTCATAATTGGTGAGGCCTCATCTAATGTAATAGATGGCATACTCCTTACCTATATCATCTTGTTGGGAAAACATTGATCCAACTAAAATAAGTGTGTAATAAGTATAAAGAATCAAGGGTTGATCATTAAAAGGAGGATAGAGCATAGGTGGATGAAACAACGACTCTTTCATGTTGTTAAATTATTTTTGATATGGATCAGTCCATTCCAAAGCTATACCTTTTTTGAAAGGGAATTAACAAAGTGAATTCGATAAGCCATCTCAAGAACAAATCATCTAATTGCCCCAAGCTTGCCTAAATAGGTATAAATGTCAGGAATAGAACAAGGGATAGGCATGTTGATAATATCATTAATCTTGGTTGGATCAACATCAATGCCATGAAGAGAGACAAAGAATCCTAAAAATGTGCTAGATGTAACTCTAAAGACATATTTGAAAGGATTAAGTCTAACTTTATATTTGTTGAGACGATCAAAGATGATAACAAGATCAAAAAAATGATTTGTGTGATGCTCAGATTTAGCAATAAGATCATCCACATATGTTTCAACAATTTTATGGATGAGTCATGAAAGATATGAGTCATATCATGCCGACAAGTAACTCCAGCATTTTTAAGACCGAAGGGCATTTTAACATAACACTAGGTGCCCCATTCCATGGTGAAAGTAGTCTTATGTTGGTCCTCGAGAGAGATATGAATATGATTGTATCCTAAAAATCCATCCATAAGAGACAACATTTCATATCCAACCATGGAATTGACATGAAGGTAAAGGAAAGTTATCTTTAGGACAAGCAAGATTAAGATTGTGAAAATCAATGAAAATACGAATGACCATGGTGACCTTCTTTCCAATAAGAACAATATTGGAAACCCATTTAGAATAATCCATAGGTTTAATGAATTTAGAATTTAAAAGTTTGATGATTTATTTATGGCATAAGTTGGTAACTTTAGGAGGAAATTTGTATTTCTTTTGATGCACAGGTTTGGCATTGGGATAGGTAAGGATGTTATGGACCAATATGCTAGGGTCAATACCAGGCATATCTTGGTAAGAACGTGTGAATGCCTCTTGATACTTATCAAAAAATAGGCTGAAATTATCATGTTTAAAAGTTTAAAGTTCTTTGGAAACTATGATTGGTTGAGGACAAGATGGATTACCATAGTCGATACAAGTTATTTCTTCAATAAGTATTGCATTACCATCTTGAAAGTGGTACGGTGCGTTGGGTAAAGATGAAATTGGATTAGATTTAGGATCAATGCTAGTGACAAAGTCATTTAAGCGAGGAGTTTTATTTTTAAAATTTCCAAGTTTATGATGTTGCTGTGGGAGCTATGTTTCTTGAGCATAAAGTAAATCCATAATAGATTCATCACTAGGCAAGGTAGGAAGATGACCACAATATTCCACATCTATTTATAAATCTAAAATTTGATTGCCATGTTGATCATATTTATAATGTATTCGATGGTCATTAGTTACTGTAGTATCAAGTGTGATTTTAAGAGTAGAAAAAATAGTTGGAGAGATGATGGGATAAGAATTATATTCAATTAGAGAATCCAAAGGAGGTAAAGAAGATGAAAGCACTTTCAAAGGTTCAAAAGGCATGATTTGCTCTACCACCTAAGGAGAATCAATAAGAGAAGGATTGATATGAGGCACATAACCCTTAGGTTCTAAATTATGACCTACAAAAATGGTATGTACATCTCAATTGAAATCATGAATTTAAGCTAAGATATTTTGATAATGTAAGACATCCAAGTCTCTAGATTGAGCTTGGGCCATGATATAGTTGTCATCATATGTTAGAGAAATTATGCATGATTTAGATTTAGGATGATCTTCAGATTGTGAATTCCCAAGATTACTAAATGTTTGAGGAGTCATGATGAGAGGATCTTGAAAGAAGTTGGCCACTCCAAATTCATTGCAAGCAAAAGCATCTTCAGTTAAAGATGGTTCTTGAGCATTACATGGAGGGGAAAAATTAGTAATATCATCCATGAGAGGAATGGTATGATCTCTGGGAAAGAGGGAAGGTGGAATCCATTTCAAAATATACAGACGTAATTTATTAGTATTGTAAGTGTGTTATAATTCATTGGGCTCATCATCGTCAGAATCTACAAGAGTAACTTGTAAATCAAGATTCATATTGATGAACTTAGGAAAAGGAGCACTATTGATGTTAGGAATTGTGGGAACATGATATTATGATTTAGAATTAGGAAATTAGATAATCCATGAGTTGGGATTGGCTTCATGCTTATAATGTTTTCCACTATTTAAAAATTTAATGCATTGACTATCAGAAGAAGTAATGCCCTCATTAGATGAGTTCATGGATGGTTGAGGAGTATGTTATAAGATAAAGGAAGATAAAGAACCATGAGTTTAGTTTGCACGGTATTAGGACCAATGGTTAAGGTAAGCCATATGCAACTAAGTGGCTTTTGATTAGTCTTATCAAAACCATGGCAAGTAAGACATGTTTATTTAAGATGACTTTTGTTATAACCAAGTTGTTATAAAAGCCATAAAGAAGTCACATTAATACCAGAACCTTCATCAACTACAACTTTTCAAATAAGGGTGTTATTAATGGCTATCTTGATGAAAATAGGTAGATCATCGACACGAAAGAGGATTTCATAATTAATCATGTCCTCTTCAAAGAATTCAATGGAAGGTTTAGAAGAAGGACACATAGATTCAATGGTATTAATGTTTGTTGGTTGAAAATCAATAGAAAGTGGTTATTCATCTAAAGAAGATGGGTCTTAAATCTCTTGGAGTTGTTGCATAAGGAATTTATGATGATAAGGTGAAGTGAGAACCAACTCCATGAGAGGAATTTTACATGGCATAGAGTTAAGTTCTTATAGGAAATTCTAATGAGATTTAGAAGAGGATCCATGAGGTTTAGAAGAAGGAAAATTAGACTTTAGCGGAATAGATGTGGTTGGAGGATCAGAAGGAAGAAGTTGTTCCTCAAGTGATTTTGAATCAATATTGATAGTGGTAGTATCTTTAAGCAATTATTTGTCTAAAGAAGGTTTCTTAGGATTGGTCACAAGATCTTTATGTGTTGGCTTCCTATGATAATTAACCTTAGCCATATTGACATATTGAGAGTTGTTAAGGTATTGATCATAATCAGTGTCAATTGCACAAACATCCTTAGAAGTTGATTAGTTATGGGAAGAAGATTTTTGATTATTATTAGATGTAGAGGCTTTAAAGGGTTGTCATTTTTGAAAAGTGTTAGTGTATTCTTGATGATGGTGCTTAATCATTGTTGATGCAAGAGATTGCCTTCTCCTCACAACTATGGAAACTCCCCTCTCGCATGTGGGACCAGTGAAGCTAGAGGGGAGAGTCTCTAGATAAGGTTTAGCTCCATTTGATGCATCATGTTTGTTATAACAAGTGTAAATATAGGTATATACAGATATATAAATAGCTATATAGTGGGGGGGATGAAAAGGGAGAAAGATTGCAGGAATACAAACTATTCTAAGGAGGTGATACACCAAAATAAGTTGACCTTCTCACATCCACACTCAAAATTAGACAAAAACAACATACATACTCTTCATACTTGGCAAAAGGACCAGGCTGCAAGAAAATGGCAGGGAGGTTCTCATGAAAACATATAAATAGAGACTCACCAAGGTGCTATGAAATGCACACTGTAAGTAACTTCCTTTGTTCTATACTTCCAAATAGGGCTCTTCTCCTGTCAGCTGCAAAATGGCACCTTGTAGATAACTGGTGTGTTGATGTTGAACCTATGAGAGCATCAAAAGATAATGACTAAACACAAATTAACACTCAGGGCATACATAAAATATCTATCCAAGAAGAGGTAAAAACTGTGTTTATAGATTTAGGTAGAAATTTTAGCAGGGCTGTGCCTTGTAAAAATGTAGAAGACCTTTTTTCAAATGACAAGTTTGCAATATATATCAGAAGCAAGGGGGCCCAATTGGTGCTCCTTGTCTTATAAGTGGCCTATCGCATCCCTTCATAGGGAAGAACAAGTCGCTGAAAACATTAATGAACTGCCCCTTTGTCTATTCAAAATCTACTTTTTCAAGGTCAATACACACTTTGTCTACTCTTTAAATGTAAAATGGAGAAAATCAATTGCTTTACTAGCTATTTTCATCCTCTCATGATCAATTCAAAGGAATTGTTTCACCTACTGGGGTAACTTCTCAAATTGGTGCCACTTGGACTAACTGCTTGCTCACTTTGTCTTTTCTCCATTTTATCTCTATCTGGCTCCTTCGGCCCTCGAGAGCGAACATTCTAGTGGGTCACTACATTCTAGCCCCTTGGTTAGCTCTCTCTTGTTTGAAAATAAATGACCATTTCATTTTGATAACTTTGATGTTTGTATGGCCATCATTGGTTTGAAAACCAATGGCTAACTTGTTCTATTAAACTTGACGTCTTTCAGGACATCATCGTCCTTGTCACAACGTCATTGGGTCCATATGGCTTCTTCTATGGCTTATCTTCCTTGGCCCTCTATAGGCATTCTTTCTCTATCTATGTCACCTTCCCGAAGGGAAGGTGACCCTTCAGCCTTCAAAAATGTCCCTTTTGTATTTGGTCAGAAGTCCCCTGCAAGCGCAACTACCCTTCGAGGTCCTTCGGCGAGTCGATTTGTACTCTGGATCATGCCCCAGGCTCTCATGGACATTTTCCCTGGGTCTTTCTTACTTTGTGTATTTTCCGTGGACTTTTGTTTGTGAACATTTTCCCGTGGATAAAAAGTCCATGGAAATTTTGTCTGCCCTCCACTTTGACTTTGGACTGTGCCCAAATTCCTTCAGACTTTTTGTTCAAAGGAATTCCTTTAGGCAAAAAGTTTGAAGGAATTTGGGACTTTGTCTATTTTGAAAATTGAACTTTGAACTTTGAACTTAACTTACCCGAGTCCCTTGCTTGAAGTGCCTGCCCTTCAAAAGGGTACTAAACTTTTTGGACTATCCCTCAGCCAAGGGCATACCCTTGAACCAAGCCGTTGAACCAAAAATGTTTCAACGGTTCAAGGGTTCAACTATTGCACACCAATGGACTAGTGAACCAAGCCTGTTGAACCAAAAGATTGAACCATCCGCATTGAACCAAGAGATTGAACCATCCCCATTGAACCAAAAAGGTTCAATGGTTCAACGATTCAATGCTTTTTGAATTGAGATGTTGAACTTGAAGATGGACCTTTGAACTAAAGGTCACTGAACCATTTGAACCAGGCCATGAACCAAACTCGTTAAACCTGAAGATGAAAGAACCAAGTGTCGAAGAACCAAGACATGAACTTGTGCAACCTGAAAATGACTGGTACTGAACAAGGGAAGAAGGGTACCAAAAATTTTGCCTGTGGGCAAAATTGGTCAACAATCATGGTTTCATGTTTGAATGAATCACCAATCATAAATGAAATAACACATTTAGTAAGCCCTCTACAAGACTCATGAGAATTTCCAACATCAGCATGAAACCAACAAAAGAGATTGGGATCATATAATTTAGGAGGAGCATTAAGATATATGAAAGGTTTAGAAAGAGGTAAAAATTATCTCATTTGATGAACTGAAAGAGGCATGTGAGATAATGAAAGAACATCATTTTTGGCAATACTAGGTTTGGTTTGAGAAGTGTTACTAGTGATAACATTGTATGTTTGGAAAGATCCTTTAAGGATTTTAGAATTAGGTTCGACTTACTTCATAAGAAAATCTTGCCATTTAGCTTGGTCAAGAGCTTCATTAAGAGTTTAAGGATCAAAGGTTCAAACCTTATATTAAAGAGTAGGATTTAAAGCTGTGATAAAGAGTTTGAATATGTTATCATCAAACATATTATGATCAGATTTATGAGCTAAGGATTTCCATATTTTAATAAAGTCATGAGCTGATTCATTAGGAGATTATTTAACATTTATGAAATGGATAAGACACTTTTCAAGAAGATCATTATGTTGAAACTCTTTAACTAAAGGATTGAACAAATCTTCAAGTTGCCAAATATAATGTTAAGGTAATTGATTATACCATTCTAATACATCACCAGTGAAGGTTTTGACTAAGAGTTTACTAGTGGAAAATGTATTAGTTTGGATCCACTCTTTGTAGAGATTACCAAAGGTTTTAATAAATGAGGTGGGGTCTTTAGTCCCATCATATTTAATAATTGGTGATATGTTACCAATGTAAATAGATACAATAAAGGGAGCTAAAGAGTTATTTTTGATAGTTTGAAGCATTTTGTTATTCATTATTGGTTGAGGAAAAATGTTACCTGAGGCATCTCTAAGAGGTGAAGGAATGTAATTAGGATTAGCTTGAGGACTCATGATTGGAGGTTGATTAGCCACATTGATCAAATGTTGTTGAAGTTGCATCATTTGATTGGTATTAGATTTTTGCATAATGTTCATATGTTGAATCACTTGGGATAATAATTGTGTTGTATCAGGTGGTGGGTTGGTGTTGGAAGGAACATTTCCCACATTGATGTTAGAGGGAATATTAGAAGAATTATTAGTGGGATTATTAAATAAACTTGAGTCAATCACTCCCACATTAGTTTTATTATTTTGAGAAGGTTTTTGGTAGGTGTAGAAAGGATTGGACCCATCAACCTCATCTTGAGGTGTTATTTGAACCATGTTGTAATATGTAGATGAAGGAGGAGAAGAGGTACCCCAAGAGTGATGGTGATCTTGGGAGGTAAAGAAAGGGAGAAATGAACACCCCACATAGGATCTAAATGGATTAAGACTATCCAAAAGGATTTTGATAGGGGACCTCATTTTGATCAAAGAGAAATGAACATGATGTAGATTGAAAAGGATAAAAAACTAAGTTAAAAAGTAGGGGATAAGAAACAAAGCTATGTCGACTAGGTCGACCTGGTGGAAAAACTAGACCTACAGACTGTGCTAGGTCAACCAAGTTGACCTAATGTAGTAAACAAAAGTAGCAAAATTAGTTTTGGATAGTGCAAAGTCGATCTGGTCAATGTAGCATAATAGATGAGGAAAGGGAAAAGATTGCTAATAAGATGATAAATAAAATAAGGTATGCCTATAGCTATTCTAGAAAAGTAGATACTAAAATGAAATACACAGTCAATTAAATTGATGCTAGCCAATCTAATTGGTACATATAAATAGATTGTAATTTTAAAACAAAAGTACAAATCAAAGTAGAAATAGAAAAATAAGAACTAACCTTGCTATTTTAGATATGAAAACAAAATAGATAACTGACTTATAACCTTGGAGAAAACTGGCACAATCTATAGAACTAGGTTGAGATGGTCGACCATATGAGATAGGAACCTGCTATAAAAGCTAAAAAGTGTGCTAAGTTAACTTGGTTGGCCTAGTAGACTGAACTAGATGTTTAGAAATGTGCTAAGTTGAGTTGGTCAACCTAGTTGACTAGAATACAAATCTAGAGTCTAAAATCTAGAACCTGAATTGTGAATCCTAAATAAGAACCTACTACAAAGTGGCCAAAACTATGCTAGATCAACCCAATCAACCTAGTTGGTTGAAAAAAAAGTTTGCAAGGTGCTAGAAACCTATGCTGGGTCAAGCTGGTTGATCCATTTGCCTGTTCTTACACATAAAAATAGTTGGGTTGATAGATTCGAGCCAATAAGTCAAAACATATGATAGAGAAGATGACAAAAAGATTAAAATAAGTGAAAGCAAATCTATAAGGGTTTGATTCACATTAGGTTAACCAAAATATATGCAATCAAAATTACATGATGTAAATGAATCAATCCTATATTGGATAAGATAGATCACATCTACACTTTTGATTTGGGCACACACTTGTTAAGTGAGAACATGACCACTATGAAGATACGCTAGACCCAATTAGGGGATCACTTGTATCATATGTCACAACACATCATGCTAGGAAGGATTTAAAAGCCTAAAGTCTAACACAATCACACAATAACCCTAAAAGAGTCCTAAGGTTTCTATACTCACTTATGATAATAAACAAGAAAGTAAACTAATCTAATAACAAGAAAAGTAAACTAATCTAGTGCTCACCAAAGCTTGCGGCATAAAGTAAGGGTTAAATGCAAAGAAATCAAATACATGTATAGGGAACTTCAAATAAAGTAAGTATGAGTAACACCCTAATACATGGAATATGAGGAGCAATATTATTTGAGCCAACACTTATGCTACTTCTATCTACTAAAAGAGAGGAGAACAAAGTTAGAATATACTTATCTAAATATGAACCTATCATGACTCAATATCTCCCTTGGCCAATAAGGATTTGCAAGAGGTTGTTGTTGTTGTTCATAAGGATCACTTTTTTAGGCCAAAGCATCTTAAACCTATCCATAAGACTAAAATATTGTCCAAATAAGAAACCCAAGCTAAGACTCCTCAAGTAGAATGGTGGAAGAGCAGATTGTGAAGAAGAGTGAGCAAATAATAACTCTTGGTTGTATTCATATAGAAAGAACCAAAATGACCTTGTATATATAGGAGTATCTGACCCAAAAATCACTTGAACATGTTAGCTATGCTAGGTCGATCAAGTTGACCTAGCACATTATCAGGCTAATTCTTGAATTTTGTGCTAGGTTGGTCAGATGGAAACTAGGCCTAAAGAGCTAAAGTGACCCTAGGCTGTGCTAGTGTAGGAATGCTTGCCGTTGCGCCAAAAGGTCGACCTGTTAACGCCCGATACAAACCCCAGATAAGTACCCACGGGAGGCTGTTAGTCCATGTCACGAATCCCTAAGGGGGATGCTGGCGATTAGTCCAACAATCCCCCCCTCAGCATCACCCGAGGGGATTCGAACCCGTGACCACAGCTCTGATACCAATTGTAGGAATGCTTGCCGTTGCGCCAAAAGGTCGACCTGTTAACGCCCGATACAAACCCCAGATAAGTACCCACGGGAGGCTGTTAGTCCATGTCACAAATCCCTAAGGGGGATGCTGGCGATTAGTCCAATAGCTAGGTCAACCAGGTCTGAATAGGTAAAAAGGGTACTAAGGGAAAAAAGGATAAAAAGAGGAAAATACTAGAGTAATGTGCAAGGAAGGAGATATCTCTTAGGGAAAGGTTTTAGGAGCTAAATGGATAGGGAATAATATGGAAATAAGGGACAACAATCCTACAAAGCACTAAAGGTCTAACCACCCCTTTCTCGGTGTACCCCTTAAGGCATGCACTCAGAGAGATTGAGTCATGATGGGTTCTTGTAAGATGTAAAGTGTTAATAATCGATAAAAGTGTGAAAATATTATGCGTATATGCTATGCATGTCAATAAAAGACTAAGTTTAGATCATAGGATAATGTTTTGGATAATTCAACCTCCTTCAACAACTATCAAGGTAATTATCTCTTTAACAACGCCAATCATCTTTATATATCAAAATGATATACCAATCAATTTTTACTTTCAATTATAACAAGATAATTGTTTGAGTTATTACTAGTATATATAAGCTATATATGTCTTTCGTTATTTTAATAGCTTGGTGTATATTGATATTCTTGAATATCAATAATAACAAGATTAATGTTCTAAAACATTGTAAAGACATTTTACTAGTCTATATATAATAGTAATTAAATATCTTCTATTAGATTTATGTTCTTGTAATCATAAATAAACATGAGTAAAATAACCTTAAATAATCATACTACAATATTAAGCACTAAGTTTACATATAATATATAAAATGCAATCACATACAATATTTATTCCATATCTATGTACTAACATTTAAAACATGCAAACTCTAATGTCTAACAAAAATTAACTTTTAAAACGTACTAACTCTAATATTCCAAAAACATAATGCATATAACATATTAAATTTAATGTGGTGTGTGCATGGGTTTAGTAGTTCCTTTATCGTCTTTCACCATCTCCATCTATGTCACCATCTCTGATGATGTCTCCCTCCATCATGCTCTAAGGGATGAACTCTCTTGCATCCAACTCATGGAAAGAGGGTAGTTAGTCAAATACATCATGATATATATATCATAAAATAATGCTATTATAATAAATGTAACATAATCATTATCTACAGAAGTCGTAAGTAGTCAAATCATAATAACGAAATCATGAAATCTAAGTAACATACATCTATCCCATAATAACATATGACTTAAAATTTAGTTAAAAAGTAACAAATTAATTTAACAACCATAATAATCCATGGATAATTAGGTACATAAACTTAGTGAGAAAATTAGGATGTAACATTCTTTCCCCTAAATCTAGTCATCATTTTGATGAAACTTATTCAAACAATATTTTTGAATAATGAAAAGAGTTTAAATGAAAAATAACATAGTATCTAACATCAAATCAAGCAAACAAATATGGAAATAGCCTGTAGAACTCATCATAGTCCTCCCAAGTAGCACTATCCTCAAAGTATTGGCCCACAAGACCTTGCACTATGACACTTATCTATTTCTCAAATTTTTTTTATGATTATCAATTAATCTAATTGGTTCTACCATGACCACCTTGGGATCCAGAACCTACAAATCATTCCAATCCAACACATGTGAAGGATCAGATATATAATTTTTAAGATAAGATACATGGAAGACATTATGTAATAGAGATAGGGCTGGTGGCAATACAAGCCTATATGATACAGGATTGACCACTTCTAAAACCTCAAAGGTTCCCACATATCTCGGTGAAAGTTTTTCTAACATCCTAAATTTAATCAAGCTCTTTTACAACTTAACTTGAAAAAATACTTTATCACATATTGAAAAATTGTCTATTTGTTCTCTTTAGATCAACATAGTTCTTCTACCTATTATTGACCTTGACTAATCTCTGCCTAATTATTCTAACTTACTCTTCTATTTTTGAAAGCATCTTAGGTCCAAAGACTACCCTGTCTTCCAACCTATCCCAACTGATTGGTATCCTACACATTCTCCCATAAAGTGCTTCAAATGATGTCATCTTCAAAGTAGATTGGTATGAGTTGTATTCAAACTCAACTAATGAAAGGTATTCTTCCCATTTGTATTGTTGATCCATGCAATAAATACAAATAAGATCCTCTAACACTTGATTAACTTGATCAATTCGATCATCAATCTGTGGGTGATATGCAATGTTAAATTTAGTTGTGTACCCAAAGCTGAATCAAAGCTATCCAAAATATAGAATTCATTCTTAGATCATGATATGATATGATATTATCTAGAAAACCATGCAATTGATACACTTCTTTTACAAATCTCTTCAAAAGAGTTGGTGCATCATTAGTCAAATTGTCTGATATAAAATGTGTTACCTTGGTTAGTTTATCGACTAAAAACAAGATCATGTCATGCTTGTTCTATGATAATGGTAACCATTGGACAAAGTCTATAATGATCACCTGCCATTTCCATTCTGATATTGTATGTGGATATAACAATCTAGTCAGATGCACATGTTTAGATTTCACTTGTTGACATTCCATACAATGTGACATAAAGTTTGCTTCATATTTCTTGATTCCCTTCTAGAAATTAAATGGTCTAATCTTTACCATTAGATTGGTTACCCTTGGATGTCCTGAATATAAGGCATTATGCAATTATTTTAGCACTATGCTCTTTAGATTCTCTCGATCTAGCATATACATCCTTCTATTGTATTACAGAAGACCATCACCCTATAATTTGTATCCTTTATACCTAGGATTCTTAGAAAAAGCTTTCTTTAACTAATAATAAAATTCATCTCATAGTGAGAACTTGATCACATGATACCTAAAAGTACTCTTGATAATAGCCACAACTGCTATAAACTTTCTATGACTTAAGGCGTTATCTACTCTATTCTCTTTTCCTTTGATCTAATTGATATCAAAGTCATAGTCAAACAAAAAATCTAACCAACACCTCTGAATATTATTCAAATTTGGCTGGGTGAAGATGTATTTGAGTCCCAAGTTATCAGTCTTGAGCTCAAACAATTTTCCTAATAAATAATGTCTCCAAAATTGTAAAGCATAAATAATTTCTACAAGTTCAAGATCATGTGGGGCATAATTCATCTAATAAGGATTCACCTTACTTGACTCATAAGCTACTATTTCAACATCATGCATAAGGAATCCTCCTAGTCCATCCCTAGACACATATACGATCACTAAAAATTGACCATTGGGATCAGGAACTCTTAACATTGGTGCTGAAATAAGCCTTCTTTCCAATTCCTAAAAAGCTACTTCACACTTATCTAACTAGATAAAACTTTGATTATTACATTATAGAGAGGTAATTGGATTAGCTATATTGGAAAAATTCAAGATGAATTTCTTGTAATAACCTGTTAATACCATGAAACTCCTTTCCTCATAGACATTACTTGGTGCTAACCACTCCATAATGGCTCTTATCTTATCCAAATCAATACAAATTTTGTATGCTGAGATAATATGTCCTAGATATTTCACTTTATTTTATGAAAATACACATTTAGACAATTTACCATATAACTTGTGCTTTCACAGATGTTAAAAAATCAACTCCAGATGTTGAAGATTCTCTTCTTCATCCTTATAATATATAATAATGTGTCATCTAAAAGACCAAAACAAAATGATATAAGTAATCTCTAAACACATTGTTCATGAGATTCATGAATGTTGCATGTGCATTCGTCAACCCAAATGGTAACATTGTAAACTCGTAATGCCCATAGTGAGTTCTAAATGTTGTGTTTAGAATATTCCCATATTTTATTCTTAATTGATGATATCTAGCTCTAAGATCAATCTTAGAAAAGATCATTACTCCTTGTATTTGATCGAAAAGATCATTTGTTCAAGGTAGTGGATACCTATTATTGACAGTCACCTTATTCAACATTCTATAATCAATGTAAAGTCAAAGAATTTCATCTTTCTTCTTAATGAAGATAACTGGTGTACCCCATGGTGACACACTTGGTCTAATGAACCCTTTAGACAATAATTCTTGAAGTTGTGCCTTCAATTCTACTAATTTTATGGTTGTCATTCTATACATATCCTTAGATTGAGGTTTTGATAATGGTTTGATATCAATAGAGAAATCAAACTCCCATTTAGAAGGCAATCTTGGCAATTCCTCTAAAAACACATCATGGAAATTTCTAAGGAAAAGATAATCTTCAATTTATGGTTCCTTAATTTCTTCCATTTTATTTATCTTAATGATAAATGCTTTATATTCTTTACCTTGAGCCTTCATGAGTTGAATTGGATAAATCTACCTAAGCCTTAACTCCCTTTTCTCACCCTGAATTAGTGTCTGATTTCTATAATCATCAAGACACTCAACCCTTTTTAGATAGCAGTCAACCTTGGCCTTATGCTTCATAATCTAGTTGAATCCTAGGATCACATTATATGAAACTAGTGGTGCTACATAAATATCCACAACTATTGTGAATTCTGACAACTTAAATTTATGCTTCTACTAAACACTTATCAACCTAGACTTTAGAATCATTCCCAACTGACCATGCATTTTTCATTACAATAGCTTTTCTAGACAATTTATTTAGAATCCTATGAGCTATAAAACATTTCATAGCCCCTATGTCTATCAAAATGGAAGCTGGATGTTCAAACAAAATACCTGATAGTTTTATAGGTGAATCTTAGAATTCAACTTGTCGATTCTCAACCACCACATGAATACATTTCTTGAAAAGTTCCTTGTTGAGGGGTAAAACCTTTATTACTCAACTTATTTTGGGTACATTCACATGCAAAATGGTCACCTCTAGAGATGAAGTAAATTCTTTGTGGTCCTTTCCTATCAGACTATTGGTTTCCCTTGAAACCACCTTTGGAACCATTACTTAGTTTCTTGCTACCCGAACCACTATTAAACCTAGTATTCTTACTCTTGAATTGACTCTTGAAGTCATCACTCCTCTAATTCTAGTTATTCTTCTTGAAATTTGGTTTAGAAATTCCAAAATGTTTCTTAAACTTGTCCCTGACCTGAGCAAGAGATTTCAATTTTTGCTCCTACTTAACTGCTTTCTCAAAGACTTGGTCGATGGTAGATGGTCCATGAACATCCACTTCTCCACCAATATGGGGTTTTAATCCCATGATGAACTTCTTAATCTTGAACCTCTTGTTTACTTGATATTGAGGTATATATTTCAAAATTTTGATGAACTGTTCCTAATACTCATTCATCGACAAGTCTCAAATAGTGGTGGTTGAATTCATATTCATTTTCAAATTCTTATTGGCCCACCACATAACTGCTTCTCTAGCCAATTAATAAGCTCTAAAAATGACTTTAGTGACCTTAGAGTAGTTTTTAATCTTGAAATACTTATCCATTTCAGTCAACCGTGCTTCATCTTCATCTTCCATAATGGTTCCATCAAAATTAGGTGGATTCACCTTTTTCATATCCCTTGCCAATTCTATAGCTACATGTACTCTCACATCTTGAGGCACTTCCTCATGTCTCTACTCTTGAAGAATTTCTTACTTAGTAGGACTCTTTTTAGGATCATCTTAATGGGCTTACTCATTATGTCCATGAATTTTTTCTCTAGGGTTATGATTCTATCCCTAGTCTCATTCATAGTTGTAAGAATTTGATCTAACTTTGTTGCTTGCTTAGTGGAAAATTGGTTAGGATTAAATAGAGGGTTATTATCATTGAAATTAAAAGTACCCTCACCTAATGATATTTATCACACCATTCTTCTTTCTGATATCAAAAAAATATGAAAATATTAGCAGAGTCATTAAGTCCTAGAGTTTGAGCCTCAGCTCTGATACCATAATGTAACATCCCCACAAGGATTTACTATAATAATATAGTATTTTTTAAAAATATTTACACAACACTTATTATTTCATTAGATTACAACATAATAATATAATTAGTGACCTTAACATATTAAATAAGTATATTAATCATAAGTAAACATGTAGAAATAATAGTTACTAATCACTAGCATCTTATGTAATAAAACATAACTGCATAAGGAAAATAATTATATTAAAATCCATCCATGACTGGTATAATAATATAACTACTATTATTAATGTAAAATAATAAATCAATTACATTTAGAGTAGGTATTATGCCTTGACATAAATACAATAATATATACAATGTTCCACGAAACTTGAGTTACTCTAACTCCTATATCTCTGATAATATCAAGTGTAGTCTCCAAGTAAGTATTGTAATGGAGAGAGAGAGAATCATCTGAGCACTTTTCCACACTAACCATGGACCATCGATCCCCCACACAGTCTCCCAAATAAGGAATGGTTCTCATTTCATGGATAAGTAGATAATGATGGTGCAGGAATCTAAAGAGACATGCTAGTACCCATGTGCTATTAGATTTCTATTACATGATGTGTACCATAAATAAAATACATTCTAACATGATATCATATAAACACGTAAATCATACATATAAAATGATAATGTCTATCTAAACATTATTTTTGCCAAAGTTTTTATATAGTTATTACTCTCTAAGATCGGTCAAATTCATACACACCACTTGATCAGATTACCTTCATCTGGCATTGGTGGTGATAAGTAAACTCGTTAAGATCATCTTATGACTTAGTACCAACAATGCAAGATTTGGTTAACATTTATATAACTAATAGATTTATATAGCTTATTTTTACTAGTAGGTATAACACATGCTAAATAAAGGAATAATCATAATACATACATTTAGTCTGTCAAATATATGAATGAAACTCTACTATATTATTTTACATAATAATAAATAACATATAAAGTCAGTTTAATTACCAAATGGGTAAAATATAAACTTAGATTGCACTACTAAAACCTTCGAGTAAATTCAATTGTTTCACAACTAAAAATATCATAGTATATTGTTCATTTTACTCATTTACAAACATCAATCATAAACAATCAAAAGATAAATAACTCATAAGCAAACACACATATACTTTCATTTATGAAACTCAATATGATCTTAGTAGGGCTTATGCATATAATTATAGTTCCCTATCTGTCAAGATTTCATGACTTAATTTACTAGTCATAATCTATAATTATAGACATGTATCCCATTCTGTAAATATAAGCTATATACGTATATGAGAACCTAAGTTATCTTATACATGTATTTCATATATTTATGCATCATGCATATTATATACACCATAATATATAATATTTAATACATAATTACTATTATGACCTACTAATAATACTTTTCATTATTCTTTTAATTTAAAATATAATAGATTTTCATGAGAAAGGCTTCGAGAAACAAATAGGGTCTTAATCTTTCCATAACCCTTATTTTACTTATTTATCATAATATATATATAATTTCAATTAGGCTCAGATTTCATTCCTAATTCAATTTATTTGTTATTTCCCCAAACTCATTATACATTAAACTAAGTTTTTGAGGATAGAAGATAATAATCAACAAGTCTTAACACAATGTTTTATGTTTTGAAATTAAGTCACTTGCTCACAATTATCCATTCTAGCATTGACTCATTCGACTTCATAAGTTCACAATTTTAGAAGTTGAATTCACTATATAAATCTTCCCTATTTAATGTCAAATACACATAGTCCATATATTCTCTATTCAAACATATTTAACTCATAGTTTATAAACAAATATACACATTCCATTCATGTATGTGTGTGTGTGTGTGTGTGTGTGTGTGTGTGTGTGTGTGTGTGTGTGTGTGTGTGTGTGTGTGTACTCATAAAATTTTATGCATATTTGCACATTTCATCCATATATGTATATATTTGCAATGTTTTATACATATCTGTAGGTCCATTTATATATATAAACTTGTAGTGTTTAAAACCAATAACTAAAGTTCAATCTATAAACACAATCTCACATTTTCATATGTTAGATATAAACATAGGGTATATATATAATTTATATTTATAAAACACTTAGTTATATATACATTTATATATACTCTATTCTAATTTGAAGATTACACAATCCTAACACTTATTTAATTATTCATATATATTCATATCTTTGTGCATATACACAATCCCTATATTCTATTCAATTGATAAAATACAGTCGATGTATACATATATATTCATTATCCCAAATGTCTCAAGATCGCTACAACATATGCATAAATATCTTGGTCCTTTTAACATAGTTATCATTGGGTATATTAACCCTAATAGGTCTCATATTTAAATATTTACACATAAATCCTTTGTGGAACCATCCAAATGTTCTCTAGGGTTTATGTAACAATACACAGTCTATATAGACAAACGTGCCTTATTTCAAATTGACCTAGGTCACATTTATGTATAAATTTTTTTTTATGTTAAACATAAGCATTAAACTTACCTACACAATAACCCATAAATTGATAGTAATCTGACTATCTTCAACATAAAGTATTCAGATATTATTTTAGTATACACAAGATTTTTGTATTATGCCTATATACTCAGTAGTTCATATACCTACCTAACTATGTATATAATACATTTAAACAATAAGGAGTCTCAATTTATATCTAAATAACAATGATTTTCCCCATGTTACAATTTTTATTAGGTATCATGTCGTTACCTAGAACAACTTTATATAACCCTTACAGTTGAACATACAAATAAGTCTAGTTCAAATTCTTAGGATTTAAAGGATGACATATTAGCTCTATGGATGACCAATCTATCCATAGGGCTAAGCTTGTATCCATATGCAAATATAAAATTCATTTTCTAAACCCTCTTAATTCAAACCATACACAAAATTTATTTAACAATAGAATAGTAAATAACATTACCAACCTTAATTTTGCTTCCAAAATTGAAACCAAATGAATCCAAATTCCTTTTCTTACTTGCTATGTAATTTTCTTCTCCTCTTGTGTATCTCACTTTCTCTTCCATGACTCACCTCTTATCCTAGTCTCCTTGTCAACCTCTTTCCATTCAAAATTTTCATGCATATATTCACTCCAGCTTGTAGTCCTTGCATAATCCTAATTTTTTCTTTAAATTCAACTTATCTCATAATTAACTTCCATTAGCCATACCAAAAAGCCATAATCTCTCTCTTACTTGAAATTTCCTCAATTTTATTAAATATTAATTTTGTTTAAAAATTATTTCATAATCAACTATGTTACATGCCCGAGTATTCTACTCAAAAAAGTCCACTTTTAATCATTATTCAAAATGATAACTAACACTTTTAATCTCAACATAGTCTATGCAAGTCAATCAAAGACTAGGTTTAGATCATAGGATAGTGTTTAGGATAATTCAACCTCCTTAAACAACAAATAAAGGTAATTATCTCTTTAACAACATCAATCATCTTCATATATCAAAATGATAAACCAATCAATTATTACTTTCAATTATAACAAGATAATTGTTTGAGTCATTACTAGTGTAAATAGGCTATATATGTATTTCATTATTTTAATATCTTGGTGTATATTGATATTATCAACTATAAATAATAGCAAGCTTAAAATTATAAAACATTGTAAAGACATTTTGATAGTCTATATATAATAGTAATTAGATATCTTCTATTAGATTTACATTACTGTAATAATAAACAAATATGAGTAAAGTAACCTTATGTAATCATACGATAACATTAAGCATGAAGTCTACGTATAATATACAAAATGAAATCACATACATTATTTATTCCATACCTATGTACTAACATTTAAAACATGTAAACTCTAATGTCTAACTGTAATTAACTTTCAAAATGTACTAACTCTTAAAATCTAAACACACAATGTATATAACATATTAAATATAATGTGGTGTGTGCATGGGTTTAGCAGTTCTTCTATCATCATTCACCATCTCCATATACATCACCCTCTCTGATGATGCTCTCCTTTCGTTATGCTCTGAGGGATGAAATCTCCTACATAAAACTCATGACAAGAAGGTAGTTAGTCAAATACATCATGATATATATATATATATATATATATATATATATATATACATCATAAAACAATGCTATAACAACAAATGTAACATAATCATTATGTTAAAGTTTCATAATTATCCAACTCATAATAATGAAATCATGAAATATAAGTAACATACATATGTAACATAAGAGCATATGACTTAAAATTTAGTTGAAAATTAACAAATCAATTTAACAACCATAATAATTCACAGATAATTAGGCAAATCAGCTTAGCGAGAAAATTAGGATGTAACATCAGGGTATGATTAATTGGATAAAATTTAATTTATATTGGTTAAGATAGGGATATTAGTGAGGATAGAAGAAAAATTTAGGATTTAAGGATGATGTTAGTGTGGAATTAATAGATAGTTCAAATTGACACAAAGTGTTAGATTTTCAGTGTCTATATTTTACCCACTTTAAAAGGTTGTTGCGAGATGTGATGGGTAGAGTAACAAATTTTAAAATAAAGTAGAATCCAAAAAATATTTGAGGATTAAGGTTAGATGATGAAGAAAATTAAGGAGTGTGATGAATGATTCCCCCTAGAGAGGGCATGTAGGGAATACGAATGCGTATGGACTCTCAAAAAAGAGAAGAAGAGGAAAGAATGGAAAAATCAATAGGTGGGTGATGAAGAAAGAGGGTTTGGGATATAGGATGTGATGATGATTGGATTACATGATGATGATGGATGGATTTGATGAAATTAACCCATGGGTGAGATTGACCTAGTTGAGCTAACACTTGCATGCTTTGATTTCTGATGATGGATATATGGATTTGCCCCAATCAAGGTGGATTTGGGAAGAATACATCTTGAGATGATTTGCACACTTTGATTTACCCCAATAAGGGTATATTTAAGAATTAAATATCCCAAACATACTTAGGATTAAATTGGGGAATGATATATCCTATGGAAAATTTATAAGCTTTATTTTTTCCAAGAAAAGATACATGCAAGGTAGTTGAATCTACGAGCTGGGATTGGATGGTCAATTAATTGACTAATTTAATGATTGATTGATTTGTAAGCATAGATCAAGGACTTAACATTTATATGGATTAAGGATGAGATGATCATGATAATGTATGATCATTAATGATTTAGTAGGTTGATGTATAAGTATGTGATGATGTTATAATGAATTTTCAAAAAATGAAGAAGCCAAAAAAATGAGCACATGAGGATGCCCCAAGCGATGAAATAAGATTTAAAAGATGATGTGATGATGAATAATAAAAATAAGAATAAGAATATGAATAAGAATGAGAATGAGAATGAGAATCATTGAGTTGACCTTAGAAATCCCATGTGATTGAGCTTTAACTACATAGTCTAAATGGTCCTCAGGTTAATGTAGTTATCCCTCTTGGGGAGAGATGTGATGAGGAATGAGTTAGACAATTAGATGATTTGAATTTGATGTGGTCATAGATGGATGAACTGATTGGATTGTTTATAAAATGAAATATATTTTAAGAGATGGATGCTAATTATTTACAAGGATATACCACTATTTTAGCACGTGTCTCCACATGATATGTAACTTGATTTTTGATATTGCACATGGTAGTATGCACTTGATATAAAACACCATGATGAACTAGTCATAGCATACATAAGGATTAACCCTCAATCAAAAAATATAAAAGACAAAAATGCACCATGATATATAAAAATCATGATGTCAATAATGCCATGAACCAATATGTGGACTCAAGTACAAGTGAATGACAAGATGCACCATGCTATGGAAAAACCATGACGACCCTATTATCACATGCATATGGACCGAGTCAAGGCACAAAAATAAAAGTAAACAAAACAAAAAGTAATCACACATAGAAAACTATTAACAAAAGCAATAAAAAGCATCTTATCATAGATCAAGTCAAAATCCATGTGTAGGATTTGATGATAATGATAACTAGATGGTGGTGGAAAAGTGACAAAGGATTTGAGCTTGAGGTTGGACAAGATAAATGTTTTTGGATTTTGTGGCTTTATAGCTATTTTATTTTCTATATTTTCTAATTTCTAGGGATTTTTTAGATTTTTGTCTTTTTGATTTATCTGAATGTGATTTTCAGTGGTTATTTTTGGAGTAAGTATATATAAGGGGGTCACTAACAAATGGAAATCAAGCCTAAAAACTAAGCTGGGACATGATAATGGATGGAATAGATTTAATATGATGTTGGATGATATGCGATGATGAGGAATGGATTAGGGATTTCTAAGGACCATACAATGTGGGAACCAAGTGTTCAGTGGTCAAAGTGCCATTCAAAGGATATACAAAGATGTTTCCCAAAACATGGCTCAATAATTCTTCCACTTCCTTATCAAGGTCAAATAAGAAGAAATGATGGGCATGATAGGATGGATATGGAGATGGCCATAGGATGAGGATTTGCATGGTTAAGATGGTTTGGATAGGATGGTGAGGATGAAAGATTTATATGGAGATGGGGCTACCCTTAAGTTTTGAGGTAATTATAGACAACATATTATTTATGCATGACACCAAAAGCCAATTTTCATCATGCTACTTGCCCAAGGTGCTATAATAAATGGTTTTTAATATTGGATGGATTATTTATTTCTTTTAATTTTTTTTTGAAGTTTTGATGGCATCTAGACTTATTAGAGGTTTTCAAGATGCATGACACTGACCCTTTTGATCTTTAGCCTGTATCAACTCTAGATAGTTTCTTTACTAGGTCCTATTATATATGTCAGCTCTATTGATGTCGTGATATTTTTTGACTATTGACCATACTCCTTCCAAACCTATTAATAAGGTGTTAGTGTAGCTCCAATGAAAGAGAGTGTTTTTAAGGAGGATAAAGTATGGTAAACATTAGATTAAGGATCTAATTTGATGGTAGTGTACAAGATAAAGATGAAATATATGATTGTGAAGGGAGGTATGAAAGTTAGGAGACCAAGGAAAATTTGGACTATTCACACATACTGCTTCTGATTTTGGATGTTGTAAGTGTACACCATCTAACATGATTTTAGATGTTGTAGGGTCAAAGACCTCTAAAAATTATCTCAAGAAAACCATAATATTATTTTGATCTTTATGCCTAAGAGTTGTTGCGATCTAATTGATTTTGGGATTATCGATTGTCCTGATATTGATTTCAATGATGTCTTTGTTAGGTGATGAAAAAATGATTTGTTTATCTATTGGTGCCTCAAAAATGTTTTCACTAATAGAGACTTCTTGATTTTTAATATTTTGATTTTGTTTTTGATTGTCCAATAGTGCCTTAAAGAGGTTTTCACTAGGGGACTTTTTTTTTTTTATTGATTTTCAAGATATTGATTTTGATTATCCAATAACAACTTAAAGAGGTTTTCACTAAGGGAATTTTATTCTTGATTTTCAAGATTTTTCATTTTAATTATCCAATGGTGCCTCAAAGAGATTTTCACTAAGGGACATTAATTTTTATTTATTTTTGATTATTTGATGTGCTTTGATGGGGGAAATCTTCCTATTTTTTGAGATATATTGGTGGGTCAAAGCTGATATCAAGCTTGCCATTATGATCTTATGACTAGATGCTATCTTGAATTCCCATAAATTATGCAAATGGTGTGTGTCTATGGAAGAAATCCAACTATGTGTAATGTTTTAGTTATTAATAGATAGGTGAGGGAGATTGAATGTCAATATAAGGGAAATGATTGGTATTGTGGAAAGGATGGGTGATGTTGATGAAAGGATTGAAGGAAACACAATCCTCATAGAGGTTTCTAAGAAAAATTATTTGATTCCAATGAAAGCCTCCTCAAAAATTAGGGAAGGATCACTAATGTTCTCATATTGATTTGTAGGAGGTGTGTAGTCGATGCCATGGAATTTTGATTTTGATTACGATACTAATGTTGATGTTGATGGAAAATTTAATGATGGTGATGATACTGATGTTGATTCAAATTATAATTTTGATGTTGGTGTTGATGTTGATGATGTTAAGGATTTTTCCACATGGAAAACATATTGGATTGTGTTGTCCACAAGTAAATTTTTCACTTTTTGATTGACAATGAAGGCTTTGGGATTCCTATAAATGGGGGATTTTATGTGATGGAAAAAATATACATTTCTAGTCAATGACGGATTTTCAAAAGATGGGATCAACAAAGAATTTTTATTCAAATATGGGTGGACTAAAGATGGGATCATCGAATATAGACCCTTCGAAGATAGATGAATGGTGGTAGAGAGGCTCATCAAAGTGAGGTTCATTGAAAATGGGTGATTTGACAAAAATGGGTTTCTCAAAGATGGTTTGTTTATCTTAACCTTGATTTAGAAGTGGATGAGTCTAATCGTGATCTAGAAAGGGATCTTGACACATTCCTATTTGTTGATCCTCAAATGTGGATGCTTCTAGTTCTATTTAATTGTCCCCATGGTCAATCAAATATTGGATGTAATTCTTAAATTGCACACATAGATTAATATAATGGCCTTGGATCTTGTGATACTCATAATATTCAACTTCTCAATACCACTTAGGTTTTAGTTTAGTTTCATCAAAAATATTGTTATGTAGATATACAATCATATTGATGGTGATTAGTTGGTAAAAAATTATTTCCAAGGGTTTATTGAGTGGAGTATATTGTCCCCATTTGATTCTCTATTTTGATGTAGATGGAATTGATTGTTGATGTGTTTTTTGTGGCTCTAGGGACAATTAGATTTTGGATAGGGGTGCCAAAACAGATTTCCCTTTGCTATTGTGATAGTGGATGTCATGATTAGAATTGTAACTAGTGGATGGGATGTTTGATTGAGATGGGATAGCATGAGTGTTAAGGGCAAGCTGATTTTGATGTGGAAATGTTTGACTTAACCTACATAAGATGGAGCTTAGGTTTTCAAGATCATAATATGCAAGAAGTCAGACACCTATTTCTAAGAGTTATAAAAATACATAATATTTACTTTAAAATAGGTATTATTCATATTAGGCTTTACCTAGATTTATTTTGGATGTCATGGGCCTAGATGGGATTTGATGTAGGATCAATTAATGCTTTGGACTGATAAGGATTTTTTGATTAAAATAAATTCAAATTTAGTTTTGTTTTTTGATGTTGGATTTGATTTAGATGGGATAAAATATGGATGTCATGATTATGTCTATCCTAATTGATGGGTGTGGGAGATTAAATGAAAATAAGAGGATAATATTTGAGTAGATATTTTGATTTAGAATTAAACTTGAATTTGGATTTAACTTGGACTAATTTGGATTAGTTTTACCAAAGATGGATTGGATGACTGGGTTTGAAATTTTGAATTGAATGGAATCAAAATTGATTTGACTTTAGATGTTAACTTTGAATGTTTAACTTGATTTGAGTCTTGATTTTGGACATGTGATTTTGGATGTTTGACTTTAGTTAAAGATTTGAATTTTTATCAAAAATTTGATGTTGATGTTGACTTAGTCTTGAAAATTAGTTTTTAAATGTTTTGAATTCATTGAATTGATTTAATTTAGATGTTGATAGATTTGGATTTGGTGGTAAATTATGTTTGTGTTTGAGGTGTAAGGTTTCTAATCAATACGAATTTAAAAAACATGCACACAATAACACACAAGTCACAAGCACTATGCTAGTGTAAAAAAGGTGTGTAATGCAACTAGTATCCCACATATCTACTCTTATGAAGTGGTGAATAGATAGGTCTCCCAATCCTCACTCCATGGATGTATGTTGTGAGTGTCTTGAGGGAGACTAGTTTCCCTTGCACTACTAATTATTTATGGCTGATAGGTCTTAAACTAGGTTGAACATGATAATCTACAACATCCTTGATATACCTTTTAGTACATGAGGCCAAAATACATGGAATAAGATGATTATTGGGTTGCACAAGAGGGTTAGTCCCTTTGCACTCATGCCATTCATAAATTATAGTGGAGTGCTTCTAGAAAATTAAACCTCAAAGGGTGTTATCTAGGGTCTAGCTATTGGAGCATGAAATCCCCTTAGTTCATGGTGTGATTTAAACACAACATCACTTGACCCATAATGCTAGTTCTTCCCTTAATTTATATACCTTGCTAAAACATTAGGTTGGTCTTAATGCTGGGAGATGAAATCTTAGTCATTAAACCCTAAAAACTTGTATTTGGGGATCAAATCTAAATTACATAGGCAAAATAAAATAGACGTGTACTATTTTTAATTCCCAAGATCAACTTACGATGTGAGGAAAGAGCATACACAATAGTTTTAAAAGGATTAAAATAATATATTTAGGCCATTTTCAATTCCCAAGGTCACCTTATGGATCGGGGGAAGGGCATACATGATGCTAAATTCAATAAACACACACACACTCTCAAAATGAAAGGTAAAAAAATAAATTTTAAGCCTAGATCAAAATATGTGATTAATTTTTAAACCCAAAATGAAATTTGAGTGTTTGTTTGTTTGATTTTTGATATAGGATGGGTGAAACCTAAAAAAGTGGGTTAGTAGTTTGATAAAAAAATCAACCTACTTAGTAGAAAACCTACACAAAATAAAAAAGAGATGAATTTGTTAGTAAAAGGGTGTTTTCCCTAAAATAAGTGAAATCTCTCCAAATTATAGGGTGATCTCACCAAAACTTGCAAAAATAGAAATACTGAGTGAAAAATGTGATTCTACTGATACTAGTGTGATTCTATCAAAATATAAGGTGATTTTACCAATTTCATATAAACACAAAAATAATTAGAAAGAGATCTTATTGAAATATTGCAAACATAGAAATAATTAATTAAAAATGTGATACTGCTATACCTGTAAATGATATTTATGGATTATAAATCACCTTAGTCTTGTACACTTGGAAAACTCAAACTTTGGTTGTTCCTCTCAGTTTTAGACTTTTTACCACTTCTATAAGTCTTGCATTTACTAGATCTTGTGCCCCTTGGCCTATATCTTATTCAAATGAGTCTTATGTTGATGACATAGGCCTTATACCTTGCCCTAAATGCTTAAAATATACATCTTCCAACTCTATAAGTTCTAAGCCTATACCTACTTTCTTGCTCTTTGGACACTAACATTCAGGCCATACAATAACATTGATGGTAGTGTCTTGACTTGATGTAAGTGTTTAGTGCCCTAAAGTCATATATTTTGAAAATGAAACATATCCTAATAGTTAGCCTATGTGATTTAATATGAGTTACTTATTCAAAGGGATTGATATAAATACACGATCAAACTTAATTCATTTATCACCTAACATAGACCAAGATAACCTATCAAAAGCATTCAATCAAACAATAAGTAAAGCAAAACTTCTCTATTTTCTTATTGTCCATATCAGTCATAGGTAAAACACATTTATAGGTTTGAATTACTAAAGGATCAATCTAAAATCCCAATTTTTCCAAGTACAAACTAGGTCATTATTGTACTTACTTCCCACATATTACATGATTCATACACAATTCAACATGTAGGGGAGAACTACATAAGTCTGAGGCCCTCTTTGGAGTATTAGATATGTAGTTAGTGCCCACTAACAATGGGGTATTTGGGATAGCTCGACACTGTGTGCCCACTTGTTTCTATTCAAATTTTGCTTTCAGATTCAAGGAAGAATTAAGAAACTTAAGAAAGAATGGTCAAGGCTTGATGTGTACCTGGATATAATCTGTGCACCGTAATCCAGACGCTGTGAGTACTCCTCTTTGGCTGTGGAGGAATGACACCTGCAAGAAAAAAAGTTGAAAGAAGCTATCGAACTGGTCACAGTCGCCGGTGTCAGTTGTTCAAGGTGCCGATGTCGGTTAATCTGCCGACGTCGGTTGGGGTAGTGACCGGCATCGGTAGAGGCAAAGGTCTTTAGATGAGGTCTGGGTTGGTCTGTGGTCCGTGGACAGAGTCTAGTCAAGGTCTAGGTTTATTTGAGTGATATTGAGACAAATTTTGGGCTTGGTTGAATGGTCTGAGGTCTGAGTCTGAGAGTCTGGTTGAATGGACAGAGTGTATGGTCTGATAGAGGATAGAGGCAATAGGGAGATGGAGAAGTAAAGATTCAGGTCTGGCTTGGTTAACAGTCTGGTTTGGGGAGAGGGAATGTTGAATCTAATTCATAATACTTAGAAGCAAATGACTAGAAAACACAAAAAAAACACAGACAATATACTTACCTGTGCCTTGTTAAAGGTGTGCTACTGATGATTCCCGTACCCGCTGTTGATGTAGCCTGTGTGAGAACTTGTTGCTGATAGAGAACCCTGCAGCTGTTGTTGCACCTGAGGGAGAGAGTGAGAGTCTTGACTGAGAGATTTCACAGATTGACAGATGGTTGAAGACTGAAGATTCAAGGATTAGTGATTTGCTTCCAGAGATTACTAATTTCTGATTTGGGTTCATCAAAGAGTCTGAAAAATTGGTTAAGTATAACCGACGTCAGCGATTCCACCAGCGTCAGCCGACATTTGACCGACGTCGGCGGGGTTAGAACGGGCAAAAAGAGCCACTAAGCCATTTTTTCATCCGCCAAGTGCACTATCCATTGGAGAATGTCAAGGGTTGGGCTAAATACGCACGAGAGTTTGTTAGGCGGTTAGAGAGAAGTAAGAATAGGTCTTGGATGAGTCATAGGATGGGAATTAGTCCAAGGCGAGGTGTCATGGGTGATGTGTCCAAGGAGGGGGGGTTAATTCAAAATAAGTTTATTATTTTAGATTAGTAATTTTTAGGAATGGGTTAGGAATGGACCAAGGGGGAAGGTGACCAAGGGTTAGACACTATTTAGGTGTCTACATTTGCCCCTTTTTGTCTTGTTGGTTGCTCTAAACAAACTGCAAGACAAAAATAGGAGTCAGTTGCCCCAGGTATGGGATAAGGTTGATTTCGTCTTGTTGGTTGTTCAAGTGAACTGTAAGACAAAAATAGGCAAGGGTTGGTTGCCCTGATTATGGATGAGGTATCCCCCCTCAAAGCAGGAGTCGAGAGGAGGGAACTTGGAATCAGGTGCTGATTTGACAGAGAGTAGATGAAAAAAAGAGAAAAGATAGAGGGAGAATGCTGCCATAGTTGTGATTGCACGTACACCACTTCACAAGGATGGTTAGGTCAAATTGTCACAGGTCGAGGGTCAAGGAGTGCCAAAATTGAAATAACTGGTCCCCAGCATTTAGTCATTTGTTGATTGGGTTATTCAATCTAAGCTGAAGCTCCAATGGTCGTCGTGTTCTAGGTATCCCAGGCTTAGGAAGTGCTCCTGAAAACACAAAAAAGTCATAAGTAGTGCGAATCAACTGGCTTGCGATTCTAGACTTGTGAAGGTCAGAAGTGTGTGCATAATTTTGCTAACCAATCATGAGGTAGCATACATGCAAAAACAACCAAGGCAAAGTCGTCTTGGAAGTGGTCGCGGTTTAGAGTAGATAGTCATGATCTCCAAAGTCTCGTGGTCGATGGATGGAGGCAAAAGTGAGCTCAAGCAGGCCCCAGGGGGCCAAAATGACGTGGTCTGGAGGACTGACTGATTGGGGGCATGATTTTGGGGCAATGGAGAGAGATGAAGTTTTAAGGCCACCGATGCCGGTTATAGAACCGATGTCGATGAAAAAAATAGGTTGACATAGGTGGAAGTCAGCCGACGTCAGTGGTTCTACCGACGTCGACGGTTTGCCAAATCTGACAAAATTGGATTGGCGGCCCACCAAAAGTCATTTGTGACATTTGACCAAGTGAAAAAGTGAGCTCTAGAGTTTAGTGAGTGAAAGTGACTCTAAGTTGATTGGTGCAATAGCGTGAGGTGGCAGATAGGCATTCATGGAGAGAAGGAGGCGATTGGACGCTGCAGGGATGCGTGTGAGCCAGGTGAAGTGTGCAGAGTCATTGGCATGGAAGAGATGGTAGAGGGGAGTAGAGGACCCGCAGGAGGTCCACCACTAGCTGCACCCATCGTGCCACCATGCCGGCGATGCTGGGATGAGGTAGGAGGGTTTCTGAACCCTATTTGAACTATTTTTGTTTTGTATTTAATTTTTGAAAGTTTTATTATTTTAGGTTGAAATCGAGGGTGAGGGTAGGTAGGAAGGTGGGTGGTTTGTCTAGGATAGCTTAGGAGTCATTTTAGAGGGTTTAAGAGGGTGTAAGGGGGTGTAGAAGGAAAGCCCTAATTTTTAGGGCTCGCCTCGTTCGGCCCTAAGGCCGAACCAGTCACCGATGTCGGTGACTCCATCGACGTCAGCTAACCAGTGACCAGCCTCGGTCACTAACCTGCTAACGTTGATCACTAAGTGACTGATGTCAGTTAGGTGAGTGCTGTCGCTGGCACGCTAACTGATGTCGATGGTTGCCTGGTCAAAAAGAATGGTGAAAAATGGTCAAGTCAAAAGGTCAAAGCTATGCCAAGGGCTTCTCGGGTGTCAGGGTAGGCATAAATGGTCAGAGTGGTTATAAAATAGGAAGATTAGGAACAGTTTTAACATGAGATTATCTGTGGATGGATGCAGGTGAGGCAGACTCTTATGTTGCAGGATCATCTCTCGACCTTGATGATGCAAATGTGCGGAGGCGTGACGGTCGAGGAGTGGGCGCAGATGAGCGCAGTGGGGCTAGGCGGTCTGAGACGCTACTGTAGAGTGGCGAGGGATGTGAGCCTTATGGTGGCATTGATCGAGCGATGGGACCATGCCACCAACACCTTCCACCTACCTACAGGCGAGATGACGGTCACAGTCGAGGATGTGTACCAAATTTTGTGGCTGCCAATACACGGAGCTGACATCTATGCGTACTCGAGAGAGGTGCATGATATAAACATGGTCATGCTATTTGGGGAGCACGTCACAGAGACGAGCTACCATTCAGCCAGTTTTGCTTATGAGCCTTTATACGCGGTGGATGAGGGTGCACATCAGCTGGAAGTTTTGATGATGATCGGCATCACAGTCTATGCATTCCCAGATGCAGAGGGAGGCAAGTTCCTGGTGGCCATGACTGGGGTTTTGATGGACATGCTAGAGCAGTAGACAGTGTTCGCCTGGGTGCCCATCTTTTTGGCCTAGGTATATAGAGAGCTATGGGGCATCAGTCGGTGGCGACGGTACAGCTTGTGTGTAGGCCACCTTCTGCACTGTTGGGCATACGAGCATATTGTGGTTACCTGACCTCTCGGCCTCCCAGTGGTGATCCAAGCCAGTTTCAGGGTCGGATTCAGGCGATGGCACGAGATGATGGTGCAGACGTGGGTGGATGGAGTGGTCAGGGATATTGATCACTACTGAGGGGTACTGGAGGCCCTGATTCCAACAGATATCATTTAGAGACCATACTTGGTGTATCCAGTGTTCAGAGACCAAGGTGAGCAGATGGTCGGGACGCAGAGCAGGTGATGGGTCAGAGGTAGGTGAGCTAGCGAGCTTGAGAGGATTGCAGTAGAGAGAGTGCGGTGCCAGTATGGGCTACTATAGGATGTACCTCTTGCGTTCCCATAGTACAGGCGAGATGACATAGAGGCACCGCTCCTACTGCCAGAGGAGACAGAGGAGCCAGATTTTAAGGAGTTGCCAGCAAGACCTAGGATAGCTGACCTAGGGTGTACAGAGGCCTACACAACATGGTGGTCAGGGCAGTACACAGGCATACAGGTGGGTCCCCAGTCGGATCTGTAGGCTGTTACCAGGGAGCAAGATATAACTTGCGAGGAGAGGGACACTGCACGGCAGGAGAGAGACACAGCTCAGGCCCAGGTCACAGTTTTGTAGGGACAACTGGTAGGGGTTACAGGGCAGCTGACTGAGATGACAGGTCAGGTGGCAGCGTTGACAGGGTAGGTCACTCTATTATAGGGATAGCTCGCTGCAGCCCAGGCACAGGCAGTGGCAGGTCAGAGCTTTGGAGGGCAGGGCCCATTACAGCAGCCATCTCAGTAGCCAACATTTTCACAGGGGGCAGGACCGTCGACATCTGTGCATCTAGGTCAGCCACAGCCATAGGGGTCAGGATAGGGCACAGTAGTAGGGCAAATGGATCCTCTACAGACTGTATCTCTAGTTAAATACAGTGATGCACTGAACGAGATCGCATATTATGAGAGGGCCATCAGGGGGTTCCCTCAGATACAGTGATACTCAGAGATGCGGGTAGAGTAGAGCCAATAGAGGTCTATGTCACGAGCGATGGCTTCTGGGTCTTGCAGATGGCATAGATCAGAGGGGGGAGAGGATATAGCATCTTCTTGGCCACTGCCACCACCACCACAGCCACAGCCTTGAGGGCAGACCTAGAGATTCATTTTTGATGTATATACCGGCCTGCGAGCCGTTGATGCGAGATGTATGAGAGAGAGACAGAGGCACAGATTGTGCGATTGTATAAAATATTTTGATATATATATATGATGATAGTTTTGGATCATTGATGTGTTATGGATATTTAATGTTTAATGTATTCAACATTTTTGATTATGATGATGATGCATGTTTTGATATTATGTTTATGATTATAATGTTATGATGATTAAATGTGATGATGACAATGTTATGGTATTGAGTATAATGATGATGATTAATATAATGATGTGCTATGATAATGCTAATAATGGTCATGACTTTTAGATTAGATGATGATACGTGTTTTGATAGTGATATTTTATGTTATGATTTGCGGATTATATGATGTGAATGCTTAAGTGTGTGATGATGATAATGTGTTTGTGATTAATGATTATGATGTAAATGATGAAAATGATTATGCAAAAGATTATGAAAATGTGCGCTTGTTTGTGATGTGATTGGCAGGTGACGAGAGAAAGAGATGGAAGAAAGTGAAGAAAAGAATGGCTGAGCTAACCCCAGAAGACCCCATGTCAACTGAGTGCTGCCTACATAGCCCTTGTCGTTAGGGCCTCAGGCCAATGTAGTTCTCCCAAGAAGGGAGGAAAAAAGATCGAAGTGGTTGATTTTGGTCATGATAAAGATATAGCATTTCCCATATGTCCGAGGGTACATGCTTGAAATGATAAGGAGAAGATGATGTTATAGCCTTTTCCAAATGGTGTAAGCTGTAACATTGGTCAAGGTTTTTCATCCCTAGCAACTATCCATATTCGTGATGGATGTTTGCTAAAAATGAATTGAGGTCTATTTATGTTTTAGCAAGTATTGGTTTATGCTTAACATAAATTGTGTGGTTGATAGTTTCCATGTGTATTGTTGTCTATGGAAACTAGAATGATTAGGCTTATGTGAGTGGTTTGAAAAGAGTCAGATTAAGTCGTTTTGACAAATGATGTGGGTGAATATGACCAAAATATAGGCAAAAAGTAAGAGGCATAAGTGTCATTTTATTGACAAAGACCAAAATGACAACATAGACAGGGGTTGTTCGAACGAAGAGCCCCATTCATGCATTGCATCATTGACCATAGTTATGTTAGAGCAGTAATCGAATCACTTTTGACATTAAAGTGAGCTCGAAGTCCCTTGAGTAGGTGATATGATAGGAGGAAATGGGTAACCCATTTTAGAGTATGGATAACTTTGCCCCTTTTTATAGGAGACCCTGAGACAACTACAAGTCAAGTCCATGACCCAGTTTTTTTTTTTTTTTTGAGAGCGGACTGATCAATGCGGGAAGTCCACATAAAAGATGTCATTTGTTTGGTGGTCATTTGTAAAGCTGATCGATGCGGGAAGCTTATAAGAAAGTGCTGTTTGTAGCAAGATTTAGTCATAGCCATCCTTCGAGGGAGTGGTCTATACTTTGCTTTATAGATTTAAGAGCTTTTGAATAGCTATCCTTCGAGGGAGCAGTCTATTAGATACAACAATGATAGTGCAGCTGTCCTTCGAGGGAGCAGTCTACTTTTTGATTTGGTTTTGTGACCTTGGATATTTTGACATCTTGATTTAGTTTTAACAGAATATTGAGTCATGGACAAGACTTAAAGAAGGTCAAGAGCTCTCTTTTATTAGGACGAAGCATTCGTACATCATAAAAGGGTTGTAGAGGATTTTGTTAAGGGAAAAAGGGTGAAATGGATTAAGGATTAAAAGGACAAGGATTGCTTAAGGGACGAGCTCAAGTTAAATGTCAAGTGGATGAGTACTCAACTAACAGTAGAATGGTCATAGATGCAAAGCATTAAGGGGCTCAGGTTCTGGTCGACCTTCAAGAGAAGACAGACGATAAGTCCCTGATCCATACTTGTGCGTGATGATATAAGGTCTGAGCCAATTAGGAGCGAATTTACCTTGTTTAATTCATTCCATATTGGTCACATGTTGGTTCTCTTTGAGGACGAGGTCTCTGATATTAAAATCTCATTCTCTCAGAGTTTTATTATAGGCACGCTTGATGCGATTTTGATAGACATGGAGATGGTTGAGGGCAGCGAGACGACGCTCGTCGAGTAACTCAAGTTGAGCTAATCGATCTTGATGAAAGTCATCATTAGAAAGAATGTCATGGAGTGAAATGCGAAGAGATGGGATCTGTACTTCGAGAGGTAAGACAGCCTGTGTTTCATACACTAGAGAGAAAGGGGTAGCACCCGTAGAGGTTCGGATGCTAGTGCGGTAGGCCCACAAAGCGAAGGGAATATGAATGTGCCAATCCCTTCCAGTGTCATTGACCACCTTCATCAAAATTTTAGTTAAGATTTTGTTAGAAGCCTCGGCCTGCCCATTTGCTTGTGGGTAGTAAGGTGAAGAAAAGCTGAGTTTAATGCCAAAAGAGTCGTAAAGTTTTTGGATGGTCTTGTTTTTAAAGGACTTGCCATTGTCGGTGATGATTTTGTGAGGTACATCGAAACTACAGATGATATGGGTGTTGATGAAGTCGACAATCTTGTCGGGTTTTGTGGAGATGAGACGAATAGCTTCCACCCATTTAGTGAAATACTCGGTGGCAGTGATGATGGACTGATGACGAAGAGATGAATGAGGGTTAATCTCGCCGATGAGATCTAAGCCCCATTATGAAAAAGGCCAAAAATCTTGAGCGACTTGTAAGGTGTGATTGGGGAGATGAAGCAAGTTAGCATGCTGCTGACACTTGATGCAACACCGAACATAATCGCTACAGTCTTGATGAAGAGTGGGCCAATAATAACCCAGGCGAATGATGCGCTTGGCAATCGAGTTACCACTGAAGTGTCCACCACAAATCCCATCATGGGCTTGTTTAACAGCATGAGAAGCTTCAGTGGAGTTTAAACAGTGAAGAAGAAGGCCATCAAAACCTCTTTTATAGAGAAGGCCCCTAGCATGGTATAGCGAGTGGTGCGCTTGATGAAAGCCTACTGTGCATTGCTAGAGAGGTTGGGAGGAATGAGAGAATGAGTTAAGTAATCCTCAAGTTGTTTATACCACACATCTTGTGAACTAGAGTCTATGGTGTGGATGAGATTGATGTCAGTGGAAATGTATGAAGGTAATGGCACACGATGTACCATGACATAAATTCTTGATGAGGATGATGATGAAGAAGGAATATGAGAGGCGAGGGAAGCCATGGTGTCAGCAAACTTATTCGTGGATCGAGGAACAGTCTGCAATAAGTGATGGTCGAAAGATGCTAGAAGAGTGTCAACACGGTGCTTGTACCTTTGTAAAATTTCATTTTTACAAAGATATGAACCATTGATTTGATTGACGACAAGTTGTGAGTCACCGAAGATGCTAATGGACTTGATGTTTAAAGAAAGGGCAGTTTGAAGTCCCAAAATTAAGGCTTCGTATTCAGCCATATTATTAGTACATTCAAAGTTGAGTTTAAAAGACAGAGGCATGGGTTCACCTTCATGTGGAATGAGGATGACTCCCGCACCCCCACCGAGTTGACATTTAGAGCCGTCGAAAAACATTGTCATTTGGTAGAATGTGTCATCAGTCGAGAGAGTGGTGATAGATTCATCAGGAAACTCACACTGAGAAGGTTGATTGTCGGGAAGAGGGGCATCCGCTAGTTGGTCAGCGATTGTTTGCCCTTTTATAAATTTTTGCTGGACAAATTCTAAATCAAATTCAGCAAGAAGCATGAGCCAACGAGCCATACGCTGGTTCTGATATGGTTTAGAATGCATGTATTTGAGTGGATCAGTGTGTGTGACAACAAAAGTTTTGTGAATGAGAAGATAGTGACGGAGCTTGGTAGTGGCAAAGACTAATGCCAAACAGAGTTTATCGGTATGAGTATACTGAGTTTCATAGTCGACAAGTGTTTGGCTTATGTAATAAACTGTTTGCTCATGGTGTTGCTTGTCTCGATGCGCGATCATGGCACCTAACGAATGATTGGTTGCTGAGATGTAGAGGTAGAAAGGTTGGTCTTCTTTTGGTGGAATAAGGACTGGTGGAGAGACCAAATAGTGTTTGAGGGCGTCAAAAGCCTCTTGGCAATCTTTATCCCATTTAAAGGAGACGTCCTTCTTGAGGAGGTGATGAAAGGGTTGGCAATGGTCAGAAAGCTGCGAAATGAAACAGCGGATGGATTGGAGCTTCCCTTATAGACTGCAAAGTTGCTTGAGATTAGTTGGAGGTGGCATTTCAAGGATAGCACGGATTTTAGCAGGATCTATCTCGATGCCATGAAAAGAGATAATGAATCCCAAGAGCTTTCCTGAGAGGACCCCAAAGACACATTTCTTGGGGTTAAGATGGACCTGGTACTGAAGAAGGCGAGAGAAGATGATTTTGAGGATAGTCAAATGGTCGCGACGAAGCTTAGACTTGCCAAGCAAGTCATCGACATAGTCCTCCATGATTTTAGGGAGGAGATCGTGAAAGATGTAAGTCATGGCACGCTGATATGTGGCGCCTGCATTTTTCAGACCAAAAGGCATGACTTGATAGCAAAAAGTTCCCCATGGTGTAATGAGAGTGGTTTTGTGCTGATCTTTCGGTGCAATCAGGATTTGGTTGTATCCTAAAAATCCATCCATGAGTGATAACATCTCATGGCCAGTCGTAAGATCAACAAGTTGGTCAATGTTTGGAAGAGAAAAGTCATCTTTGGGACAAGCTAGGTTAAGGTCATGATAGTCTGTGCAGATCTGGATCCCCCCAGTCGCCTTGGTGATAGGAATGATGTTAGAGACCCACTACAGATAATCGATGGGTTGGATGAAGGAGACAGAAAGAAGGCGTTGAAGCTCTTCTTTGACAAGAAGTGCAACACGAGGATGCATTTTGTGAAGCTTTTGCCTAACAGGCTTAGCCTCTGGGTTCATGACAATGTTATGAGTGGCAATGTTAGGGTCGATGCCAGACATGTCGGCGTAGGTCCAGGCAAAGGCTTTACGATTGTCTGAGAGAAATGTGGTATAGTCGGCCTGCTCTTGAGTGTCTAAAGACTGACCAATCTTTAAGACTTGAGGAACATCAGAAGATGAAAGGTTAATGTCAATGGTTGATTCATTTAACATAACCTGTGTTTCAGAAGGGAGGGAACACTGAATGAAAGAGTCGTCAGCTCCCATATAGGTAAGAATGGCATCGTTGTCTATGCAGTGGACTATGTTGATGGTTGTCGATTCATCGTCTATCATGCTGGGATAAACGAGAGGGAGAGACTTGAGAACCTTGTTGAGCTGATAGGTTAGGGGTTCCAAGCAGATAGTGTTTATGCAAAAAAAAACTAGGAAGGATGGAAACCACCAACTCCGTAGGTGAGGATAGAAGAATAGGTGAGTCTGGAAGAAATTGGTCGATGGTTGGTTTGGGGCAAAGGTTTGTGGAAGCCTCAGTGGGTTCTTGGAAACCTAGTCCATACCGTTTCTTGGCATTATCGTCATTGGGTGGTTCGATAGTTCGATGGGAGCCTTGTTCGTAACGCCCAAAGCCAAAACCCTTCCATGCACACCTATAAAGGTAGGTATGTGCAAAGGTGGGGTTGCCAAGAAAGGAGAAATCGGATGTGAATATTTGAGGCAAGGAAGAAGGATTTGATTCAGTAGGAGCTTGATCCAGCCCCCCATAGATGAGATTGGTTCGAAGGTTAGGAGGACCATAAGGAATGACCATTCCGATCCGATAGTCATAGCTTGGGTTTTGATGAAGCTGTCCATACTCTTGAGGAGTCTGGAACATGTCTAGAGTAAGGAGGCGATATTCCCCCAGTGAAAGTCTTTGGAAGATATCATCCATGGGGTCCTTGGTTGTTAATTGAGAAGATGATGTGGTGGAAACCGCTGTTTGCGTACTAGTTGACGCTTCCATGGATGGAGATGATGTTTGGGTTGATGCCTTGAGCGGGATAAGAATGTCGTTTGGGCGATAGGTCATGTTACAAGTCTTAAAAGGGGATGGGTCGGTAGGAATGACATGGACTTGTTTGTCGTGTTCAAATTTGACACAACGGTGAAGTGTTGAAGGGACGCAAGCCATGGCGCGGATCTAAGGTCGCCCTAATAGCATGTTATATTGGAATTCTCCCTCAATAATGTAGAAGAGCTTTGGGATTGTGTGTGGACCAACGCGGATATGAAGGACAACAGTGCCAATAGTGTTTGCGATGGTGTCATTAAAGGATCTAAGGATTGCGTCAATTTTTGATACGCAATTCTTGGGAAGGGCCAATTGATCAAAGGCATGGGTGGAAATGATATTAATGCTAGTGCCCCCATCAATCATAACTCATTTAATATGGGTTCGATCAATGTAGGCTGTGATGAAAAGGGCAGCGTCTTGATCTTCCACGGTAGAGGTAGGAATCTCAAAATCACTGAAAGTAATGGAGGCGACGGGGGATAAAGAATGGACTAGGGTAGCTAGTGGTTGAGGGTCTTCAGGTTAGACTTCCACTACCTGTAGGGCTTTGATTAGAGCCTGGCGATGCTGGGGGGAGCTTTGGATAAGGTCATATAGGGTCATCTTCATAGGCATTTGGTGAAGTTGTTTTATCATAGAGTCTTTGATTGCCTCTGAAGAAGGGGGTTGAGACGCACCTAAGATGGAAATCTTGGGTTTCGGTGGTTGAGGTGCCTGGACAAAATTATAGGTCCAAGGAATAGCTGCTTTTTCTTTCACCTTGTCCTTTTGTGACCTAGTGGTTATATGGATAACATTGATTTCAAAGATAGGAGGTGAAGAAGGGGTCATGGCCTATTGGTGAGATGTTGATGTGGTTGAAGAGGTTGGATGGGAAGGTGTCGAGGGTTGGTCAAGAGTGTCCTCAAGGAGAAGAGTGTCTTTCTCCATATAGCGACGAACGACTGCCTTGAGGGCACAACAAGTCTCGGTATCGTGTCCTGGTATACGATGGTATAAACAAATCTTCGTATCATTGAACTAAGACGGTTTTGACTCGAGGGGTTGGAATGGTTTGATAGAAGGAAGGGTAATGCTAGAAGTCTGCAAAAGTTGGCGTAATATCAAAGCATATGAACCTACTAAGGGGTCTGTGCTTGTTGATACATGACGCGCTGGTGACTTCTGCTTGGGGGATGTTGAAGAAGGTTTTCGTACCACCTTTTGGGTTGGTGGTGCAGTGACAGGTGAAGATGGCACTTTCTTTGTGAGAGGTGCCAAATTTTTGACAGGGGGTTGACTTGTTGTTGGCAAAGGAAGTAATGGAGGTAATTTGTTTTGGTTAAGGGTCGGAGTAGGTGAAGGAATGAGCAGGAGATACACAGGATCCACAGGATCAATCCAAGAGAGAGAACCCACAACAAATAACCTGCAAATATTTCCAGAAAATAAATAAATTTGTCACACCTAAAAAATAGGTGGTAATCCACAAATTTCTCTGTATATTCTCAATAATCTCTCGTTAATTTCTCATATAATGCAAATTATTTATAATACAAATAGTTTGTTTCATGTTAACAAACTATTTGTAATGATTACAAAATAGAGAAAACAAACTATTTGTTTTCTCATACTACGAACAAATATATTGTTGAGAAATTCTCAACAATAAAATAAATTAACCAAGGTAAATAAATTTTACCCTCGGTAATAAATAACTTACCCTATTAACCATAGGTAAGCTTAAATATGCATTATTCCAACACCCTCCCTTAAGCGAAACATAGGGAGAATGACAAACAAGGATGGGTCCCGGCTACTAGGCCTGATAAGGTACCCATGTACAAACCAATCAAAATATATGAAAAATAAAGGAAGGAAGGACTTCATGGGAAATCCCCCCCAAGGACAACTTCCTTCACCCCAAGCATCGCTTGCAACTGAAGATAACGAGGAGAAGCCAAAGGTTTAGTGAAGATGTCTGCAATCTGCTCAGCTGTAGGCACAAACTCCAAAGAAAGAACTCCAACCTGAATAAGATGTCAAATGAAGTGCATGTGAATCTCAATGTGTTTTTTCCACTGATGCTCAATAGGATTGTGTGAAATAGCAATCGCACTTTGGTTATCACACCAAAGAGTAGTAGGACCCTGCTGTGTGAAGCCAAACTCTCCAAGCAACTGTCAAAGCCAAAGTATCTCCTGACTAGCTTTGACAGCACCTCGATACTCAGCCTCAGTAGAGGACAATGCAATAGCAGTCTGCTTTTTGCATGCCCAAGCAACTGGACCTGAACCAAGTGTGAAAGCAAATCCACAAGTGGACTTGCGAGTGTCAACATCACCAACCCAATTAGAGTCAGTGTATCCAACAAGCTGTGTAGAACTCTGTGGTGTGTAATGTATACCAAAGTGAGTGGTGCCCCGAATGTAGCACAAAATATGCTTGGCTGCTTGCCAATGACTCTCATGAGGCTCATGTGAGAACTGAGAGACAAGGTTCACAGTAAATGTGATGTCGGGACGGGTATGAGTCAGGTATAAAAGACTACCTACAAGTTGCCGATACAAAGTGGAATCAACAAGAGGAGTCATACAAGTGGCAGACAACACAATACCTGACTGATATGGAGTGGGTGCAGGCTTACAATCAACCATGCCAAATCGATGAAGAAGATCTGTCGCATACTTCTGCTGTCCAATAGAAATGCCCTCAGAAGACTAAAAAACTTGAAGACCAAGAAAATAATGTAGAAGTCCCAGATCTGTCATATCAAACCTATCTGCCAACTTGTCCTTGATGTCATGTATCAAGGAATCTGAACTACCAATGAGGATGAGGTCATCAACATACAAAACCAAAATGATAAGCTCCTCACTTTGCTTCAGGATGTATACATTGTGATCTGACTCACAATGAATAAAATCAGAACTCAAAAGAAAACTATCCATCTTCTCATACCAAGCTCTAGGAGCTTGTTTGAGGCCATAAAGAGAACGATGGAGTCTACAAACCAATGATGAGTCCTGCACAAATCTTAGAGGCTGCTCCATATAGATCTCCTCATGGAGATCACCATGCAAGAAAGCACTCTTCACATCCATCTGAAAAATAGACCAAGAATGTGAAGCAGCAAGAGAGAGTACAAGTCGAATAGAATCCATCTTAGCTACAGGGGCAAAGGTCTTAGAGTAATCAACCCCTTCAACCTGTGAAAAACCCTTAGCTACTAATCTAGCTTTGTACTTATCTACTGATCCATCTGTAGCATATTTGGTCCTATAGACCCATTTACATTTTACAAGTTTTCTTCCCTTAGGAAGAGGGACAAGATCCCAAGTATCATTCATCAATGAAGAATACTCATCATACATAGCAACATCCCACTCGGGTATACCAATAGCCTCAGAAAACAACACTGGATCATCTGTACAAGCTTGTCCCAAAAGAGCAACACCAGATGTCTGTGAGCGAGTGCGACGAGAATCAGATGGATCACCAACAAAAGAACCAACTGCATGTAGAGTGCTCTTTGCCCATTTAGGCAAAGGTGGTGAAGAAGAAGGCTGTGGTGGCTGAATAAGTGCAACATCATCATCATCAACAATAGAAAGCAAATCCTCACTATCCTCAGTAGAAGGAGGGGGAGAAGAAGAACTAGATGTACACTCCTGTGGAGTGGGTAGCTCATCAACCTGAACATCCCGTCGAAACAACACATCATGTGTGACAGGATCAAAAAGACGGTAGGCTTTTACATCTTCACAATAACCAACAAAAATGAGTGGTTGGCTTTTCTTCTCCAATGCTTTACGTTTGTCATCAGGAATGAATGCCCATGCTTGACTCCCAAAGATGCGAAAATCTGAAATATCAGGCTTGATCCCAGACCAAGCTTCTTCTGGTGTCATATTTTGCACAGCTTTATGAGGCATACAGTTTTGAATGTAGTTTGCACAATTTACAGCTTCAGCCCAATATTGTGGACCCAAATTTTTAGAGTGAATCATACAATTAGCCATCTCTTTCAATGTTCGATTCTTCCTCTTTGCTACACCATTTTGTTGAGGAGTGTGTGGTATAGTGAACTGATGTTGTATCCCATGCTCAATACAAAAATCATAGAAAGCATTACTGTCATATTCCCCCCCATTGTCAGTGCGTATCTTCTTAAGAGGAAGAGATGATTTTTTTTCAACAAAGGCTTTGAAAGCCTTAAAAGTTTCAAAAACTTCACTTTCAACTTGAGAAAATATACCCAAGTTTTACGAGTGAAATCATCAATGAATGTGAGTGCATATTTAGCCCCTGAAAAAGAACGAGTTGGAAAAGTCATCAAATCACTATGAACCAACTCTAAGGGTGCATTTGCACGTGTGGCCTTACCAACTGGAAATGGATCCTGGTGTTGTTTACCAACTAGACAACCAGGACACACCCCATCAATACATGAGACCTTAGGAAGGCCTTTTACAAGATGTTTTGTACTCATTTGTTACATATATCCATAACTCAAATGTCCCAATCTCTCATGCCACAATTTGCTGAGATTATTACCATGTGTTATAAGTGAAGAACCAGAAGACATAAAAGACTCAAACTTATCAAAAGTATAGAGTCTTGCAGTATGGTCTGCTGTACCTGTAGCAACTATCTCACTAGGATCATTACATTCTCTTATTACAACATTATGTGAAGTAAACTCCACAATTTTACCAGTACCAGAATTACATATTTGATATACAGAGAGAAGATTAGAAGAGATTTGAGGTACAAGCAATACATTGTTAAAACATCCATCCTGTTTATCAACAGTACCTGATCCCAAGACTTCAATTTGTGAGGAGTTACCCATAACAATATGTGATGTACTGCAATCTGTAAGGGAAGACAATAGATCCTTAGAATGTGTGAGATGGTGAGAAGCACCTGAGTCAAAAATCCACTGATCCTGACATGAAGATATAGCCCTGGCTGAAAGTGCTTTCCCTTTTCTTGCAGAAGTAGAAGGAGATGGAGACGGAATGGAAATTTTGTGTTGTCTAACCGCTTCCTCTAATGCTTCCATCTTCTTAAAACATCTACTTTCATCATGATTAGGACCACCACAAAAATTACATGGACCAAATGTTTTCTTCTTTTGCTTAAAGGATTTTTTGGTCTTAGTAGATTTAGAATGATGAGGTGTTTGGGTGGTGGACTCTGGAGGGTTATTTGAAGGTGCTTGCTTTTTAGACTTAGGTGAAGGTTTTCCTTTAGAAGAATTAGCAACTAGAGCATGACTAGGACCAGGTAGAGCATCTAAGGCCATTAATTTTGTTTGCTCCCTAGTCAATCTTTCACAAAAAACTTCAAAGGAAGGCCATTTGAATTCATCACCTAATGTATCCATCATAGTATAAAAAGCAGAGGAAAAAACACTATATGGTCCTTTCAACTTTGACAAAATCATGAAAATGCACTCCTGATCACTTTTATCCTTGTCACCAGCTTTCAATTGTGACCTTATAAATTTGAATTTTGCTAAGAATTCATCTATTGAAGGGAAATATGATGGAGAGAGAGTACTCAATTCTACATCTAATTGCAAAATTTTAAACTCATTAACTTTGCCAAATAGGTTTTTAAATTTTTCCCATACCTCTTTTGGCATAGTAGCATCTGCAATGTGAAATTGAAGATTATCTGAGACGTTGAGGCAAATCAATCCAAGAGCCTCATCCTGCTTACAACCATATGCATATTTGTCTTTTTCAGTGGTGAATGCTGCAGGTGTCGTTTCAGAAAAAATTCTCCATAAGCACTTTGATTGAAGGAGTTGTTGCATTTTTGGCTTTCAAACATGGTAATTTGTAGAATTTAGAGGTTCAAACAATCGAGATTCCATTCTTGAGGAAGATGATGAAGTTGACAAGAACAATCTAGACATTTGTTTTTCCTCAAAAAAACACCCCTCCCGTTACAATTTAACGTCTCCCAACGAAAAAATAATAATATAGCCTTGGCTTATACAAAATTTAAAAATGGATTTATGCAAAAAAAATGTAGGGGGATTTGACTCCAAGACCTCCTCCCTACAAATTTTTAACAAAATATCTCTAGCCGTTTTAGCAAAGTCAAATTTGAACTTTCAAAGCTAGATACTTGCATTTAAACCACTAAAAATTAAAATAATTAATTAAAAAAAGGCCAAAAATGACTCACACATGTGAGATATCATCTGAATAATCTTTGGCTTTATCAAAAATAATTATTTTTCCAGCAAGGCGTGGTGGTCACGGAAATATTTGAGAAAAATAGCCAAGGAAAAAAACACCTTTCAGCAATGTAGAATGGCTCCACTGGATCTGCCAAAAAAAATTGTACGCCCTGCTCCAAATTCATCCTTCTCAGCATGAAATGAAAGCTTTGGAAGTCTTCTATCACATGAAATTCTCAGATTTTGATTTTATATAAAATAAGGCATTCAAAAATGAGAAATCCGTACAGCTATACAGCAGGCAAAAAAATAGTTTTTAATTTCCTGTTGTTGGCTTCCAAAACATTGTACAGCCTGATCCAAATTCATCAAAATTTATATGGATAGAAAGATATAAGAGTCAGCTTTCATTAACAGGTCTCATATTTGAAAAAAGTCAACTGTACGATCTGCCACATCAGAAAAATAGACAGGTACTGCAGTCTGCCAACAGGGACCAGTTTGCAATTTTTGCATTAAAGAGCTGTACGTCCTAATCAAAATGCAAAAATTCAAATTGAAATGGATTCCTGACTTGATTTCCTACGCCTCCATTAAAAAAAATCTGATTTTGGAAATTTTTACGGTCATTTAATGATCATAAAGTATAGAATTTTTCAAAAAAAACTTGTAAATAAGAACCAGAATTTGAGAGAATTAAAAATATCTGTAACACATCAATAAAATAATATTTTTGAATGTGTTAAAAGATGAAAAATTATAGGGAAGAGGATCTTCAACTGGAACTCCAAGCTCTGATACCATGAAGGAATGAGCAGGAGATACACAGGATCCACAGGATCAATCCAGGAGAGAGAACCCACAACAAATAACCTGCAAATATTTCCAGAGAATAAATAAATTTGTCACACCTAAAAAATAGGTGGTAATCCACAAATTTTTCTGTATATTCTCAATAATCTCTTGTTAATTTCTCATATAATGCAAATTATTTATAATACAAATAGTTTGTTTCATGTTAACAAACTATTTGTAATGATTACAAAATAGAGAAAACAAACTATTTGTTTTCTCATACTACGAACAAATATATTGTTGAGAAATTCTCAACAATAAAATAAATTAACCAAGGTAAATAAATTTTAACCTCGGTAATAAATAACTTACCCTATTAACCATAGGTAAGCTTAAATATGCATTATTCCAACAGTAGGAAGCACACTGATTAGGGTAGAAGGATGAAGACCTAAAATGGAGGGCAAAGTTGACGGTGGAGGAGGGATTCGCTTCTGTGGTCTGGCAGTCTTCTTTGACTTGGTTGGAAGACTACTTTGGTCGAGGTCTGGTCTAAGTCCACCTTCACTTGCGGGTGAGTGAGGGTAGAGACAGGACGAATGCCGAGTGACTTAATCGGTTTAGATTGGGTAGATGCAGGTTTAGAAGCAGGAGTTTGGTCTTTGTTTGGAGTCTTGGGTGATTCTGCCTTGGGAGGATTGGCAGCATGAGATGAGAGGGCACGGGAATATTGAAAAACTTTAAGATGCTCCCACAATCTATGATGCTCTACTTTCCTTGAAGGGAGAAGTTCTAATTTCTCTACTAGTCGGGAAAATGGTTGGGAGGATGTTGGATGAGGTTGGGATTCTTGAAAAGATGTGTTAGATGTGGCAGTAGTCTCAGACCCAAGGTGTGTTGGAGTTATAACTGGATTGTTATTGGTCGAGGAAGATGGAGAGTCAGGTTCTTCTCTTGGTGGAGAAGGAACTAGAGAGTGTGACTCCTCAAGCAGGTAAAGGGCAGGGATTATGGTGCCCTCCACTTGCGGTCAAGGAGTGGGTAAGGTCAGGTCATCCATAGGTAGTAGGAAGGAGGATGGTGAGACTGGTGGTGCCGGTAATATTGAGGCATCCTCCAAGATGAGAGAGGTTGACGGAGAACTAACCAGAGAAAGAGGTTCGTCCACACGTGATGGACTGGTAGATGGGCTAACCTCTTGAGGTTAGTTGGGGATGAAGGGTGAGACTGTATTGACCATTTGAATGTCGTGTTTATGCGTGTTGTCAATCAAAGTTTGGACATTATTTTGAGTTGGTGGATGATTAGGAAATGGTTGCTTGAAAATGTCGATGCCCTGGTTTGGAGGTGCATTGGGATTATCTAGAACGAGCTCTCCCTTTTCAAGCATGTCTTGGATTATGTTTTTAAAGGTTTTACAATTTCCCGTGTCATGACCTTTGACACGATGGAAATTATAGAAGTCATTTTCCCTATACCACGCAGGGATGGCGCGTGAGGGATCAAATTGTGGCGGTGGTCGAATCTGGGGGAGGTTGAGAATCCCCTGTTTAACAAGTTTTTCCAGTATAGATGCGTAGGATTATCCAAGAGGAGTATACTGTCTTTGTACGTATCTCTGCTAGAATTGATGGGTGCCACTTTGAGACGTGGATGGCTCAGGCTGATTGGATGAAGAAGACGAAGGTCTAACAACCACAGCGTTAGCTGAAGCTTTAGACTTAGGATTGGATGATGAAGGTTTAGAAGAAGAAGAGTCATTAGTCTTAGAGTTGGGGTTCTTGCTCCACAACTTGACTTTATTCTCCTCGACGGCATGTAATTCAAGTTTACGGGCCATTGTGAAGGCTTCGTTGAAGGTACGGAAGGCCTGAACCCGTAAGGTGGAAGAAATATGTTTGGCGCAAGCTCGGGAGAATAGTTCAATAAGTTCAGTTTGAGGTAAGGAAAAGGAGAGTTGATTGATGAGGCCTCTCCAATGAGCAACGAAGTCAGCTATAGATTCATCCTCGAATTGGCGGATAGTGTAGAGGTCTGTGATCGAGACCTTCTTGGTGATGTTAATGGAGAAGTGATCAAGAAAGAGCTGGGCTAGCTATGTAAAGGTGAAGAGGGAATGGCTGGCAATAGAGCTGTACCAGTCAAGCACAGCGCCAGAAAGAGACATAGGAAATGTGCGCAAGAGCAATGCGTCATCATGGGCAATAAGGTAACAGGCATGTCTAAATGCCCATACGTGTTGCTGTGGGTCTTCCTTGCTTTGAAAGCTAGAAAATTTGGGAAGCTCCCACTGGTTGGGGTATGGTCTAATTAGAACGGAAGGATGAATAGGCTCATTGCAAATTTTCTCATATGAGAGAGCATTGCGTGAGCCGAAAATGGAGGTCTCTAAGCTAGACATCTTATCCATCAGCATTTTGATGATATCTGCTGACGGATTGGTGGGTGGAGCACCCCCTAGATTAGAGGGCGCTTGAAAGATATTGGGAGGGACGTATGATGTGGTTGGTTGTGTAGACGCAACATATGGGTAGCTGGTTATTGGAACGAAAGTTGGAGCCAAGGGGACTTGTGTTATGGGGTTGGTAGGCACAAGTTGGATAGGGGCCGTCAAGGATGGTTGAGGAGTGGCTACGCTTGTTGACGGGTAAACGGTTACTCTTGTGTTGATAGGTGCAAGAGTAGGGGGGATAGAGACTAGTAGGTTTTGGAAAGGTGTGGGGTTTGGTTGAGTGATTTGAGGTTGGGGGAGTATCAAAACCCTTATGGAGGTAGGTTTAGATGGAGTGGCTATGTTTTGAAGGTAAGACACGATTGGGTTATTGGTAGAGGTGTTGTCTAGTGGCTGAATTGTAGGTGCGGTTGATGTGATTCTTGTCTCGACTAAGGAAGTCAGCATCCCATAGATTGGGTTGCTGAGGGAGTCTCGCATTTGGCTATGCGCAAGATAGTGTTGTAAGGCTTTGACGTTAAGGTCCAAGAATTATGCAAAATCTTGGTCCCCTTCTGGGACAATAGGAGTCTGAGGCGGGGTTGGGCGAGTAGGAGTTCTTTCAGTCTCCGAGTTGAACTCCATTATAGGATTGGTTATAGATGGTGAAGGTGGAAGCGGTTGTTGACTAGCGTGGTCAAGAAGGGCCTTGGTTTGACTGCGTGTCAAAACCATTCAAGGCAAGAAAGAGTCAGGTTTCAGAAAACTGTGTTCTGTTAGTCTCAGAAAACTAGAATAGATGTTTAGACAGCTAGAAAGTTAGATTTTAAGCTTGCTATTTTTGGAAAAAAGAAAATAGACAGAGACCGATGTTGGTATAAAAACCGATGTCGGTAAAGAAGACTGCCGATGTCGGTCAGATGATCGATGCCGGTACAGAAGAGTTGTCGATGTCGGTTACAGGATCGATGTCGATTACTATGTTTTCCAGAAACTCAGAAAAAAAAGTTTTTAAAAATGAAGAAGACGTCCTTACCAACTCAAAAAAGACAGATAAAAATAGAAAATAAGATGATGATAGATAGATCCTAGCGTTAAATCCCTAGAAACAATTTTATTAAGATCGTGTGGCTTATGCCTTAATGTGATGTTTGAGGAAGTTGGCTGTAAGAAGGGTCCTAGAATAAGTAATCTAAAGATGGTTTCATGTATGTTAAGGCGCTCAAAAATCTGTATTAGGTTCCGTATAGGCCTGGTCCTAAGGAGCAAGCTCCCCTCACTTCATGATTCCAGTGGTTAGTTGGTCTCGCTTAGCCAAAATATACTTTCCCTATAGTTTAGACTCTGTCAGAGAACAGAGTTGGCTTTTCCCTTGGTGGTGAAATCCAAGTAGGATTGCCGGGATGGGTAAGGTATCCGCTGGGTGATGAAATCCCAGTCGGGCCTTGTCTCAAGTGAGTTTTATGTTTAATTGAGTGCTCGTGGTCTGGTTGTGTAACATCAAGTGATCTACGATTTATTCAATATGCGTTTTACTAATTACTAAGTGTGGACTAAGAAAATGCAAGAAAGCAAGAAATGGAATGCAGTATATTTTAAAGCCCCAAATTGAAATGTTAAATTGGAATGAAGACAAGTTTGAGAAAGGGTTGAATAAAATGATTTTTTAACTAGTCTAGAGATGCAAGAAAAAGAAAGGAAAAGTTCTTTTTATTTCTACTTATGATGTCTTTTTTTTTAGAAAAGAAGAAAGAGGTGAAGAGGAAGAAGCCTAATGCACCTAAATGAACAAAGAGGGAAAGGAACCCAAGGAAGGCCCTAAGGGTCCCACCGGGCGTGCCAGAATGTTTCTATTCAAATTTTGCTTTCAGATTCAAGGAAGAATTAAGAAACTTAAGAAAGAATGGTCAAGGCTTGATGTGTACCTGGATATAATCTGCGCATCATAATCCAGACGCTGTGAGTACTCCTCTTTAGCTGTGGAGGAATGACACCTGCAAGAAAAGAAGTTGAAAGAAGCTGTCGAACTGGTCACAGTCACCGATGTCGGTTGTTCAAGGTGCCGATGTTGGTTAATCTGCCGACATCGGTTGGGGTAGTGACCGGCATCAATAGAGGCAAAGGTCTTTGGATGAGGTCTGGGTTGGTCTGTGGTCTGTGGACAGAGTCTGGTCAGGGTTTGGGTTTATTTGAGTGGTCTTGAGACAAATTTTAGGCTTGGTTGAATGGTCTGAGGTCTGAGTCTGAGAGTCTGGTTGAATGGATAGAGTGTATGGTCTGACAGAGGACAGAGGCAATAGGGAGATGGAGAAGTAAAGATTCAGGTCTGGCTTGGTTAACAGTCTAGTTTGGGGAGAGGGAATGCTGAATCTAATTCATAATACTTAAAAGCAAATGACTAGAAAACACAAAGAAAACACATACAATATACTTACCTGTGCCTTGGTGAAGGTGTGCTACTAATGATTCCCATACCCGCTGTTGATGTAGCCTGTGTGAGAACCTGTTGCTGATAGAGAACCCTGCAGCTGTTGTTGCACCTGAGGGAGAGAGTGAGAGGCTTGACTGAGAGATTTTGCAGATTGACGGATGGTCGAAGATTGAAGATTCAAGGATTAGTGATTTGCTTCCAGAGATTACTAATTTTTGATTCGGGTTCGTCAAAGAGTCTAAAAAATTGGTTAAGTATAACCGACGTCGGCAATTTCGCCAGCGTTGGCCGACATTTGACCGACGTCGGCGGGGTTAAAAAGGGCAAAAAGAGCCACTAAGCCCATTTTTCATCCGCCAAGTGCACTATCCGTTGGAGAATGTCGAGGGTTGGGCTAAATACGCACGAGAGTTTGTTAGGCGGTTAGAGAGAAGTAAGAATAGGTCTTGGGTGAGTCATAGGATGGGAATTAGTCCAAGGCGAGGTGTCCTAGGCGAGGTGTCCAAGGAGGGGGGGTTAATTCAAAATAAGTTTATTATTTTAAATTAGTAATTTTTAGGAATGGGTTAGGAATGGACCAAGGGGGAAGGTGACCAAGGGTTAGACACTATTTAGGTGTCTACACCACTAACCTATTTTTATCTAAGGCCACTATGAAGATGAAAAACTAGGGTTTTGACATTTCATAAGGAGTGACAACCCATGACCCAAATATGAATACACCAAAGTGAAAGAGAAGACAAACCCATAAGCATCTAGGTGGTCACATTTTTTTCCAATAGGTATTCTATTAAAGATACTTACATCGAACCCAAATAATAGAATTAATACAACCATCCCACACTAACTTTAGTGTCTAGATCTCTAAAAGTGTTAGATCTATAATCTGATGACTATTCTAGAATCATCTGATAGTCTACTTGTTATGCCCTTAACCATTGGTGTGTCTAGGGATATGTGTGGCCAACTTGTGGCTTACATACCTCTTTTATTTACGTGTTACATTTCTTTATGTTCTTAGATAGGTTAACCTATGGAATAACCTTGGCTAAGTAGACTATATATAAGAGGTTGTGGTTAGTATTTAATCATCATGTGAAGTATTATGCTATTAGTGCATTGTTGTGGAGGTTTTCCCCTTGAAGTGGATTTGTTATATTATCTAGTATTCTATTCTGCTATCAATTATCATTGTGTAATATCTCATATTTTATTATTCTACACAATATAAAATCATTTTGTGTGAATATCTAAGTAATTTCATTACAAGTGGTATTAGATATTTGATTTGGGCAAGTTTCCTAAGGTATTTTTTAAAACTTGGTGAGGCATGGCTTGTGGGAGCAGTGAAAGTGAAAAAACATAACTTGTAATTTGGGAAGAATTAATTTTTTTTCATCAGTACAGTATTTATTAAAACACTTTTTTGAAAAAAAATATTTAAAAAAAAAGTTTGAATTTTTTTCCCCTTGCACACTTGCAGTCATTGGATTCATCTTGATGAGATGATCGTAATGGTGTATTTTTTTGGTACACTTTTTTGGTACCAAAAATTTTACTCTAGTACAGAAAGGTAATCATTAAATTCATCTTGACAAGGTGATCGCAATGGTACCATTTCTTGGTACACTTTTTTTAGGGTTAAAACTTTCCTGGGGTTTGTTTATGGTAGGTACTTTAACTTGAGGAAGAAAAGGGGCACCAAAAAATCCTAAGACTCCTTCTATCGATGACATAGAATCTAAAACTTCAGATCCAATGATTTCTTAGCTTTAAGAGGACATAAAAAACTTAGTGAGGCATGATGACTTTGTTGCTGTCCAAGCTGATGTTTCAAGGATGCATGGAGAGATTAATGGAGTTTATAGTGAATTACATCATATCAATATGCAATTGGTTGCCCTCACATCTCAATTTCATCTTAACGACCCTCCACTTCAACATTCAAATCCTCCTCTCAACAACTCCCATGCTAGTATGAAACTGATGTTGCCAAAAGTGGATATGCATAAGTTTGATGGTAAGGATCATCTCACTTAGATTAACCAAATTAAGATTTTATTTGAAATGCATCAAACCCCTAGTTCTCAGAGGGTGATGATGGCATCCTTGTATATGGAACCTAAGAAATTCATTTGGTATCACTAGTTATGTGCTCAAAAGAAAAAGAATGGTGCTCCTGTTACATGGACTATTTTTACTAAGGAGTTGATAGCTCATTATTAGAATAATGCCTCTGAGAACTATTTCAGCCAATTATCCAAGTTTTGGAAAATAGGACCTATGAAGGATTTTATTCATCAATTTTAGAATCTCTCTTTACGGGTGGAAAATACCATTGAGAGAAATTTGACAGATCTATTTTTGGGTGGCCTCAAAGATATCATCTAATATGAGGTTTGAATTTTTATCCCAACATCTGTATCATAAGCTATCCTTAAGGCACACATGATAGAAGAAAAAGAGATGGTCAAAAAGAAAGCTTTCACTACTAATTGTGATCATAACTTTTCAACACCATCATTTCCACAACCCACCAGATTAACACAACGAAAAATTGAGGAGAAATGAGCCAAAGGGTTGTGTTATGGTTGTGACAACAAATGGAGCAAAGACCATTGTTATGCTGAAAAGAAGCTATTTTACATTGAAGGTGCCAATGATGATGAAGATGATGTAGAAGTACATGATGTAGATGCAGAAGTTCTTGAGGATAAATCTAAAGACTCTCAGCCTACTATTTCATGCCATACCCTATCAGGTATTATTACTTCCCAAACTCTTAAGGTAATGGGTTTCCTTAAGAAATAGAAGGTCACTATCTTAATTGATTCTGGGAGCTCACATAAATTCATCCATAGTAAGTTGGTTGCTCATTTGAACTATTTCATTTATCCAGCTCTAGAATTTTAGGTTATGATTGTAGATGGTGGTATTGTTAGCTATTCGAGAAAATGTCATAGTATTAAGTTGGCCATGGGATACTACTTATTGGATTCTCCTATGTTTTATATTCTGATGGGTGGAGCTGATATTGTTCTGGGAGTCCAGTGGCTCACCACTTTGGGTACTAATGAGATGAATTTTCAATAATTATTGATGCATTTTCATTCTAAAGAAAGGAAATTTGAGCTAAGAGGATTAAAGGCTAAATCTCCCCAACTTGTTAGCTCCCATAAAATGACAAAGATTCTTCATAAGGGGGCTGAGAGATTTGTAGTTTGCTTAGTTTCTATGGAAGTACAGCCAACTCAGCCATCTCCACCTCTTGATCTACAATAAATAATTGATGCTCATTCTATTATTTTTGGAGACATGCCAAAAGGACTTCCACCTAGTCGTATGCATGATCATGCTATCAAACTTATTCTTAGTAGTACACCACCCAACATTACACCATAGAGGTATCCCTATGCCCAAGAAAGTGAAATTGAAAAGATGGTATAAGAGATGTTGGATGCAGGAATAATTCACCATAGCCAAGGTGAATACTCGTCACCAGTTGTCATAGTGAGAAAGAAATATGAAACTTGGAGGATGTGCCTTGAATAAAAAGAACTTAACAAGTACACTATCAAAGATAAGTTTCCAATTCCTATCATTGATGATTTTCTAGATGAATTGAATGGTGCTCTTTATTTTACCAAGTTAGATCTATGTTTTGGGTATCATCAAATCAGGATCCGTGATGAAGACATACACAAAATTGCTTTCAGGACTTGTGAGGGCCATTATGAGTTTTTGGTTATGCCTTTTGGCCTAACAAATGCACCATCTACTTTTCAGAGTTTGATGAATACTATTTTTAAGCTATTTTTGAGGAAATTATTTTAGTATTCTTTGATGATATCCTTATTTATAGTAAAAATTGGGCAGGCCATTTGCAACATGTGAAATAGGTACTCTCCATTGTGTAGAAAAATCAATTATATGCCAAACCTTCCAAATGTACTTTTGGGGTTGGTGAGGTTGAATATTTGGGGCATTTAGTGTCTTATGAAGGAGTGAAAGTGGATCCTAAAAAATCCAAGTAATGGTGGACTGGCCAATTCCTAAGACACTCAAGTAACTTTGGGGATTTTTGGGGCTTACTGGTTACTACCATAGATTTGTCAAAAATTATGGTAGTATTATAGCCCCACTTATCTCTTTGTTAAAAATAGACTCCTTTTAGTGGATTGATGTAGCTACCTAGGCATTTGAACAATTAAAATTGGCTATGTGCACTACTCCAGTATTGGCTACTCCTAATTTTTCTAAGACTTTTGTGGTTGAATGTGATGCATTTGGGTATGGTAAGGGTGCTATACTCATGCAATAAGGTAGACCAATGGCATTTGAAAGTCATCAAATCAAGGGTAAAAATTAGCACAAGCCCATCTATGAAAAGGAAATGATGGCCATTTTACATGCAGTCAAACAATGGAGACCTTATTTGATGGGTCATATTTTTTAGGTAAAAATTGATCATGATAGTCTTAAATATTTTTTTAGAACAAAGGTTTTCATATGAAGAACAACAGAAATGGGTAACTAAGATGCTAGGCTATGATTTTGAAACAGTCTACAAAAAAGTCAAGGACAATGTGGTGGCAGATGCACTATCCAGAAAAGATGAATCAGTTGAGGCATTGCTATGTGCCATAACCATTTTTTAGGTAGATTAGCTAAATGAAGCATGATTAGAATGGAAACATGATAGTAACGCCCATGATTTGATTCAAAATCTTTAGCAAGGTTTAGATGGATTTGAAAAATTCACATGGAAAGGTAATGCATTATGATACAAAAATATATTGTACCTATGTAAGAATTCTCTTCTTAAACAAAAAATCCTTCAAGAGCTTCATGTAACTCTAATTCAAGGTCATTCAGGATTCTTGAAAACCTATCATAGGATCAAGCAAGATTTTTTTTGGGAAGGTCTCATGGGGAATGTCCAAAAATATGTCGCTGAATGTATGATCTGTCAACAAAATAAAGGCAAAACCATCAAAACTCCATGTCTTTTAAAATGTTTATCTATCCCTAGCCAACGTTGGGAAGAGGTCTCTATGGATTTCATTACAGGGTTACCAAGATCTGATGGTCAAAATATTATCATGGTTGTTGTAGATCATCTCAATAAGTATGCTCATTTTTATTCATTATCCCAACCATTTGTTGCTAGTATAGTAGCTTATGCTTTTCTCAATATAGTTCATAAATTGCATGGGACCCCTAAGATCATTATCAGTGATAAAGATCCCATTTTTCCTAGTATTATTTGGACTAAGTTATTTACATGTTTAGGCACTCAATTGGCTCATAGTTCATCCTATCATCCTAAATCTAGTGGACAAACTAAGGTAGTCATCACATGTTTGGAAGGATATCTTTGTTGTTTTGTTTCTAATAAATAAGATAAATGGGTTCATTAGCTGCCACTTGTTGAATGGTGGTATAATACTTCTATTCATAGTTCTTCAAAAATGTCTCCTTTTGTGGCACTATATGGATACCACCCTCCATCCATCACTTCAACCTTGAAGGTCCATCATAAGGTTTGTACAATTGAAAAACATATTCACCATCAATAGGAGGTCCTTGCAAGTTTGCATGAAAATTTAGCTATGGCCTAAAATCACATGAAGTAACAAGCAGATCAAAATAGAAGTGAGAGGCATTTTGGCATTGGTGATTGGGTCTTTGTTTTCTTATATATAAAAAAATGTCATTGAAACAACAAAAAAAGGATAACAAGCTATCCCCTAAGTATTATGAGCCTTATCAGATCTTGCAAAAAATTGGCAGTGTGGCCTACAAGTTAGATTTTCTTTCATCCACTTGCATAAATCCAATATTTCATGTATCATGCCTAAAGAAAGTCATTGGACACAGAGTTACCATTCAAATAGAATTACCATAATGGATGAGGAAGGTAAATTTATTCTTGATATGGAGGCGATTCTTCAATGGTGCACCAAACAACTGCATTCTAGAGCAATTACAAAATACCTAATCAAATGGAAGAATCTGCCATGTGAAGATGCCACTTGGGAGGATGAAACATTTGTACAACAACATTCAGATTTGCCACAACATTGAGGATAATGTTGTTTTGAAGGGGAAGGGCTTGTTATGCCCTTAACCATTGGTGTGTCTAGGGATATGTGTGGTCGACTTGTGGCTTACATACCTCTTTTATTTACTTGTTACATTTCTCTATGTTCTTAGTTAGGTCAACCTATGGAATAACCTTGGCTAAGTAGACTATATAAAGGAGGTAATGGTTAGTCTTTAATCATCATGTGAAGTATTATGATATTAGTGAATTGTTATGGAGGTTACCCCCTCGAAGTGGCTTTGCTATATTATCTGGTATTTTATTCTACTGTCAATTATCATTGTGTAATCTCTCATATTTTCTTATTCTATGCAATATAAAATCATTCTATGTGAATATCTAAGTAATTCCATTACACTACTTTATATATGTTTCATATCTATCACTATGTTAGCATCAAAACCAAATAAGTATATTAATTTTTTTTATTTCTATACATAGGTTGGTTTTACTTTCTATATTTAGCCTATTCTCAGCATAAGTACTTTAGTGTATGTTTATATTTGAGTTTAACACCCAATCAGCCTAATGTAGATTTGATTATCACTCTTCTGCACTATCATTTCTATATACCCATTTAATAGTAATCTAAGTCTAATTCCAAGTATGTAGATAAATTTTATGTTAAAAATATGGTGAACCCATTTCATATGAATGCAAACTTGTCTAATTCTTAGGGTATTCAACTAGCTAGGGTTTTAGATTGTTGTACTTTTTCATTTCTTACTTCTATTATTTTATATGAAACTTAGGCATAGCCCTAGATTTGGAGGTTTGCTTATTAAAAACATTGAGCTTCCCCTCCTACTAACTAAGATGTTTCAAACCAATGAGGGATCTCATACTATTGATCATGATGATACCCATGTTGACAATGAAAACATATTGATAAGATTATCATATAAGAAGATTATGATAATGAAAATTATGAAACAAATTAAAATTAGCAAATAAACCATGATTAAGTACAAATAATTGCATTCTTTCATGAGTGTATTTGTTAAAACCTTGAATATATTGATCAGATCCTAAAAACTATACTAGAAATAAAAATTTTGAAAGGCATAATTCAAATATCCTTCCCCTTGAACACATTGCAACATAATATATCTAGTGGGGGCACAAGTTATGTGTTTAATCCTTTATTTCAAAAAATTACTATTTATACATATAACATGGAATTACCAATTATTTCAACATAAATACTAGTTTTAATGGCTATTACTACTCAAACCATGTTTAAATCCCCCTTGGTGACTACTCAACTTGCTAATCTAAATCCACTGGGTTTATAGTTCAACCACTCCTTCAAATTATAAATACCTTGGAGAACAAGGTTAAAAACATTGAATAAAATTCTTTAAAATCCCCTCATGCTATTGCTTCATAAGATTTATTGCATAACCCTCTTGCACTTGAGATATATTTGCACCCTTTGCCAATTGGTTTTATTGCACCTAAATTTATATTTTATGATGGCAAGGGTGATCCTGAACAATATCTTTGATTCTTTTATGTAGCATGCCTTGACTATGCCTTCAATTATAAAATTTTGACAAAATTATTTCTAAGAAGCCTCAAGGATTATGCTTTGAGGTGGTTTTAAGATTTACCTTTCCAATCCGTGAAAGCATTTAAACCTCTTGTAGATAAGTTTTTAACACACTTTTCAATTAATATTTTTGAAAAGGTTTCCTATGCTCAAATTTCCAAAATCAAATAAGGAAACCTATCAATGAATACATCTTGAGATGTTAGATAATGTTAGCTAAAATGACCAATCCTATGGCAGATAAGGAGTCATAAGACATATTCAAGTAACATTTATTTGCTCCTTTACATGATTCCATTTATTTTAAGAAGTTTATTCTTTCAATGACTTATGCCATGTTGTATGGGATTGTGAAATGAAGCTTATTTCATTAAATAAGCTCAAGTATGTAACAAACACACCAATTGCATCTACATCTAGTAAAAAATTCACAATTAAACCAAGTTATAAGGCAAAACTTCTTGAGACTAAAAAATAAATAACTACCACAATTAACATAGTTTCAGAGCATCCAACTCATCTTATTTTATCTAATGCACCAAGGAGATGGTTCTCTCATTTACCCAAATCCACAACTTCATTACTCCCACATTTACTAGAGTGTTAGTTTTTATCTCTCCCTCATCCTATAAAGGTTGATATAAATAGACCTATACCCAAAGGATATGATGAAAATGCTTATTGTGATTATCATCATGGATGAGGACATTATAGGAATAGATGATTTAACTTGAAGCACAAGATCCAAGATATTATTGATGACCAAAAACTTACATTTGATGATCCTCCAAAGGAACCAGGTTCACAACCTATTGATCGCCAAAAATAGAAAATATTTAACTATCCTTTGCAAGACCATTCTAAGAAATAACTAGAAGTACAAATGGCATATAATGCACATCCTCTTCCATCATAGTATGGGCACCCACTAGATGGGATTATTGGTACTTACACATGACATATAACTCTTATGGTTTAAAGACCCTCTATTTATTCTGATGATAATGAGATTAAGGATGATGAATTTGATATTCATTATTTATTCATTCGATCATATCTTGATAAACACCTTATACTTAGTGTTATCATTAATATTGGTGTAAACAAGAACATTTTCACCATGACATTACTTACGTACTTGGGTTATACTCATCATGATTTTCATCCTTCTAATATATAAATTAGAACATTCGATGGGACTTCCCATAAGGTTCTTGGCAAGATTGACCTATCTTTATAGGTTTATCCCACACATGTGGTTAATACCTTTTCAATCATACCTTCCATGGGAATATTTGATATGTTACTGGTAAGACCTTAGATCCATTCACTTTGAGCACTACCTTCTATAGTGCATGGGTTGGTTAAATACATTCATGTTAATCATGTAATTACAATTTCTATAATTCCATATGAGCATCCTCTTGAACAAGATAAAATTATAACCAGATAATTAATTACCAATCATACTAAGGATAATTCACCATAAAAGGGTAAGCAATAGGAACTCCCCTTTACTAGGTGGCCAGTACTTGATATACCATTACATTAGAGACATATAATAGATTCCACTTTGGTCTAGGCATGTAAGTTGAGCTCACTTAAATTTATGTTAGAGAGATGCACAATGATACTATATTGGCAGTGGGAATGGTCAATCATTAGACTCAGATATATAAGTTCTCACACTTTGCTCCTAAATATCCTTTAGATTATTCTTCCTTAGACTCACCTGAACTTGATGAAATTTTTGATCCTGAGCACACTTTTGATATTGATGACTCTTCTTCTAATATTGATGACTATAGTAGTGATGGGGAAACACATCTGCCATCTCTATCACCTTCTAGATGTTGAGGATTTATTTCCTAATAAACCTACCTCTAGTGTATCTCAGACATTATAAGGACCAATTATTTTGATCTAGGACACATCAGACACCATACAATCTATCACATAGTTTCAGAGCATTTTGTAGTCCTTCTTAGCCTATTTGTACCTTCTTGGCATAAAGTAGTTGGCCCACCTATCTTAGATGAGGATAATAATTCCTTGTATTGAAATCACACCTTGGTTGAAGATCCAATAAGCACTTGACATACTCATTCACTATTCTCAGGTGATTCACTCTTCACTGCATCTACTTCTAATCCATTATCATTCTAGGGCACTCCTTTGTAGGACATAGGATGGCTTCAAGTGGTTGTAAATTTTAGTGGGGATTTTTATCCCTACATTCTCCTTTGCTCTCTTTTGGAGAGGATTTTTGTTCTTACATTTTTTTCCTTTTCTCTACTTTATGAGAGTTGCATTGTGCTTAGATACCTCATTAGGCCTTATTGTTGGGACCCAATTATTCTACCCACCTAGGCTACGCTTAAGGGGGTGATGGTGTATAATTTTGTCCCACTAAAGTTTGCCTACTTGGTATATTAAATCTTGCTTAGGATTAATAAATCTTCTTAGTGGAAAATAATCCCACATGTATGAGGATGTTGGGACATGTCTATTTTTCACCTATATAAGGAACCTTCAAATGTACATTTTGGCTAATGATTTTATGAGAGAATGAGGTAATGCTCTTTTTCACAATTTTCTTTGTGAGTTTTTTTCTTTTAGGTTATGATATTTTACTCTATAGGTTCTTCACGCTTGCATCACTATTCAGTTGATTATGGTGCAATATGACAATAACTACTTCAAGAATGTATTGGAAACTTATTCATTAGTCACAAGTCTGTAACTCTCTCTTTAACACTTAGAACCTTATTGGAGAACACTAAGACCAATGTCCCTCAAGATTTTCTACCTTCAACCTCCCATTAAGGGTGATCTTAGAGATAATGTGGAGATAGTATTACTTATTTGAGAATCTTCACCATTGATAAAACACACATATTTTCCAAGAATCATCTCAAATTTACTTATAGGCTCACACAAGCCACCTATGCATGCATAAATAGATTTTTTCTTGAAGTTCATCACCCTGTTGATGCCTTGAAAATGTTTGAGGGGTTTTAAGGAAGTTGAATCTGTAGACATCCAATTCCTAACACCATTTGTGTAGAAATTATCAATCTTAATTGAATTACACTCAAATATACATTTTAGGTCAAAATCCATAAAATGTGCTAAATGGTTCAAACTTGTCATTTACAAGTGCCGATTTAGGCTAATGTATCCCTAAATGGGGCAATGCAATTTATGAAGCAAATAACTTTGATCAATTCATTTCGAGTTAAAATGATGATTTTTCCTTTTGTGATTTAGATCACTCTTTTATTCTAATTCATAAATACACATCACATACCTTTGTTATTTTGTCTTGATAGCATTATAAATAGGATTACAGTTCCAATGCATCTAACATCACCTTCTAATTCTTCTTGAGTCAAATTATGACCTAGTAATATGACTTTCTGACCATTTTGATTAATTGAGGGCTAATTTCCAAATAATTGCACAAATGTTGATTAACCTTGTTGAAGGCTAATTAATCCAAATCAAGAGATTAAGTGGATTTTCCATGAGAGTTGTTGAGAGTTTTTTTTGGAAATTGATTTCTATTAACTACATCACCTAATGACATCATTTTTTGCAAAGGAATCCCTAGGCCATAAATGCATAAAATATCTAAATCATGGCCTCCCATGCCTCATTAAGACCATCCATGCCTCTTAAATGCCCCTTCTTCCAAAATCATTATGAGGGATATATATGGATTTTAGTTATATAATTGGATTAATCCATGACCACACATCTCAATCTTGAGATGGATGGTCATGGTTGATCCTGACCAATCTCAAAAATCTATAAATAAAGAGGCCATGAACATCATTTTTAAGCTTGATTTATGTAAAGTTATTATGCTGAATTGTCTGCATAATCTTTCACATTTGATTATTAGTTTTTTAAGTAGTTCTTGAGACATTGGAGGAGTTGGTTACCATTGTTGTTGAAGACAAGAGCTCTTGATCAAAGGAGAACATGCTTTTGAGCCTCATTGGTATGGTGAATCCATTTAGGAAGGAAATATGGTGTTGCTTTCTTTCATATGTTTCTTGCTATCCTTTGTAATCCCCACATGAATAGATAGGCTTAATTTGGTTTGTTCTTATGCATTATTCCTTTGATTTATTGGACTAATGCTTGACTAATCATGTTATGTAATCCTCTCTACATTTTGGCATGTCTGGTGGGACCATAACCCACAAATTTGCTCACAAAGCCTTTAATAGAAATCTACTAACCATTGTAATGTAGGATTTTAGAGTATGGAAGCAAAGAAGGCAAAAAATTGAGAAAAAAATTCCAATTTTATAAACCATAGTTTTGTTCTTGGGACTATCAACTCAGCCTAACTCAGCTCTAGTTCAGCCGAACTCAGCTCTAGTTCAACCCAAATTAGCTCTAGATCACCATGAATCAGCTTTGGTTTGGTCCAAATTAGTTCTAAATCACCCTAAATCACCTTTAGATCACCTTGAATCAGCTCTGGCTCAACTTGACTCAACTCTAGCTCAACCCAACTCATCTCTAGATTACCCTGATTTGATCTTGATTGCCCTGACTCAGCTTTGGTTTGGCCTGACTCAGCTTTGGCTCACCTTGATTCATCTCTAGCTTACATTGACTTAGCTTTGGCTTGGACCAACTTGGCTCTAGTTTAGCTTGACTCAGATTTGGTTTGGCCTGACTCGACTTTGGATCACCTCAACTCACCTCTGTCTCATCTTGACTCGCCTGTCAACCCAAATTGCCTATCAATCCAACTCACCTATCTAACCCAACTCTCATATCAACCTAACTCACCTATCAACCCAAATCACTTGTCCAACCCAAATTGCTTGTCAACCCAAGTCACCTGTCTAACTCAAGTTACCTGTCAGCCCAACTTGCCTATCTAGCTTAAATTGCCTATTTAGCCTAACTAACCTATCAACCCAACTCACCTGGCAACCCAACTTGAATGCCAACCCAACTCAACTATCAAATTGAGAGCTAAATTCTTAATGTCATTTGCTCAAACTCGTAAGTGCTTCAAAGGAGTCCCTTATAATTGTGTTTTTGTAGGTTGAGGGGGTAGTTTGGAAGTTAGTTTAAATGCTTTTGATTAACTAAACACACTTTCATTTGGGTTTAAAATGAACATGCTTGATTTCACACATTTAAATTGGTACTTAACATGAACCTAAGATTTAGCTAAGTCTTAGATATATTTCATTTAGTGTTTAAAACACATCATAACTCTTGCAACATTTCAAATTTGGTGTTTTAATCATGAATCTAGGCTAAGTCTTGCATCTTTAATTTGGACTTAAAATGAACTTAGGTATTTATTGCTTCATGTGGACTATTTATATAATATTTTACCATTTTAACAATTAAGGCCAAGGGCCAAAAAGAACACCACTCAATATTTCAAATTGGTGCTTAAAATGAACTCATATATCCAAGTTTTTGCATTTAATAGTTATTTGAACTAGTTTTTGTTTGGCAAAGAGAGGGATGTCATGTCTATGCTCTTCCACTTGTCCCCTTTAGGGAACCCTTGGAATCAAAAGTGCCCATATTTATTGAAAAAAGCCTATTCCAAGGCTTAGAAAGAATGTAATCTAAATCACTACCCAAAAACTCACAATAGTTTGGGTGATCTTTAAAATGATCCTAAAGTCTTTCTATTTTATGTTTTTTTAATATAAACTTGGCTTATGAGGGGGAATTCATTACCTCCCATGAGGATTAGAGGTTTGAGTGGTTAAACCACCTTCTAGTGATGGAGTTACACATGAAACATATCTGCACTTTGGACATCACATTACACTAAGTGAATAGTAGGCTATAGTGGTTACAAAAAGGACCAGACCTTTTTGAAACAAGCCAAGTGATGTAAACACCCAATTCTATAATTTTATTTTGCACCATGATGTGAAATTCATTATGCAATTGATTCCCCTAGAAACATTTGAAAACTTGCTAGTTTAGTTGACCCCACTTTGCCATACCTTGTCAGTTAGACTTAAGATGATTATTTTTGTTATTAGCTTACTTGGTTTGATTTGTGTCCAAAATTTCTTGTTAAATCAATGAACTTAACCAAATCACTTTGTCCTCATTTTTCTTAAGCAAGGGAGGGGTTACACTATCCAATTGGAAAATTCATCTTTTCCTTGTTCAAATTATTATCAAAAGCGTTTGTGTCATGTCATTAACTTTGGTGTAGTCATGCTTCCCAATTGAGTCTAGACCTTTCACCCAATTTTTTTAAAGTCCTTAATTTATAATTCACATTCAAAATTAGACCTTTGTGAGTTTTAAGGGTTGGTGTGTAAAATTGGGTTCGCTATTTGCACACTAAACTTGTTCTAACTTGGGTTTAATTTTCCATTTAGATTGAGGGTTATTTATTAGACTCAAAATCACATTATCATCTTGGTGGACTCAAGTAATCTTGTGTATCACTCATGATTTGAGTCCTATAACATATTTTATCCTACTAGAACCATGTGGCAATGTTGTGCCACCCATTAGGCCCCACTTTTTCACTTAGTGATTGATGCATGTTTTTACATCTTAAGTTAGTTCATTTTATCTTCATAATATGGAGAGTTTTCCTCTAATTTTATAGGGTCAACTCATCGAAGTTGGAATTAGATTTTACAGTATAGGAATATCACAAAGATCTAGGCTTTGGTGTACTAGTTTTCACCTTGGATCTTTGAGTTATCTTACCCTCTTCCAATCTATACAATTTTAGATTTACCAAAAGTTTAGTAAATTCATGAACCAAATAATATAATTGTGTGTGGTTCCAAGCCACTCTCCTTTATAGTCTCTTTGGTACCTTAGTTATTTGTTTAAAGAGAACTAAAGCATAATTTGTTTGAATGTTTGAAAAAACATTGATCCGAATCTAGTTAAGCATAAAGAACAACTCTTTTTAGACATGACTCAAAGGTTCACTCGTAGTAGGTCCTCTTATGGCCTTAACTATGAGAATGAGAAATGTTATGATGGTCAAGATAACCTCATTATTTTTGATGACCAACATGTAATAGTAGGATCTAAAGATGATTACAATGAATATTAACCCTAAGGAGATCAGGATGAATCACTTCTTAGGTTGATAGAATCAGGTGCTAGACTACCTTCAGACTTTCCTACAAAACAATTGCATACCTTAGTAAGAGAAGGATAAAAATGATGACAAGAGCAAGATTTTTCACAAATAGACACAACTTATTCTTTTAACAAAGGAAAAGAAATACAAATAGAGTCAAAAACCACAAATCTAGATCTTCTAGCCAAGATCAAGATAATAAGTCAATGTTATGTAGATCAACTTATCATAGACTTAACTAACTTATTTGTTGCCACTTCAATTCACAATGATGCTTTCAAAGAACAAGGAAATGTGGTCGAAGGTATGCAACAAACATTTAATGAAAACATAAACATAATGGATCAAGGTAACCTAAATGAATAGTTAAAGTCATAAGAGATCATACAAAATGTTCTACTTGACATGGATCATACATTCTTTAATCATAAAGAACATCTTATTACTCTACAAAATTAGATGCCCAAACATTCAATTCAAATTAAGGAAATCCCTCAAAACAATTTGGCTAGTTCATTCCAACCAACACATAGATTGGTAAACAAACACAAAACTATCCTAAATCAACAAGGCACTAAACAACCAAATTCAAGGAATGTTTTACAATCCAAGAATCAATGACCTATTTTCTCAACTCAAGGAGTAAATTAGATTCAAATCATGGATCAAAAGGTATACATGCCCTATAGATCCACACAAAACTAGGGCCACATTCCACCCCAACAACAATAAAACCAGGGGCACATTCTACCCTAACAACATCAAAACTAGGGGCACATTCCACCCTAACAACAACAAAGCTAGGGGCACATTCCACCCCAACATCAATAAAACTAGGGGTACATTCCACTCCAACAATAACAAAACCAAGGGCACATTCTACCCCAACAACAAAAAAACTAGGGGCACATTCCACCCCAACAACAACAAAACTAGGGGAACATTCCACCCCAATAACAACAAAACCAAGGGTACAATCCACCCTAACAACAACAAAACCAGGGGCACATTCTAACCCAACAAGAACAAAACTATGAGAATATCCCACCCCAACAACATCTTATCCAATCCACAAATGTACCAAACAAATAAGAGTGGAATTCTATGAATGAAATTGTTCAGAGATTGGAGACAAATAATAGAGTTAAAAAGTACAAATTTGATGAGATATGCCCATATCTATTTGATTTATCTATTCTTCAAAACCCCTTTCTACCTCATTTTAAGGCACCCAATTTGACAAATACAAAGGAAAGGGATATCTACGTGAGCACATACAAGCATTATTTGTCTTATGTCAAGGGGTTGCTTAGAGTAGTGAGTACTTTGATTATTTCCATAGAGTTTAACGGGATAAGCTTTAGATTGGCTACTTATACTACCTAAAGGATCAGTTGTAGATTGGAACAACTTATTAAAAAAGTTTTCTAACCATTTCTCATATAACATAGAACATGAATTGACTGTTGTTGACTTGTGCAAAGCCAAACAACATGATGTTGAAAGTTTTGCTGCATATCTACAAAGGTGGAGAGCATTGGCAGGCCACTTTCAACATAACTTGCCAAATAAATAGTTGGCTGATATATTTGCACAAAACTTGCATCTTGAAGTCATGCATAATCTATGATTAGCTTGTGATAACTCATTTGAATAAATTATTGACAAAGGAGAGTAGATTGAAAAAGCTCTTATTGCTAAAGGTCTTGTCAAGATTTTTGCATAGGGTCAGACATCTAAATAGACTCAATCACTAGTTTAAATGGGGTGACTAAAACAAGGCACATAAAAATGGTGTAGGCTATACCTCCCTCAAATGTACAATTAAATCCCCCAAATCAACCACCTAATTTGTAGAGACAACTTCCACAAAGGACATTTTATAATAATTTTAGAGTCTTTAGTAAGTTAGGAGAATCGGTTGAAACAATGTTACAAAATATTATCACAACTAATTTGATTCTATGACCAGTATCATGGCCATTTCTTCAAGATCAATAAAAAATAGATTGGTACAAAGAAAATGAATGGTGCAACTTCTATTGTGTTGTTAGTCACAATGCATATCATTATGTCCAATTATGACACATTATTGAGGACTTTATTGAAAGTGATGAACTAGAAATTAAGTTGGCCCCTAACTAGGACACAAATCAGGTTATGGGAATCTATAAAGACCCCTTTCCTTGAAATAATCCACCACCACCAAGAAATAATCAAAACCAAGGTCAAAATCAAATACAGAGGTATAATCAAAACCAACATCAGGGTTAAAATCATAATGAGCATAATAGGGATCATAATACCCATACTAACAATGTGGCTTATAACAACATGCCATACAACTATAACAATACTATGGGGCACATTTTTGCTGCCCAAATTACCACTATTACTGTAAAACCACATGGACAATCTTGTGTTCCTTGTAGTACAAGACCCATCATTATAGGGTCAACACCCTTTCCCCCTAGTAATACCTTGTCGAGTTTATATAATCATGTTGTGACTCCATTTTCATGGGTTACTAGTTTTGAAAAAAAACACCCTTATTCTAATTATAAAGGCTCCTCATCGACCTAAAACTATACTAATATAACCTGACACCTATGAGTCATCATCTAAGGCCCTTTACTTTCCTCTTCTAGTTATAATGACTCCTTGCCACATTTAGGTTGTGTAGTCACAACTAGATGCCCATAAATTACCATCTAGGGCCCTTCACCCACTTCTTCCATGAAACCCAATGAAAACATTACACCAACAGTTCCAAATCTAAATGTTGTGCCAATTAAGACTAAACTATCTCAATCCATAATCAAAAAGCCTTATAGTTTAGTGGACCAATTAAACAAAACCCCTGCACATATTTCCATATTAGAACTCTTGCAGACATCTAATGTCTATAAAACTATCATGAACAACATTTTGAAAGAATTTACTATGCCTAATGATATTAACCATGATTAGTTCTAGAACCTATTTGGACATTTGTCTTCATTTTAAGAAATCACATTTTATAAAAAAAACATGTCCACTCTTGGCCCAAACCACAATAACCCACTATACATTGAAATAATCATTGTAGATCATAAGATCAAGTGGGTTCTTATAGATAATGTTTCAAGGCTGAATATAATATCTCTCAATTTGGTACAATGATTAGGATACATGGATAAGGACATTCAGCCAAAAACTATTACAATCAAGGCTTACAATAACACTGAGAGGGAGTCTTTAGGTACAATTTGGTTGCCAGTCATGGTTGGGTCTATTTATCATCACACATTATTCCATATTATGGATATTTAACTTCTTTATAACATATTTCATGGTCATCCCTAGATCCATGAAGTACAAGTAGTCCCATATACTCTTCACCAGTGCCTTAAGTTTCCCTATGATGGGATCGAGGTTACTATTTGCACTGATTAACAACCATATCAATATTGCAAACATCTTGAATCTAAGTTTTATAATTATAACTATTACCTAGGTTTTGAATTCATTAAAAATAAGAACAAATCCATCATTTACCATCCATATCTATATAATTATATCAACCCTAGTGATTTAACTTCCACTTCGACCAATCCATTTCTTGTAGCTCTTAAAAAATAGGTTGCTATTAAAGACGTGGGTATTTCCATGTACCATCTTGAGGATGTCATCCATATTAAAAAATTGCCTAAATCCCCTAAATTATTTGGAAAACCTAAAACATCCATGACCCCTAATGGACCCAACCAAATTTTGCAGCTAAAGAAGAAATAACAAAAACCACCTATGGTTTTTCTACCTACAATCACACCAAAGAAAGATTGAGAGGCTTTTACCGAGGGAGATTGGTTATATTATGAAGGCATTACTAATTAATTTTAGAATCCAAAGTATCCTATCCCTAATCAGATAATGGATTGTCTTGACTATACAGGGAAAGGCCTTGGCCTACAAACGCAAGTAATCTTGGAGCCCTTATCAGTTGGAGTTATCAATTAGAATCATGGTCTTGAATTTATACCACCAGAGTGTTAACTCATGACTTTATATAGTGACTCTTTTGAAGTGACTAGCAATGAGACTCCTAACAAAGACACAACACCCCATTATAGCCTTTTCAATGAGCTTGCTAACTTGTATTTATTTGATTCAAATGCCATATTAACCATAAAACCTGTTAGAGCTTACCATCCTAAAGTAAGAATCGGTCTTAGTGGTGCTTCCCTTCTTAAAACAAGACATTATATCTTTACCATTGGAGCTTCCTATCCTAAAACAAACCCTCATTGTTACCTATGCCTTTGCCATCCTGAAATGATAAATTAGGACAAGTAAAATTTGGTCATATGCCTCAATGAGTTTCAAAATGAAGAATCAATTGTAGAATACATGGGCCTATGAGATGGATTGCCTATTGGTAATCACAAACAGGGCTTTGATTTTTCATTGGATCCTTCTACCTACTTTGGAGAGAATGAAAACTTTATTGGTCATAATAAAGAACAAACATCGATATCTTCAAGTGAAAACCTCTTTGAGGCACTTGTCGATCAGGGAAAAAGTAAAGAAAAAGACAAGCCTTCGAGTGAAAACCTATTTTACGTGATCCTAGGTGGGAAAGTTTGCTCATCCCCTCAGGACAAAGAAGGTCCATCTAGCCCAAGTTCCATATCTAGTACAATCATTTCTTTAGAACAACATCAAATGTTTGAGCATCTTGCTCTTGAGTTTTTAGAGGTTTTTGCTACTTGGCCTTTACCTAAGATGGCAGATTCTAATTATTCATACTATCTAGATCTTTGGGAGGAAAAACAAGCATATATGGTAGAAGAAGATGATCATGACCATACCTTGCCTATAATTCAAAAATTATATCTACACTTCTTGTGGAAAACATGACAAAAGTGAACTTGGGAACCTATGAGGATCCCAAAATTGTTTATCTTAGAGCTTCCCTTATTGAAGTAGAATGTGAGCAAATTATATTCATTGTTAAGGATTATATAGACATATTTTCATGGGCATACTCTAACATGTCAGGCTTAGACCTTGATTTGGTTGTGAATTACCTTGTTGTCCATCCTAATGCCAAACTAGTCAAGAAAAAATTGAGAAAGATGCATCCACGCATCACCTTATTGGTTAAAGATGAACTAGAAAAGTTGTTAAGAGCCAATTTTATTAGATCACTAGATTACTCTGAATGGGTTTCCAACATAGTTCTAGTAAGTAAAAAGACCTCAGGTATACGTATTTATATTTATTTTAAAGATATAAATAAATCATGCCCCAAAGATGATTTTCCTCTAACTAACATTGACATGATCATCGAATCAAATATTAGGTATGAAATGTTATCCTATATGGACAATTTTTTTGGTTACAATCAAATCAAGATTTCCCTTGAAGACCAGTACAAGACTACGTCTACCACTCTATGGGGGACATTTTGTTACCAAGTCATGCCATTTGTCTTAAATAACACTGGAGTAACATATTAATGTGCAATGACTATCATATTCCATGACATGATACATGACATTATAGAGGACTATGTTAATGATATACTAGAAAAATCACAAACAAGAGCTAGACATCTTGATGTTCTATGAAGAATCTTTGAGAGGCTTTGTGAATATAAAGTCCACTTGAATCCTAAGAAATGTGTCTTCAGAGTCACATCAGGGAAATTATTAGGGTTCATTGTATCATAATGAGGGATTGAATTTGACCTTACAAAAGTTAAAACTATTGTGGAAATGCCTCCACCACACAATCTTAAATAGCTATGAAGCTTGTAAGGAAAGATCCAATCTATACACAAGTTTATTTCTAAATTGGTAGATAAGTGCCACCCATGTACTCATCTTTTAAAGAAAGGGGTAACATTTCAATGGGATGAAAATTGTTAGATAGCATTTTCAAAGATTAAGACATACTTAGCCAATCCACCAGTCTTAAGACCACCAACACAGGAAAACCCACTCCTTTATATATCAACCATAGAATATGCATGGGGGAAACTTTTGGCCCAACATGATGATCATGGTAAGGAACACACTATTTATTATTTAGTCCACACACTAGTGGCTTATGAACATAATTATACACCTATTGAGAAGGCATGTTTAGCTATGGTATTCACGACTAAGATATTATGACATTATATGGTAAATAACGAAACTATTGTCATCGCCAAGGTGGATCCTCTCAAGTTCCTCTGATCTAAGGCAACTCTTCAAAGATGCATGGATAAATGGGTTATGCTCCTAAGTGAGTTTGATACTAAGTACTAGAATCAAAAGGCAATCAAAGGGCAAGTAATTGCTAACCAACTTATAAAAGCTCCTATTAAAAATACTCAACCTCTCAAATTTGACCTTCTAGACGACTCTATCATAATGATAGAACAAGCACCATAAGAACTTGAATAGTAGATGCTCTATTTAGATGGATTATTCACATTTTGTGGATGTAGAGCTCAAATATTATTGATCACACCACAAGGGGATTTGATTCCCAAAGCATTCCATATACAATTTGATTATACAAATAATATGGCTGAGTATGAGGCCTTGGTTGCAGGGCTCCACCTTGATATACAATGGGATATTTAAAGATTAAAGGTCTATTGAGATTCATAGTTAATCATAAATTAGACCACTGATCATTATCAAACAAGAGATGACAAACTTGTTCCTTACAAGCAGATTGTCGATAACCTCAAAACACATTTTAAATATCTATAGTTTGAACAAGTTCTGAGAGTCAATAATAGATCTACCAACACAATGACAACAATTGGTTCCATGATTCAAATGGATGATAGTGCTAAAGAGTATCAATTACTAATTGAAAATATTCTTCAGCATGTGCATATTATAATAGATTCAAAGAGGGTATGCGCCATTGTTTGTCTTAATCCCTCACCCAAGCTACCATGGTACCAATATTTTTATAACTATTTCCATAGTCAAGTCTTCCCCACTGACCTTTCTAACAACCAACATAAACTATTCCTTCATCTCTTAACACATTATGCTCTCCTTAGAAACATGATTTATTGTAAAGGCTATGATGGAATGATTCTTTGTTATTTATCTTTGGGAGAATATAAGCTGACACTAAAGGAGATTCATGAAGGAATGTGTGGGGCTCACACCATTGATGTATTCCTACACAAGAAGCTCCTCAGAATAGGGTATTATTGGCCCAAAATGGAGACTAATGCGTTTAACTATGTGAAGAAGTGTGTTCCTTGTCAGCAACATGGAAACTTGATACATGCACCTTCTTTACCACTATAACCAATTACAACACCTTGGCCATTCTCAAAATGGGGTCTAGATCTCATCAAAAAAATTAACCCAACATCTTTGGATGGCCATAAGCACATTTTGACTATAACTGAGTTTTTTTCCAAGTGGATTGAGGCCATTCCTATCACTTATGTTACCATGAAATAGATAGCCAAATTCATTCATTACCATATCATCTGTTGATATGGAATCCCATCTTATATTATATATGATAATGGAAAATATTTTATGAACCAATATGTAAAATCTCTTTGTGTGAAACCCAAGACTAAACACAAAAAATCAACATCATATAACCCACAAGGCAATAAACAAGCTGAGGCATCAAACAAAACCATTATATCCATCTTAAAGAAAATTGTTAATGATGCTGGCTATAATTAGCACTTGAAAATTTTTCCTACCATTTTGGCTTATAGAACTAATCATCTAACCCTAACTGGAGCCACTCCATACTCCCTTATTTTTGACAATGAAGCTATTATACTGATCGAGATTGAGATACCATCATTACAAATATCACTAAAGCACATTGAAGATGATGAAGACTATAGATCCTCATGACTACAAAAACTAGAACTTCTTGATGGTAAGCATTTGACTAACCTAGAAAACTTATAGGCCTATCAGAATAAATTATGAAGAAGCTACAACAAGCATATTCTCCCTTGAGAGTTTGAGATTGGTGACTTGGTTTTGAAACAGAAACAAAAGAACATGAATTTTAAATGTAAAAAGAAAGGTGAGTTTCATCCTAATTTATTGGGACCATATGTTGTCATGATGAACTATGGATTAGGGGCATATGAACTAGCTAAACCTAATGGTGAAGAACTTCCAGAGCCCATGAGCATCGTACACCTTAAGAGGTTCTATGCATGAACAACCTTGAACTATTGTCTACAAGACCCTTGACTTAGGGGAAATTTATGCTAAAGTAATTTTATCCTACCCTAAACACATTTTATGCTACCCTGGTCCACTCTTCATGATTCTAGATAGTGAAGGATTTGAATCATTGACACTCTAAACACATTTTCATCTTGTCTTGGACCATTCTCTTTGAGGACCCTACTCTTTGGACCGTTCTCCTTGAGAATCATTTTCTTTGTTATGTCTTAGGCATGTTGTAAGCTTAAACACTTTTTATCCCTTGACTAATTATGATCCTGATTATGTCTCATGAACATTATGAACATCCTTAACACCGGTTCTACAAAGTAGTTCAATCATAATAGCATTTTGTAGCTTCTTCAATAGACAAGTGATCAAGAGCATCTTTTCAGTTCTAGACCTTTGCTACACTATTATAGATAGGTGAACATAGATACTTCTTCAGAGTTACTTCATACTACACACTATTATATATCACATTTTCTACTCTTTATTGTATTATCAAGATCCTTGCTCTCACTAATTTGAGAGCATGGGCCATTGCAGCTAGCTTAGCTATTTTATTAGAACCTCTACTCTCAAATGTGCATCTTCTTGATTAGATGGTCCCACCTTGTGCATAGTTTAGCCCAAAAACACCAAAAACATTGGAAATAATTTGAAAATACCAAAAACAAGAGAACATGCTCAACAAAAGAACAAAAATATTGTCTCACACTTCTGTACATTTATACATTCCAATCCCACCATGCTACGCTCTTGCCATTTTTCAAACAAAGAAATACTAGTTCATCTTATTCCACACACTTTCCATTTTTTAAGATCATTCTTTTTTGTCCCATTAGCTTGTTGTTTACAAGACCATTCTCATTTGTTTTTCATATCTTCCATTTCTTCTATAACATTAATCATGCTGGTCTGATCATCATTTTTCTCTATCCTATTTCCTAGGAAAACTACATTTGGCTTGAAGTTCATGTTGGAACATGCATCTATGAAACTATGTAGGCAACATCCACTTGTCTTGTACATCTAGAGTTAGCTTGGCCAACCCCTTCCTTTTTTTCTCTTCCCCCATTTCTTCTGTCATTGTTCCTCTTTAATTAGGAAACAATTATTATGTCATTATTATTTGTTATGTTGTGATGAAAAGTAATGCCTCCATCACACATGCATGAACATTTGTATTTAAATTGCACTAACTTGGATTTTGTTTGCGTGTGTTTATTTAAGTTTTTTTGGTGATTTGTTGTGCTTTTTCACCTCTCCTTTTATTTCTTCTCCTTTTCTCTTTTTATTACTTCTTGTCTCATCTTGGTCTTGTGTTTCTCTATATGTTTTTGCTTATCTCCTTTGTGTTTCATAACATCTTGATGATTCACATGAATCTTGATTATTTATATCTTGATCTTATGTTATTAATTTATTCTTGGACCCTTTTGTTTATTTGATTGTTGCCGGTGTCTTACTTTTTTGTTTGATTTTACTTTTCTCTTTTGTGTTCAAGAATGTCTTGATGGTCCACATAGATCTTGATTATTTATATCTTTGTCTCATGTCATTAAGATGTTCTTGCTTTTTGTTTTTAATTTTTTTTTCCTACTTAAGTCTTGATTGATCATATCTTGATTTTAGGTTAGGTTCATTTATGTTTATCTTTAATTTTTTGTTTAAATGTAAATAGCTGTAACTCTGGTTTTGGTCATTGTTTTACCATTATCCTTAGTTATAGGTATTCACATTTGAACCATCTCAGTGTAATTGAAATATCATGTCATTCTAAGTTATTCATACTTATGATGCCTAATCTATTTTGCTAAAGCAAGCACTTTTTGCTTAGGTCTCAAATTCTTAACGTCAATACAACTCTAATGAACGATTCTCAAGAACACTTTGCATAATCTAGGCTCATGATATGGAATTAGGAATCTAGGTAACATACATTTTGGTAATTGAATCTATGCTTAGATGCACATATCTTTGCATACATCATGATTCTAATCAATTCTTGGTCAGTTTTCATCATTCCTCATTCCATTCTCTCCCAAACTTGGGTGAACTACATTGGCCTAAAGTTCATGTTGGAACATGAGTCTATGGAACTATGTAGGCAACACTCACCTGTCTTATACATCTAGAGTCAAGTTAGCCATCTCCATTCTTCTTTTCATATCTCTCATCACTTTGTACATTCTCATATGCTTGGTTCCTTATGGTTTCTAAGCCATTCCACCATTGCATATATGCTTGTGCCCACTCACTTTAACCTATCTTTTGGGTTATATCCTTGAGATATTTTACTTTCCAATTGTCCATGATAGGGTGAAATTGATCCAAAACTTAGAAGCTTTGGTTAAAAGATAATTTAAGAAAAAATAACAATACAATTGTAATAATGCTATCTCTAAGAAGAGATGTTTTATTGATCAAATTTATAGACCCAAACATATGCCCATCTCTGAGAAGAGATGTCTGATTTCCATTTTGGGTTACATATTCATTTATACGCATTTTGAAGGTAGGAGGAGGATGTGGAAGGTCAATAATATTAAGAGAGATTAAGTGGTTTGACTTTCATAATTTATAATAATACAAAATTTGAGGAATTACTATTTTTAAAAACTTACTATTTTTAGATTGCACTACTAAAATTAAAATTTAGGGCACTTCCATTTGGTTTTTTAAGGTCAAAACCCATAGATTATATCTCATGCCATCTCAAGGTGTTCCCCTCATTATTATCTTTCCAATGGTTCAAATGGGGAGTCAAACGGAGCTATGGTGCAAATGTTATGGCTCCCAGAAGTTCTACCACCAATTGGGGTAGAACCGTCACCTGAAATATTGCTCAAATCTTGACTAAAAATTATGGCTCTTTATCTACACCCCCACATCCTTTTATTGCCCCAATACCCTTCAAGTTCATGTGAATTTTTATATCCCTACATTTGAAGGCAAAATCAATGCTGATGTAGTAGAAACTTGGATGGATCCACTGTCTTCCTATTTTTCTATAAATAAATTTACCGATAAAGAGAAGATCTCTTTTGCTATTTTGAAAGCATCATTGCGTACCAAAAATTTATGAGAAGTGCACAAGAAGAGATTTAGTATGGATGATATTGGCCTTGAGGCAAAATCTACCTAGGATGATTTCATAAAAGCTATAAAGGAAGAATACTACCCCATTGGAGCATATGATGATCTGTATATAGAGTGGAAACAACTTCACCAAGGTAAGGAACAATCTACTCAAGATTACACTAAATTTTTTCATTATCTATCTACAATATTGGGCATCCAAGAAAGTGAGAAACATAAGGCTCTCAAATATTGTGGTGGACTATAATGGTATATACGGGGGGAGATGGAACTCTTCAATCTAAAAACCCTCGATGAGGTGTACAAATTCACGGTGAAGATTGAGTAAAAGCATGGAAGAATGAATACAAAGAGTTAGCCTACAAAATGGAAAAGTGACAAAGAAGATCAAACATGTGACCAAAATTGAAAGCAAAAGGAAGGGAAGTCTAGGAAATGGTGTGATTACCACAAATTTGAAACACACTCTAAAGAAGAATGTCGAGCCATCAAGTCCCTACTTTTTGAGTCACAATCGTCAACATCTACTACTCTACCTCATACACACCTTACAATTGAAGAGGATGAAGAAGATATTGTAGATTCTAAACCTGATGCCATTTTTGCTTCATCACAAACCCATGAGGAGAGGCCAAATGATAAGGAAAAGTTGTTTCACTCTAAGTTATGGGTGAAAGGTAAGCCTCTGCATTTCATTCTTGATAGTGGGAAAATAATTTAATCTCTAATAATATTGTGAAAATCCTAAATTTGTCCATGAATTCTCACCCAAAGCCATATAGTATTGGATGGTTGAGTCCAAGGAGAAACCTCCGTGTCACCCACCAATGTCTTCTTTCATATGCAATAAAATCTTTTCAAAATGAGGTCTTATGTGATGTGGTCAATCTGGATGTTTGTGATATAATCTTTGGTCAGCCATTCATGTATGATTGACATGGCATATATGAATCAAGAACTTGAAGGATCACCCTCACTCTTGGAACATGGTGCTATTGGGTACTAGAGGTACCACCTTCTACATCTGTCTCCTTGATTAGTGCCAAGAAATTTGTTCTCATGGTGGTCAAGCCATAGGAATCTAAAAGGGCCAATTTTGCACCCATGACTACACAAAAAACACAACAATATAAGCAAATAGATAAAATTTGAATAATGTCATGACCTTCTATCCACAAATTGATGGTCAGACAAAAATGGTGAATAATCAGGCCCTGTACAGGTCCACAAAGCATAGCTCCACAAAACATAGTCCATTCTAAGTATGCATCAGGAATAAAATCAAAAGACAACTACCACACTTTATGACAAATATTGATTTAATGGGGACCATTGATTCTCAAGGAGGGAGGAATGATCTGAGTAATATTTTAGGTGGCAATTTAGGTGATGGTTCTACCCTAATTGGTGGCAAAAATTTTAGGAATCATAACTTTTGTACCATAACTCTGTTTGACTCCTTGTTTGAACTGTTGGAAAGATAAAAATGAGGGGAAATCCATGAGATGGCATGAGTTTGTATCGATGGGTTTTGAACCCTAAAAACCAAATGGAAGTGCCCCAAATTTTAATTTTAGTAATGTAGTCTAAAAATAATAAGTTTCTAACAATAGTAATTCCTCAAATTTTGTATTGTTGTAAATCATGGAAGTCAAACCACTTAATATCCCTCGAGATTAGTGACCTTCCACATCCTCCTCCTACCTTCAAAATGTGTATAAATGAAGTTGTAACCTGAAATGGAAATCAAACATCTCTTCTTAGAGATAGACATATGTTTGGGTCTACAAATTGGATCAATAAAACATTTCTTCTCAGAGATAGCATTATTACAATTAACTCTATGCTTAGATGCACATCTCTTTGCATACATCATGAGTCTAATCAATTCTTGGTCATTTTTCATCATTCCTCATTCCATTCTCTCCCAAACTTGGGTGAATTACATTGGTCTGAATTTCATGTTGAAACATGAGTCTATGGAACTATGTAGGCAATGCCCACTTGTCTTATACATCAGGAGTCAGCTCAGCCATCTCCATTCTTCTTTTCATCTCTCTCATCAATTTTTACATTCTCATATGCTTGGTTTCTTATGGTTTCTAAGCCATTCCACTATCACATGTATGCTTGTGCCCACTCACTTTAACCTATCTTTTGGGTTATATCCTTGAGATATTTTGCTTGACAATTACTCATGCTAGGGTTAAACATATGAACAATGTCCAAATCAAATTATCTCTATAGAGGAAAACCATTATTTATTCTTTATCAATGATCAAAATTAGCCCTACTAGGGCAAAACTATGTTATCACAATCATATTTTCTCTACTGGGGCACTTCTTATTATCTTCTCTTTGTTGGCCCCATTCTAGTGGTACTTCCCTTGCTGAAGTAGAATGTTCTTTATTTTCCTCTAATTCCAAGATCTCTATATTACTACCCATGATGGGAATATTTAGTGTGCAACTTGTCTCAGGATTGATCAATGTCATAAGTGCACAACTTGTACTCTCAAATTGGGTATGTTTAAAGTGTGTCCCTTACATTTATAGATTGCATCCTTCCCATTACCCCCATCTATTAGGGCCTATTATACCTCTAATTATTTGTTTATCATTGATGGTAATCATGCATGCAAGCATTATCTCATCTAGATGTGATCTATTCCATGGGTTAATTTCTCATGTTCTCTCTCTTTTCGAGAGTCCATCCTTTTCTTCCATCCTAGTATGTCCTCTCAAGGGGTCATCATCAGTCTATTCCAATTTATTCTTGACAGATCTTTTCTTTGAAAATATGTTGCTTCATCTGAATGTCTCGCTATACCTTCTCAAATAGGGGAAAAATGTAGACATCTAATTTCTAACACCATTTGTGTTGAAATTGTTAATCTTACTTGAATTACACTCAAATGCACACTTTAGGTCAAAATACATAAAACATGATAAATGGTTCAAAATTATCATTTACAAGTGCTGATTTAGGCTAATGTATCCCATCATGGGTCTATTCCAGTTTCTTCTTGACAACTCTTTTCTTTGAAAAAATGTTGCTTCATTTGAATGTCTTGCTATGCATTCTCAAATAAGGGCAAAATGTAGACATCTAATTCCTAACACCATTGTGTTGAAATTATCAATCTTACTCGAGCTACACTTAAATGCACATTTTAGGTCAAAATCCATAAAACACACTAAATGGTTCAAAATTGTCATTTACAAGTGTTGATTTAGGCTAATGTATCCCTAAATCAGGCAATGTAATTTATGAAGCAGCTAACTTTGATCAATTCATTTCAAGTCAAAATGATGATTTCACCTTTTATGCTCTAGATCACTCTTTTATTCTAATTCATTAGTACAAGTCACGTACCTTTTTTATTTTATGTTGGAAACATCCTAAATGGGAATATGGTTCTAATGCATCTAACATCGCCTTCCAATTCATTCTGAGTCAAATTATGACCGAATAATATGACTTTCTAACCATTTTGATTAATTGATGCCAATTTCCAAATAATTTCACAAATGTCAATTAAACTTGTTTAAGGCTAATTAATCTAAATCAAGAGCTTAAGTGGATTTTCCATTAGAGTTGTTGAGTATTTCTTTTTGGAAAATTGGTTTATATTAACTGCATCACCTAATGACATTATTTCTTGGAAAGGCATCCCTAGGCCATAAATGCATAAAATATCTAAATCATGGCCTCCCATGCCTCATTAAGACCTTCCATGCCTCTTAAATTCCACTTCTTCTAAAATCATTATGAGGGATATTTATAGATTTTAATTATATAATCAGATTAATCCATGACCACACATCTCAATCTTGAGATGGACGGTCATGGTTGATCCTGATCAATCTCAAAAATATATAAATAGAGAGGCCATGAACATCATTTTTAAGATTGATTTATGCAAAGTTATTATGATAAATTGTCTCCATAATCTTTCACATTTGATCATTGATTTTTTAAGGAGTTCTTGAGACATTAGAGGAGTTGGCCACCATTGTTGTTGAAGATAAGAGCTCTTGATCATGGGAGAACATGATTTTGAGCTTCATTGGTATGGTGAATCCCTTTGGGAAGGTAATATGGTGTTACTTTATTTCATATGTTTCTTAATATCCTTTTCAATTCCCACATGAATACATAGGATTAGTTTGATTTGTTCTTATGCATTCTTCCTTTGATTTATTGGACTAATGCTTGACTAATCATGTTATGTAATTCTTTCTACAAGATCCACTGTGAAAAACTTCATTTTAATCACTTTATGCATAGAAACACTTTATAACTTTCTCAGACCCTATTTTTCATGTCCAACTTAGCAATCCAAGAATATTTATTATCAACACCAACGTGAACATTGAAAACTTTAGGGGAATTTGATGTTGTAGAGATCAAAAGGTTCTCAAAAGATATCAAACTCAGTTCATAAATTTATGGCCTTAAAAATCTAAAATATTGCTATGAATTGGAAGGACATATGGGTCCCCTCCTTCCCTTCAAATCATTGGTCCTAACTTTCTCTCTCCTTAATGAAAAATCTTCAAATAGTTTGACCTTCTCAAGCTTGTAAGTAACCCAATGAAGGAGCTAAGAGGTTTTTTTTTGTCTTTTTTGTACTTGTAACTTATTATTTAGCATTGATTTGAGTCTGAGGGGACTAGAGAGAGCCTTAGAGAGGCTTATAAGTTGATATTCAATGGAAAACCTTTACAATGAAACCTCCACTGGCCCTTTTCCTTGCAAGAGAACTACTTGTCTTGACTTTTTACCCTTTTAGATCTATGAACTAGGTGGATATGTCTCTCTTGACCTTTATGGTGGTATATTAATTTAACAAAGCATTTCTCACATTTATTTCCTTGAAACTTATTCATTTATCTTGTTTGAATGTTATAAATAATGAGCTGGAAATTACTAAAGTTTTTCAACATTAGAAAAGGAGTTTTAATACACCTTGGACAAGATGTACAGGTAAGGTACATGTATCATGACATTAAATTTTTTATAAATGACATAAAATAACCATATAAAATGATATTATACCTTCATGTTTGATTTTCCTTCAAAGAGTTATTATTAGTAGAGGTTCCTGGGTTTCACCAGAAAAATGCTAATTATGGGGATAGGGTGTGTGAAGTGACTTATAAATGTTATAGAAAGGTTTAATCAAGACATATAATCCATAAACAAAGTTTATCATAAAGAAATATACTAATCTAGAGGTTCAATGCATGATGGAACTACTTACAGACAAAGGAATGGATACATCCAAATAATTGAAGGAAATAAACATCAGAACATAGGAAACTCTGCGATTATACCAATAAAGAATGTTAATACTTAGAATTCATATTAAAAGTTATAATATCAAATATTATAATAAATAAAAACATTATAGATCAATGTCTAGCTCTAACTAAATGTTGTGTGAAATCTTTCTAAGGATAACATTTAATATTTTATTACTTGCATACATATCATAATTAACATAATCGTCAACCCTTATATTACATTCATTACAAATAATTATAGATATTATTTCCTATAGTTTTAACTTATGGATTTACCATGCTAAAAATAGATTTACATATCGCATTTAGTGGAATCTAGACCAACATGGAGATTCCTATCATATATCCTAACAACCCGTAAACAGAATACAACTAAAATTACCATAGGACATTCTCATACATATAGATAGTTTTACATTTACCATTGTACCAATAACACTTTCTCAGACTTAAAAGGTTGTCTCATCCTAAAATAACATCGTAGAGTGAATCTATCCAAGTAATGAGAAAGGATCCAAAATATAGAAGTGAATAGGACTTCGCAAATGATGTTCAAGGTGCTAGTAAACCAGTTTTCACCCCTTTTGCACTAATTAGCTACCTTTTTAGGTTTTAAACTAATTAGCCTACTATTATATCACATTTTGAGGTTTTAATAGACTAATACTGTATAGTACTATACAAAACTACTAAATATAAAATATATTTACCAAAATTACAAAATTGTAGAACCTGCACAAGAATCATTTGACAAGTGGAGGCATCTTCCTATATTAGAGAATTTGTCATAGTTGACTTGGTGGAATGATCTAAGGCCATAGATGAGTGGTTTAATGCTTACATCTATGATAGCCAAATCATCCTTATAATGTTTCCAATTGAGAAGAGCTTCCTAATCACTACACAAAAGACCATGTAAGGGGACTTAATTTGCCATCAGTTGGTGAATATTGGTATTGACCATCCCAAGTAAATCAAATTTCACCAATTGAACTTTGGAGGTGATTTCACCAAAGAGCTGAACCAACTTATTAACATGTTGCGCTTGCACATCAGTAAAAGAGCTATGCTACATTTGCCTCTACCAAGCCTATAGATTTTGCATTATAATATCCTATGCACTAAGTGAGGTTTGAAGGGTCGCATCTATGGTATCATAAGTGGTATTTGATGTAGTGAGATTAGTGTGGGTGAAATTAGCCATAACAAATTTAGGCTACATAATGGTCCAACTCTTATCCAACTTTTCTTCTAATCAAGTAGCTGAAGTGTAATGTGCATAGTTTGAGTGTGAGTAGTATCAATAGTGGTCTGCTACTCAAATAACATTTTGAAAAGGATCTCCATTTTAGCTTTGATGACTTTTCCCTTTTGTATGATGTATGATTCATTGAAATCTACTAGTCAGTGGTGAGCTTATTGAGGATAATAGCAAGCTAGTCTTTATTTAGAAGTGATGGGTCTGTGATCTACTAGGTGTAAAAATTGGGACATGCATCCTTGATAGTCTTTTGGGTAATAGGCAACTGCTTAGTGATGACAAAATTTATGTGTTCAGGATCCTTAAACTAATTCTCCAATGTAACTACCTTTTGTGAAATAGACTCATGAAATGTAGTATCACCTTTAATATACATCAACAACAGTGGTTCAAAATTATCCAATGATGCTTTAGTACTATCAAAAGTCAAGGCAAGGTGTGTGACAAAATTAATCATAGGTGATGTGCATAAAGGAGTAATGGGTAGAGAGAAGATAATACATTGAATGGAGGTGGCTAACATATCCCATATCCAAATTTTAGATAGGATAAAAGAAACACTACCATCCTATGAGGTAACTAAAGTGTCTCATGGCTATGGTTGAATCAAATCATTAGATGAAAGCAGGGGAATGTAACTCAAGGAAGTTATCATAGATGAAACAATCGTAGTAGTGGCTTGAACTTCCTCAAAAAATTTCTTCACAGTGTCCTCTTATGCCTATTTGGAAACATCCACTTGCACTTTCTTAGCCTATCCATCTTGTGTTCTCTATTAGGCATCATCCTTCACCAATTTATCAACCTCCATTACCTATGTTTTGTGCTATCATGATTGGTCTATGACCTATAGCTATGATTTATCTTGCACAAGTTGATTCTTCTTCAGCTTCTTGATCTACTGTAGCATCCTTGTGTTGTTGATCAATTATGAGTTATTATTATTAAGCATGTGTAGTAACTATGACTTCTTGTTGTAATTTAATCTTGTCATCTTCTTATTATTTTTGGTAGAGTACCTCAACATATATGGATTTCTTATGAGTTTCTTCTTACTCAACCTTTTACTGGTCTTCCTCTATTTTCACTATACAATTTCTTCCTTCTACTAAACCTCATCCCTAGCCTTGCACTTCTTTTCTTAGCGCATGTAGTGCTTAGCTACTCTATGTGCTTCCTCACGTGTATCTTGTTGTTCTTTGATAGCCTAAGTGTCTATTGTGACATCTTTTGTGTCACTCACAACCTCCTTAGATTAAAATAAAGAAGAGATAAGTATAATTAGTTTCACTTTGGCTTGAGAAACCTGCCCCTTATGATCTAGACATCTTTTAGGTTTGGGAAGTGGAACATCTTTCATAAATGGTGCTTCCATTATAGGTTCTCCAATGATGTGTGTAGGAATAAATGAGGTGTCAGCCCCATATTTTTTAGGGTTACGTGGAGTCCACATACATTGGAACAATTATATTTTAGGACTCATTTCAATAGCTCTAAACTGTAATGGACTCATAATTGATCCTCTTACCTTGAATGATTGATATATTTACTGTAACCTAGCTTATTCAACCACCATGTAGATGATGATAGATGTCAAGAAAGGAGGTACCGCTACCCAAATATTATTAGGCACTTTGTTATGCACCTATATTGTGCATATCACTTTCTAGAAGAAATACTCTTTTTCTTCTTCCCTCTCATAAAGGTCTCCAGCCATATCAACCATCATTATTCTATATACTTACTGCTCATCAGTGCCCAAATATGGCAAATCATAGAACTCAATGATTTTAGGCACACTTAGGTTATCCAAAAACATGGTATATCTATGAGTCTTCCATTCTGGAAGAGAAGGAGATCTTTAGACTTTGGGTGCCTTGCATTTCTAGACTCATAGATTTGAGTAGATACTATTTAAGGCTATGAAGTTGTAGTCATAGGATCTATGTCAGATGGTGGTACTATCTATAATGGAGTGGCTCTCATTACTACAATCACTTTTTGCTTAGCCACCTTAGTTTGTGTATATGCATGTCGATGAAGTATGGAAGAGGCATACCCAAAACCTTATGGAGTTTATGAACCTAGATAGCAATGCCTTTTGACAGCGTTGTAATAATTGTATGTTGTCCCAAATACTTCATGACATCAGGTGGGATACACAATTTATCTATGATGAGCTCGACCAACTCATCCCACCAAGTGATGAATTTGGATTGATGTAAAAAATATGTGATCATGTGGGTCTAAGTGATATTTGAGAACTAAACATCTAACCAATAATCAACATCAGGGTGAACTTTGCCTTCAAGAAACTTCCACTGCATAAATACAAATAACAATACCAAAAATTGATACTAGAAGGTTTATTTAATAGTCGATAAAAAATTGTCAATGTTTGAAATGAGTTTACTAAACAAAAATTCTAGCTAATTGAATTCCTTTCTATGATGGATCATTCCATGAGCAATGTTGATGACCCCTATGGTAGCTTGTTTGGTATCCTCGGTAGTTTACTAGAATTAGTGAGAAATGCATTCAACCAGAATGCATTTTGACACATCTTCAATATATTATAAGGGAGTTCCTCTAGAAGAGAGTATTTTTCATTTATCTCCAAAATAATAGGTGGTTTTTAGGATTTGTAATATGCAATCGACCTACCTCATGTAGGTAATCCTGTCACCCTAGCCATCACAATGGTAGTAATGTGGATAGTGAGATCTTGGGAAAGATAAATCTTTCCCTCATTATATCAACCCAACAAAACCTCCATGACATCATTGATTTTCCTAAAAATGGGTAATCATATCAATAAATCCACATCAGTATTATGGATCCTATGTGGTGGACCTAACGTGACTAGATGCACTCCAACTATTTTTGGGACAAAAATGTGCAACTCTGCATTATGAACCAACTCATAACCATCTAGATTGATGAAGCATATTTGGTACAATTATAAACTAATGCCTATATCCTCCTATGCTTCTATAAACCCTTTAATAATTTGGGAATGATCAAACTCATCTATTGCACGTCTTGGTCTAGAATAATTTTATGGAAGCTGTAAAGGAAAGATGAAAAAATGCTAGAAATTGGATAACACCTCAATAATTTTACCAATGGATAAGAATGGAGTCACCTAAGTGCCCAATTTATAACATCTCATACGTCCTTCAACAATTTATAATATTGATGAGTTTTGCTATCATTCAATCCTTCACATGTAATATTTGAATGAAATGGATCCACTCTATTGATATGGCAGGTATTGAGCTAATGTGACATTTGATTACACCAATGATTGTTGATTTTTGACCTATTGAATTAATGAGGCTTTGATCTTACATTACTTATTCTATATTTGACATAGACCCATCACTTTTATAAAGAGATTTATCAATTTTCCATCCTGTACTTAATCATTAAATGTAATGACTTAACCATTAAGATGCACTATCTACTCCAGATTTGGATGCACATGTCTTTCCTAGACTTAATTGCTATTTGTACACTATACACACTTAACCACCTTGCCAAGTTATCCATAGTAATGGAACCTTCAATTGTTGCATGGATCCTTTGGGTTACATACTATACACACACTTACATTTACCAACACATGCTAAAATAACCATATAAAATGCAAACAATCCTAAAAAAATAATTTGTAAACCTCTCTATAATTTTTTGGGTTTAATATAACACCTTTAATCCATACTAATCAAAATTAATGGTGGTAGGACTTCAACCTACATCCATTTACCTACCTAGGTAAGATATTCCCCTTGAAATATTGTAAGACCACTATTCTAGGTTTCACAAGTTCATGAATGATGTAAGGGACCTTCCACTGGATGTGAAGCTTGCCAGGGAAAGCTCTAAAGATGCTATCATACAAAATAACAAGCTAATTTACTTGGAATGCCTTTATTCATAGACTTTTATTTTACTATGCCTTTTGGCTACACTTGTTTATCTCCTAGGCCCATACTGCTCTACATCTTACTTCATCCATGTGATTCAAGTCTAACAATTTGTGAGTCATTGACTTTGGATTACCCATATGCAATACATTAGTGACCCATAAACTAGGAAGTACATATTCCATGGGCATCACAACTTCAAGATCATAGACTAACTGGAATAATGTAAACCCTATTACACATTTATAATGTGTGTAATAACCCCATATGATAGATGGAAGTCTATCCTCCTAGTCATATCACTATACATCACATATTTTAGTAAGCATCTTACTAATCACCTTGTTGACAACTTTGGCTTGGCCATTTGCCTATGGATGATATGCAATTATTTTATGATGTGATATAAAAAATCATTTGTAAGGGTTTTTATAGTCTTATTTAGAAAATGGGTCCCTCTATCACTTACCAATTTAAAAGGACATCCAAACCTAGTATTGATATACTCATATAGGAACTTAGTTGTGTCCTCTGCATTGCAACTTAAATTCACAATAGCTTCTACCCATTTGGTAAAATAATCCATCATAGTAATTATGTACCTAGCCTTGCTATGTTTTCTTGGGGGATTTATTGGTTTGATAAAGTCAATGCCCCATTGTTCAAAGGGTTGTTGTGATAAAATAGGTTGTAAATGCATTTCAACCCACTGGTGTGGCTTCCCCATCCTTTAGAAAACATCATACTACTGTGAAACTCTCTGCGTGCCTTGTTAAAAAACTATGAGATCTACTGTAGTTGTTTTAGAATCATATTCACTCTAAATAAATAGTCATCTAGTGACTCATCTTCGAGTTCCTCAAGTTTCTCACCATTAGTTAGTTGGTGGAGATGGTTTGGACCAACACTACACAAGTTTAGGCACTATTTTTTGGCCACACCATTTGGTTTTTTCACTAAGAAAGCATTAGCTATCAAGACATGTGTCCTCCTAATAATGGATTATTCACTAAGTATCACAGAGCTTGATGATCAGTGAAAAAATCAAATGGTGTGGCCAAAAAATAGTGCCTAAACTTTTGTAGTGTAAAAAATATCACCAAGGCTTCTTATTCAATTGTCATATAATTCATTTCTACCCCTGATAAATTCTTGCTTGTAAAATGGATTAGATGATCCAAGCCTCCATCTCTTGACTATGTGAGTACTAATCCATTGACAAGCCCTAAAACATCCACATACACATGAAAAAGTTTACTCCAATCCAAAAAAATGAGGATTAGAGCAATCACTAATCTCTATTTCAAATCCATAAATAGGGACTAACAATCCTCTATCCATATAAACTGAAATCCTTTTCATAACAACTTCTCTAAAGGATCTGATATAATGACATATCCCTTGATGAATTTATGGTAATAACTTGTGTCTCGAGAAGGACCACACTTCTGTTGAAGTCTTGGGGGTTGGCATATTTATAATGACTAAAATCTTATCCTGGTCTAATAGGATTCCTTTGCTACATACTACATGACCTAATAAAACACCAAAATGTGTGAAAAATAAGCATTTCTTTAAATTTAGCACTATTTATAGCACTTTACATCTTTCTAACATTAATATCAGTTTTGATAAATGTTTTATAAATAAAGAGAACACTACCTAATCATCCAAGTAAACTTCCAGACATTCATGAATGAAATCCTTGAACATAGTCAACACAGCTCTAGAAAACACTACAAGTGTATTTTTGAGTCCAAATAGCATGACCTTATAAATAAATGAACCCCATTTGGTGGTGAATGTGGTTTTGGTCCTATCCTCTTTTGTGATAGGTATCTAATGGTAACTGCTTAATTTATCAGTGAAAAAGAACATTTCATGCCCAACAACATCTAAAACTTCATCCATGAAGGGAATGGGAAATGGGTCTTTGACACAAGCACCATTGAGGATGTGGTAGTCTCCACAAATGCATATCTCCCTAGTCTTATTTGGATGAACTACCATAGGACTACCTAGTCAACTTTCTCAATCGATAAGATAATGCCTGCTTCCAACATGTGATTGAGATTAGCTTTTGCTTTCAGCTTTATATTTATGTTCAACCTATATGGTCTCTTCTTGATTGTCCGTGTGCACTCTTTTAGCTCTATATGCATCTCCCCCAAAGAAGGATCAACACATTGAAATTTTTTGAATGATGTAGGAAAGATGTCTTGATAATCTTAGAGTAATTCTAGAACCTTTGAGGTATCTTCTTGTGTCCAATAGTATCTGACATGTGCTTGGGTGTTTCATCTGTATCAATATTTTCTATATGCTCCTTTAATATCTCTTGATATAATCTACATTCTTCTTTAGGAATGAAGTCATAGAGTTTCTATTCTCATTCACATTCTATCAACTGTATATGTTACAACTTTTCCTCCTTTGTTTCCTCTACGATTGGTTCTAGTAGGGTCTCTAATTCTTTCTTTGGTTCAATGAGATTACCAATATCTATGTAATCCTCACTATCCATCCAAGAATATTAATCATCCTTCTATATCCTATGGTAGGGTTGAGTCCATGGTTAGGCCTCACCTTGGCCAATTTATAGAATCTATAAGATGTGTTTTGGGTTTTCATTTATAATTTCATGCAAATTAGGTTCCCTTTATGCTGGTAAATCTTCAAATCTCCCATGTCATAGAAAGGTTTTTAATTTTTGCAAAGCAACTTATTTATGAGGATTATCATTTTCAAAGATAAACATTTGGATGAAATCAGCTTAGATATGTGCCCAGTGATTTATTTCTCTTCTTTGCTCCTAATGAATGTATCATGCTATAGGAAAAACACCCGGGGTATAAATGAAAATATGAGAATATAAATTAAGAGCTATACCTTCTGACATCCATACCTTAATACACTTATATACATTTAGTTTCAAGCATTCAACCTCTTGATAGATAGGCCAATCTCTTCTGATAGTCTTAGGTAATTGAAATCAATCTACGAGCAGCCCAAACACTTTATCCCATGTTAATTGAGCCTCTCTATGGATAACCTACCAATTTGTAGTAATACCCTTCATTTAATAGTCAAGAGCACTCATCCTTTAGGTCTCATCTGGTACATGCTATTAAAATCACATAATAAACTCACCAAAATCTTCTATGGTAAAATATTGTGGTATCAATTGCTCAGTCGCAAAGACCATCTATAATGGTTGTAACTCATGATCTCCTTTCACCCAGTTGAGTACATGGTTGTTTGACTCTCTAGTAATTAAAGAACCTCTATCCCATGGAAGAACACCCTCTGGGTCTATTTTTATGTAGTCCTACTCATTATAACCCATTTGATATAGAAAGTTTATATTAAATTGTGTTGGAGATCTTACTATCATTTATTGCACATCCTCCTCAACTTACTAAGGGATCTCCAAGGTATTTAGCCTCATTTTGTGCAAGAGTCATTCTATGCTAAGAATATAAGTCTACAAAATAGTATTTTTGTAGAGAAAGCTATACTCAGTTGCTCACAGAGCCTTCTATTTACCTTCAACTATGACCTTCATCCAGTTGGCATTAGCACCAACATAAGGTGAGTCTAGCTCTTTTAGAGTTATATAAGGTTTGGACTCAATCTTATTTAGAGGAATGATAGTGATCTTGTCATCTTGATAAGACTTTAATTGATTCATGACTATGTTAATAGTCATACACCTATCATAAGCCCACTTATTCCCTATCAAAGTGGGGTAGTGAGTCTCATCTATCTTCTTATCAATTACTTATGAATCACCTCATAAACTAAGTTATATGACTTTGATTTCAATATCCTCCAGGCAACCAATCAGTTTGACCCTACCATAATCTATAAGGCTGAGCATGATAGGGATATAACTCAACATAGGTCTTCCTAAGGCCTCCCATATGGATATGGGGATCATATTTATAGTGATTCCAAAATTGAATACAACATTGGGTATGCCATATCCAACTAATTCTATATCCATCCTTGCATTAATATCCCAAGGTTTCTTGGTCTTTACCAACCAAACAAACTTATCTATCCATTGTTAGCCTTTCTTCACACATTTTAATAGGTTATGGAGCAAGTTCATGATGTTTTGGGATATATTCTCATTATGTAGTATACTAAAGAGTCTCATCAAATCCTTTAGTGCAGTGACAACCCCATCCTATTTTAATAAACACACTATCTACCCATGCATTTGTAAGTCAAGAGTGACATCATCCCCTTCATTTATCCTTCACTGCTAGATTATCTTCAAAATCTATATAGCTTCCTACATTAGGCCCTTTTCATTAGTAGGTTTAGGGTATCAATTATTTGTGCCTTTTTAATACCCAAGTCTTTAGGCATTTCCAATGGAGGTAATCCCTGTTCTATATGCTATTATCAAGTTACTACCTGTAATATAGCATCCTCAGCTACACATGGATCATATTAACATTTTAATAGGTTTTTCCCTCCATGTCTTTCTAAGACTAGACAATCTTCTATATTATGCTACTCTATCACTCTATAGTATGCATAGTAAGGTTGCCTCTGAGGATTTACAAGACAATTTATCTACACATCATTTAGTTCTCTACAGAGATAACAATGAATGGGTGGTCTAAGCCCATTATTACCTCAACCTCTTTGTGCACCACCTTAGTATCCACCTTTATTCCCTTGAAATCCCCATACACATTGGTGCTATGGTGTCCCAAAATTTCTAATATTATGGGGTGCATTCCATCCTTGATGTTGTGGATATTCATTAAATCCATCTAATTGTGACTATGGTGCATTGAGAGCCCATCTTGATTATTGCACTTGAGGAATCACAAGATTCCATGGAACATGATATAGGTAGGTTGTATTTGATTTTGAAAAGTTCTACAAGGGAATATTCTAGTTTTACATAGAAGGTAGGGAAATTATGAGTGTTGGAGGTTGCTACTATACTTTAAGAATCCTAGGCATCACCAAAGGATTCTGGCCTAATATGATGCTCACCAAGGTAGGAGTAACTTGTGGTGAAACTAAATATTTCTACATAGTAACCACAAATACATTCATAGTTATATCCTCCTTCAACTCCTGGAGTGCACGATAATCCTTATCATAATGTGTAGGTGACTTAAAAAATTTATGAGACAAGCTTTGTGGAGTCTTTATGTACTACTATAAAAGGTGACATTGTGAGGTTGCATGCCCTACCACTCTTTATATCTCACATAATGTTATCTTAACCTAGGGGCATTTAATTATATGGTGTCCTTGTTATCTATACTTTATGCACTAGATATTTGAATTGGTCTCTCAACCCTTCCTTGAAACTAATCAAGTCTACTCAAAATAGTTTACAAGGTAATTTTTACCTTAGATGATAGTGTAACTATGTCACTATACTCTTTAATCTACTCTACCTGAATCATAGCATTTCTGGCATCAACTTTAGCTCCAAACTGAGTTTGAGCAATGGAAAATCTAATATTTAGTCTTAAACCTTCTACAAACCAAGTAGATTTATCTTTATATTTTAAAACAATTCTACCTCATTCATGACATCAAAAAATCTATGATCATAATCACCAATAGTCTCCTAAGGTCCTTGCCATATCTCTTTCAAATCCTGGATCATTTGGCTTGAACTCTTCTTGACCTTAAATTCTATGATGAACCATTTCTTAACATCATACATGGATACTTTGGCTAGATTTTTCTAAAATATGAATTCTAGTGCACATCCAAAACACCAATCGATTTAAACTTCTTTACATTTTTGTTGGTGATTACTTTTGCTTGTCATTTCATGTTGCAGTCAAGTAAGTACTATTTAGGGTCAACAAACCCATCATAGGTAGATAGATGTATAAAATCACCAAACTATGTTATCATAGTAATGTTTCTCACATATATCACAATTGATTGTGTTGCAGCCAATGTCAATGATGGTTGTGGTTTCAGAGACTTCTGCGTACTTGGGGATGCCTTCTTGTCTAGTTTAAGTTGTGTTGTCTCTTCTGATTCTATGGTTATAGAGGTTCTAGATATATCTCCATCATTTCCTTCCTTTTTTAATAAAATCTGAAGTTATGTAATGAAATCCTTAGCCTATGCAAGGATTAGAGGATCTATCTCTATAGTAAGTAATGTTATGATGCTATTCTTCTATTGGTCTAAGAAATTTTGTGTAATTTCATGATATCCATATTTTTTACTTCTAGAAGTTTCCTATAAACTTCTTCTATAACTCGTCTTTTCCAAGTGTTATCATATAACATCTTGGGGGAATTACGATGATTTTGAAAAAATATGGACTCAAGGGATGTGTGCTTCCTTTGGAGATGATCCTTACCTCCAAATATTTATCCCTTGAAACTTGAACCTATACTATGTCTATGATTGTAAGGTAATCCTTGATGTTCATTCTAGAATACCCCTTCTATAAATTATGAACTTTATATCATTTATTCTAATTTTATACTACTACCTTCTTTTATCCATGCTAGACTTTCATCATTCACTCTCCCTCTGTCTCTACTACTCTTGGGTTCCTCTCTCTATTTCTCTTCTCTGTACCCTTCTCCTTGTCATCATCTCTCATCCAAATCATCAATGCTACTACTCCTCCTCTTTCTATTCATAATTTCTTGAAGTGTATTGTATCTATTCCATCTCTTCTATTATCATAGCTTTATTCTAACTTTAATATTTTTTTGATCCTTCTCCTCTAGATTATCCATGCTAGACTTAGGTTCAAGCTCTATATTTTCATATTTGAGTCATTCTACCCTATCTCACACACATCTCCATATGCTCGAAGTGACTACTCCATATTATTAGGAGTGGAAACCATGGCCTTCTCAATATCCAACATTTTTATTAGTATCAGAAGTTGATGTACAAATTTTCCTATGACTCCTCTCAAAAACTGATCTTTCACTATGTCAAAGGGCAAATATCCTTGCATTACAAACTCAGTGATATATCTATCAATAGTGGAAGTTATCCAATGATTGAATGCACGAGTCTAATTTGTCTCCAAATTCTACAATAGTTCTATCTTCTCCTCTATCCAAATAATGATGTCATTAGTTCATTGTAAAACATAGTGATATTCAATTCGAGCCAATCAATTAGCTAGTAAGCTTGGTAATTCACACTAGAAGATCTCATATATTTCAACTTAGAGGTGTTCTTGAATAATCTCCCTTGAGGTACACCCAATTCTTCTACCTTATTTATCTATGAATTCAAAAAATTTATGGTCTAACCAGATCTCCACCTCTCTTTTAATTGGTAACCATCACAACATTTCCATGCTTATCACACCATTATTAGCAGAGGTTCCCAAGTTTCACTAAAATATGATAATTATGAGGATAGGGTGTATGAAGTGACTTAGAAATTTTACAGGAATGTTTAATCAAGACTTGGAATCCATAAACAAGGTTTATCATATAGAATATACTAATATAAAGGTTCAATACATGATGAAACTACTTACATACAAAGGATTGGATACATCTAAATAATTGAAGGAAACAAACATCAGAACATAGGAAACTCTATGATTATACCAATAAAGAACACTAATAATTAGAATTCATATTAAAATCTCTAATATCAGATATTATAATAAATAAAAATCTTATAGATCAATGTCTAGCTCTGATTAAATATTGTGTGAAACCTTTATGAGGATAACATTCAATATTCTATTACTTACATACATATTAGAATTAAAATAATCATTAACCCTTATATTACATTCATTACAAATACTTATAGATACTATTTAATATAGTTGTAACTTCTAAATTTACAATGCTAAAAATATATTTCCATATCTCATTCGATGGAATCCTGATCATCATGAAGATTCCTATAATAACTCCTAACAACCTACAAATAGAATACAACTAGAATTTACGTAGTAAGTTATCGTACATACGAAAAAAATTTCATTTAACATTGTACTACTAATAGTTATATTATACATTGTAATATGCAATATAAGACAAAGTAGGGGAAACCTTAAACTCTCCAAAAATACCTTAATTTCATCAAATTTCTTGAAAGTGGAATGTGTCAACTTATTAGCTCTACTCATTTATCTACTTATTCATCTTGGAATACATTATCTTCTTGGATGGTCATCATCTTCTTTTCTTCACCATGGTTCAAGATTTACCTTCACCTTCCCAATAAACCTTAACATTTCTAAAGTTATATTAATCTATGCTAAACACCTCACACATGACTAAGATATGAAGACTAGTTAATCAACTAAAAGTCATGACTTCATAATCTAGTTAGACCTTACATAAGATCCTAAAACAACCTAAGACATTATTTCAAGACATCACCATAGGACAAGCTATGAGATAAAGACATGACCCTTAAAAAGGCTATCAACAAAGTTAAAGAAGTTTGGATTGAAACTTTTGAAATGTAATAACCTATGGTGGCTAATTTAGCTAATAGTAATTGGTAGTAACCTTACCTCAAAAGGATGAAATAACTATGTAAATTATCAATCTACCATGTAGCATATAGAGGGATCATCTCTAGGTAGATATATCATTAAAGCATGAATAATGTGATCACACCTAGTCCTAAGATGCATGATGTAGATCATGACAACATATAGATAGTAACAGTACAAGCTCAACAAGAAATTAATAACACACAATACCACTCAAAAGTAAATCAAAATACAATGGTTTAAGAAGACCTCAAGCAAGGGGCATGCTTAAATGTCTCACAATTGAAGGACATGGCTTAGTCAAATGTCCAAAAAATCAAGAAGACATTTTTAAATGCCAACATACAATAAATAATGACATATTCCAATGTCAAAGATGTAAACAAAGGCATGGGTTCCATAAAAATAGAGCATATTCAAATGCTCAAACAAGTAAGACAATAACAAGGTAAGACACTCAAGGAAATGCATAAATGAAATCATAAACAACTATCATAAACATTCATACTAGTTTTTGAATATTTGTGTTAGAAAAAAATGTTAAGTATATAACATATCAATTACACTAAAAAATATATCAACATGGATAGAGGCATGTGTAGGTACATATATGAGCTCAAACTTGATAATTAATAATGATCATATAATTACATAACTTGGATGTGTCATGATCATGTATAGATGCTATGTAAATTTGAATATGGTGTGTAGTATAAAATATATCAATTTAATGAAACTTGCAATTTAGTTATAATGAAGTAATCACCACATGCAATGAAACTCAGATGGAAATAATAAGTGGTAATGGAACTTTTGGTTTTTATTTTATAATATGTTATGTGTTTTTTGCCTTTACTGATATGCCATTACTTGTATCTATGTGCACCTCACATGTTAATACTTTATTAAAATCCTACGCTACATGGTTTGCTTTGTTGTTATCTATATTTGGCTATGTAATTTTTGGATATGGATTCAAACTATATGTATCATATCCTATATATATAAATAGATCATGTGGTAAAGTATCGAGTGGATCAAGATGAAGTTTGATCAATTGTTCATTTGCCATATTGGTATTAGGAATAATATCACCATTGTCATAATCATTTTGAATTGTGCCATTTTATTATTTGATATTGATCAACAAAGAGATGTCACACAATTTAGTTTATTATGTTTTTAATATCATTGGCTCATTTGGTAACGTTTTTTTCTCTATTTATTTATTCTTTTGACCTTTTTCTTGCTTTGAATTATATTTTGATATATATATTTGTTATTTTGGCACTTGTGTTTTAGGATAAATACTCATAATGTGAGTGGTTTGCTTGAGTGATGTATCATTGATAGGATCAACACTATCACTGAGACTTTGAATTTTAAATTTTAATGTAAAACAACAATCTATATGATGCCCAAACATTCTATGATATGCACAGTAGTATTTGGATCTCCTTATGGGATGTAAAAGATTTAGTTTGATCACTTTCTTTAAAATATTTTATCTTAGGATCTCACTTGGACTCTTAGTAGCCCTTTGGTTACTTTTTGAATCACTTGTTCTATATGTATTCTATTTTAGCTTTTCATTTGGATAAGAAACCTTGTTTATCATAATAATAGTAGATGAAGATGCAAACACATGATTAACACTAACATGTTTTGGATTTTGCATGTATGCATTCTGATTTTATAACTCTCTTATTAAATTGATCATACTTTTAATTTGATCTTTTAGGACTTCATAAACACAAACCCTAGGTATTTATATTGATTTCCTTCTTTTAAAACTATAAGTTGGGCCACCTTACCCCTTGGATAAGTGATAGTTTAGACCTAGTTTGAGGGATGGGAGCTATCACCCTCCTTCTATTTATGAGGAGGAAGAAACTCTTTCTTAGCCATAGTAAGCATGATTTTAGGAAAATAAATTCTAATTTTTGAGATAAATTATTACAATTGAGAGATGTGGAAAATTAAAAAAATTATAGAGCACACTAGGAGTTGCATGGTAAGACACAGAGGTCAGTTTCACCAAATGCTTAACCCTAAAATATATATTAGGGGAAATCTAGGGTTAAATGGGTAGAGATAGCCTAGGGCATAAGGATGGTAGACTATCTCTAGAGCAAGCCAATTGTTTGTGAAACTCAAATAAAACATATACTTAATTTATTATGCTAAGATGTTAAATATAGAAAGTACAACTATGATAGATATTATAATGAAAATAAGATACTTATCTAGTTCTAATTATAATGTCGATCTAGATCTAGAATAAGTAGAAAGTGGATTGGATTTGGATTTTATAACAATCACACGATTCTAGAAATTATAGCTCTATAATTTCAGACACTTGCATCAAAATAGGATGGTTGTATTGATATCATTATCTAACTTGGATATAGATTTCCCATGCTAAAACTTATTAAAACTAGATGAAACCACTTGGATGTTTATGGTTTCTACGTTGCCTTCACTATAGTGCATTCAGATATAAGTCATGGACTATTACTCCTTAAATGCTAAAACCCTAGTTCTTCATCATCATATTAGTTGTGGGAAAAATGGGTTAGTGTGCACACATTGTTGAGTTTCCCTAAAGACCCCTCTATTAATGATTTTTTCCTACATATCTAATACTCTTAAAAGGGCCTCAAACTTATGTAGTTATCTCTTATGTGTTGGCTTGTGTGTGAATCATGCAAAGTGTGATAAGCAAGCATAACAATGACCTAGTTTGTAACTTAAAAAATATGGTTCTTAGGCTACTCCTTTAGTATTTTAGACCTATAGATGTGATGTATTTATGACTGATATGTAAATATGATAAAATAAGGAAGCTTTGATCACTCAAGTGCTTGATTGAATACTTTTGGTAAGTTTCATTGTGAAAAGATAAGAAGTTTCTAGACAAAGAATGAATGAGGGTTGATCTTAAATTTATACCAATTATTTTAAAGAATATATTGCATTAAATAACTTAGGTTGACCATAAGAATACAATTCATTTGTAAATTAGATGATTTTAGGGCACTGGACACTTGTTTCAGAATATGACACTTGTGTCAACATAGGCATATGATTGGGACACAAGTGTGTAGGCAGTTGGAAAATAGGTGCACATCTAAAATTTGCACAAATGAAAGATGAGTAGTTTACAACATTATGGGCTAGATATAAGGCCTGGGTCATCATAATAACATTGGTCAGACTAAGAGGTAAGTAATTAGGAACATAAATATAGTGTATATAAGTTTTTTGTTAGCAAAAAAGGTCTATAAGTTGAAAGTACATCCATGATATGTATTTTCCAAGTGTTTAAGACTAAGGTGATATATAATTTAGAAATACTATCTACATTGATATCCATCAAAAATTTAGAGGTGTTAACTTTGTAATATGTATTTAGACTACTACTACCATTATTATTATTCTCATGTCTACATCTATGATTACACATGTGATTCCCACCCAAAGTGAGGGAGAAACACAAGGTTTTACTTAGATTTGAACACCCATTCCCACACTAAAGACTTATTTATCTCTTATGATCGCAACTCATTTGACATCATCATCCATACCTATTGTACAATCCTCCATGTAGAATATTATAGATCTACATGCTAAAGTGTTATAGTTAGAGCAAGGCACTTTTAATGTGATTCATTTGATTGATTATCATTCATTGCTTCATAATCCATTAGCCATAGATATTTTAGCTTATTCCTTACCTACATGCTTCGTAGCTCTTAATATTACATTATATTATGGTAAAAGTGATCCAGAGCAACACCTAAGAGTGTTTCACATAACATGCTTAGATTATCCCTCCAATGACGAGTTTTGACTAAGTTATTTCTATGAATCCTTAAGATGATACTTTACATTGGTTGTATAACCTTTCATTTTGATCGGTTCATGTATTCAATCCTTTTGTTGATAAGTTTCTAGCACACTTTTCAATTAATATCAATGAGAAATTGTCTTATGCCTAAATTATAAAACTTAAGCAAGGATCCAATAAACCAATCAATGATTATGTTCATCGATACAAGACCCGTGCTTTCTAAGATGAAAAACCCCATGGATGAAAATGAGTTACAAAATATATTCAATAAAATTTGTCTTTCCTCTTTCCATGATTTTATTATGTTCAAGATATTCAAATCATTTGATGAGTTATGCTCTATAGTTAGGGATCAAGAATTTAAGATCATATATTTGGATAAGATAAATTATGTCGTTAATCCTCCAAATAATTCAACTATATAGTTTTAAAGTAAACTAAGTTACAAGGATAAAATTAATGATACCAATAATGTGGCAAAAGTAATAGTCAATACAGTGTCACAACTTACTAATAATATTGTCTTATCCAATCTAAAAAGGAGGCAATTTTCATGATTAATTAAACCTCCTCATAATCTATTGTAGAATTTACTTGAGTGTAACCTTATATCTCTCCCTCCCTAAAAGTGGTTGATATGAGTAGACCTCAACCTAAGGGTTATGACACTAAATTATATTGTTATTACGAGTAGATGTTTTTTTACTAAGACAAAAGATTTAGGATCTCATTGATGATACCATTATTGAGATTAATTATATTAGTACACTTATGAATGATTCAGAGCCACAACCTAAAGGGAATGAAAATTTTAATTCTTTTCTAATCCCTTTACCAACCATATGACAATAGAAACTAAGGCTAATCCTAAGGTGGATATGACTTAAAATGTATAACCTCCTCCTCTATTAAATGAATATCCATTGGATGGAATTATTGGTAAAATTATAAGTGTATTTATATAATGTCTTATAACTAAATTTGATGATAATGAGATTGCGAATGATGATTCTAGTTACTAATAATTATGTTATATGCATATGTTGATTCTTGACCTATACATAGTGTTATGGTAGACAATGGTTCAAGTGAAAAGGTTTGAAAAATGACACTCCTTACAAATCTTGGATATACACATGAGTATTTAATGGATACAACTAGGATATATAAAATATTTGAAAGAAAGGGACACTAAACTCTTACGAGTATTCTGTTACCACTTAAGGTGGGTCCTATTGTACTTCCTACCATGTTCTTAATTTTAATAAGTACATGGGACTTTGACATGTTGTTAGGATGTGTTTGGATATATATGATCTATGTAGTACCATATTCAATAATATATTTCTATTTATGAACATGGTAATAGGGTGGTTACAGTTCCCAGGATCTCATATGAGTATCTTATTCAGCCAAAGGAATTTCATCCTCCATACCCACCATAAAAGAAATTAGTTATACAGCCTATTCAGGGTCAGTCTATGAATTTTTTTAAAAGGAAGGTAGTTGACATTCCTATACTAGTGCTTTAACATCCATTACTTTAGAGGTTTATTTAGGACACACAATAACTATTATCTACTCCATCACATCCTAAACTAGTATTACATATAGTTTTTCATGTTCCAAAATTAACACAAGCACTTGTTTCTACTATATAATGGATTCCACATGATACTATACTTATATAGTTACTTATCATATGTAGGATATTCATAATGATAATAAAGGATACATTACAACACGTGATTACTTATTATATTCTGATACATATACATATGGGACTACTCACTCACAATAGGTGACCACTGCCATGTTTGATATATGACATCCATATGCACATCCCATCAATGGGATCACTTGTTAGTAGGAACAAAATCAAAATATTCAAAAATACAAAAAATTAAGTATATATTACAAAAATAAAAAATCAAGACCTAAGCATAACATGTTTTGCTACTCACTACATTTATTTATGTTATTTTTCACATGTTTGGTATATTACATGTCCTTTTCTATATGCAAATTCATTTCATGGTATATATGAGTGACATGTAGGACATATAGACTATACATGATACATGGATGTATAGATTCAAGACATTCCTATACCCATAGGTCATGCCAACACTGGGGGCATCTCATTCTATATGTTACATTATTGCAAGTTATATATTTATATAACCTTTTCCTTTATCATGTTGAGATACATTTATTTCTTACATATGCCTTGATCTTGCTTATATTTTATACACTATTACATTTCATGGTTATGTTATTTTTTATATGTTGTGACCTTGACATAGATTGATGGTGTAGACTAGTTGACTTGTTTTATGCTTCATTATTATTATTTCATTTCATATAGGCTAATAATTGATTATGATTTATGTGGATATTACCTTATTGTATTACATTACTTGATTGAGTATATCATTGTAAAATTATTTATTTGTATGGCCCTTGCCTTGTTGTGTGATAGATTATTCATAGTGTAACATTGATTTCTCATTATGTGTGGCTCCTTGTCTTGTGTGACATTGAGTTCTATTGTATGTGATTTTTTATGTGCATCATGGCCATGTCATTATGTAATTATTATTGGATACAACTAGGATTTTATGCTAATATTTTAATTCCATGATCCTTATCACATATATTCCTACTTGTGTGTAATGGCATGATCTATATCATGCAACTTTGAGCATAGTTATTATTCACTACTTATATATGTGATGATTAATATTGCATTCCTAATCATTATATATATCTTGACATGACATGTGTACTCTTTAGGATACATGTTTCATATATGCTTTGATGATATATTCATACTATAATGGCATATTCTCCACATTTTAGCACATGATTTAAATTCTTACATCTTTCTACAAAATTGATGTGTTTATCTCCTTTCTTTTGAGATCACTAATTTGCAGGCTATATTCCTCAACTCAAAAAGGGGTAATATTGGTGGGATTTTCATAGATATTCAAGCCTACATACATAGATAATTCATATTTTTGGATAAATTACATGATTTAGAGGATACATATTAGCTCAGATTATCAGGTTGGTTTAATTATGAGACATATAATAAGAGATTGAGATAAATTTTGCGATCATATCAATGCATATGGAAACATTTTATAGACATTTTACAAGAATATAAGGGACAAGATATATAATTTATCAAATTTTGAATTGGTGACATATAGATTTATGTCATTTTATATCAGTTTGGGATAGTTGATTAGATTATGGGGCATGAACATTGTTCATGCACACACTATTATAGTTATTCTATTTTAAAATTGGTATTGAAGGTAATAAAGGTACCATATTAAATCTATAAATATGTATATAGTGTTTGATTCACTTTACATATGAGCCTAGTATAGATCTCCACCTTCCATATTGAGGTTCAAGATTAGTTAAATGAGTAGTGTGGTTGAGGTTTTGCATCACTCAATGGCATAGTCCTACTCCTTATTCAAGAGGGTTGGGGAATTTATCTTCCTAACCCATGTGTGTAAAAAAGGAACCTACCTTGGGGATTAATCACCCCATGACATTATACATTAGAACATAATCACCCAAATCTCCAACACTTCAGAGGGTAGAATTGTTCAAGCACTTATATGTGTATTCCTCCCTTGTTATTTGAATTTCAAATGTTTCATAAATCTAATTTATTATTAAATGTTTCATTTAATGTTTTCATGGAGCAAGTTACATAGTTGGAGCCTTTTCCCAATGATAAAGTGTGTTTACACATTGAGGTACACAATCTTTATCCTTTTACTCTAGCATTTTTAATACTAAAATAAAAGGGAGGCATTTGTAAATATTAAATTCTAGTATTATACACTTGTAAATTTCATTATTTAGTTATCTTTACCTTACATTACTTATGCATACACATATGGATTTGCCAATAATCACCTTCCTGATTTGACAACAATCACCTACATGAATTCCATAGTCTATGCATAATCTACTTATTATCCTAATAAAATTGTAGCTTGATCATCATATCATTTTTAATATTTTTTTATATGCCTCCGATCATATTCAAACAATTCCATATTTTAAAAACATACACCTCTATCAAGCTTGTTCGTGCACAAAGAAACTATCATTTTATAAATTGAAAAAATCCTTATGGGTCAGCCAGTACGGTCCACATGTAAGTTACATGAGAAGTTTCCAAATGTTAAATCTATTTATACACAATAAGTAAGCATATTTACATATCTAGTGTCTATCAAACAAGAACTAAGAAATCTTATTCTATCACTTGTACATTTAGAGGGATCACCCTAAATCTCCAAAATTAGATATCATTCACAAGGAGATAGTCCTAGCCAAGTCTAAAGCACATAAGACAATTAAAGGTTTCATCTATAGTAAAGGACCACCATTGCATTCATACACTTAACTGATATAACTACATGCAGTTTGAACCCTCTTTGAGTATTTTAAATATAGGCAATACTTATCCACTCAACATAGGGTTATTGGGGCCAAGTCAACTAATATTTATTCCCTTTTTTAGGCTCAAACCTAGTGTTAAAAAAAGAGCCAAGGTTTCAAAGTGTAGGAGATAGATTTTATAAACTTGCAAACACATCAAGTGATTGATATTAAACAAAAAGATAATTTATAAGAAGATAGAGAAATATCTTCCAAAATAGTGGGGCACATGCCACAAGGATGAATCCATCATATTTTAGATGCCTTCATTTAACATAGGCATCCAAGGGTTTACATAATTTTCTAGGTGGGTCTAGACAATCATTTTCCATAAATGACTCTAGATTCAATTCTAATAATTTTTACCACCCACACATAGTCTCAAACTAGAAAATATTAGTAAAAATATAAGTACCCTAACCTTATTATTATGTTTATATAAATAGAAAATTTCTATTGAAAATATGCTTGTAGCATTCATATTTTATTAATTTAGACATATCTTAGATAATTTTATTATTAAAAAGTTCTTATCTTGTTTAGACAGTTAATCTAAAATAAGATAAAACACTTTAAAAATCAATGTTTGTGTCATCTTATTACAACATTCCACTCTTCTAGCTCACAACGCCATCATCCATGGGATTTAAATACTCTTTTTCTTGTGTTAATGATGTAAATGTGGTTCATATCTTCTTATTTATCCACACTCCCAACACAGGCACCCCCTTGACTATTTTAAATTGGAATGACTACTTTGTGCTCCTTGTTTTCAAAAATCATGTAGCACTTCTTGAACAACATATCTACATTATTTTCATAGCACCATAGCTTACCAAATAAGGTCAAATTATTTTCTGCTTCAACAAGTTCAATTACTTCAATATCCACATTGAAATTAGAACCCATTATATCAATTAAAACATTATGTAAGATCCAAATAGGTTGTGTGTGCATCTTATTTTCAATTATAAGGTTGTAAAGGTGGGCTTCCCATTATTCTCCATGAATCCTTATTAAAAATATTTTCTTTGGTCCATATGTCAACTAAGATATCACAATCTAATTATTGACCAGATTTAACCTTTAGTCAAATTGGATCAACCCCTACATATTGAAACTTTTTAAAGGTTCCCATATGTCTAATAGGGTCTCATGTGTGTCTAAACATCTCACCTATCCTTGCTCTAATTTTGGTGTAAGCCTATCTTCCTTGTACTTGCATAGTCAACCCAAGTCAACTCTAGTCAAACATGGTAAAAGGATCAAATTAATCTATAAATATCCTAAAATTGTCATATAAGTGTTTTAAGGTTTTCCCAGGTCATAAATTTGTCCTTTGCCATGCTTCATATGTAAAAGATGCCATTTGGTCACATTTTTACCTCATTAAATGACTTCTATAGATTTGTCAAATAAGCTTATTTATCACCAAGCAAGTTTATAATGTTGACAGGGTTAGAATATGTCAAGAAGTAGTCAGAGGTACTCAATAATTAGTTTCATGCACAAAAATAAGGAGTTTCCTCAAAATAGGTACTTAACAACACTTTTATCGATTTGGTGAGCTCACTTTCAAGTGAAAATGTGGGAAAAGTGTCTCTTAAGCTCCATAAGTTATTCAATATGCTTGGTGTGTAGATAAAAGGTTAGATAAATCAAATTTTTATTCTACTCCTTATTTTTTGCCTTCACAAGCCAAGAAGGGCCAACTTTAAATGCTTGGTATAGTCTATACAAATGGAGTTGGAGGGGGTTCTCTTGGGCTTTGAAATGGATCTTAGTTAGTTTTAAATCCATGGAAAGAATTTTGAGTTTCATAGCTCCTCCTTTATGAACCATTGTTAAGAAGCCATGTAGCTTTTTTATGCTCTTGCATCTATGAGGGGCCCCTATTTTGAGATTTTTTCAAAATATTTTGATTTGATTAGATAGGTTGGTTGTTTTCAATTGTTCTCAAGGTTTTATAAGACCTCTCCATATGTTTTTCCCTTATTCTCTTGGATTTTGGAGGTCTCAAGAACTCAAGGAGTCTCTTTTAAGCTTGTTTCAGCTAGGCAACCATGAAAGTACATTACAAGCATTAATATAGGGGAATATCACATTGAGTAAGATTTTTAGAGAGTGGTTTTAATATCCCCATGGTGAAAATTATCCATTGAAGGATTGGTAAAGAATATAGGTCTACCCATGAGGCCCAAATTATACACATTATCCACTTTCTCCTTTTATGTCTACTCTTTTCATCTACAGGCAAGTGATTTTCATGTTGAGGAAGGTGTTGTGAGGTTGGTATCAAAGTGTTATTGGTATAGGTCATCCATTTTAGGATTGAAAAATGCATTTGAGGTGTTAGGAGGCCTTTAAATAAACATATTAGTGCTTAATTCCATCCTCTCTAGCTACATACAGTGAAATGAATACTTACAGGTGGTTGAGCAGGAGATTCAAGTGTTTATACCAAAAGATGGAAAAATTAAACATGTCATTAAGGCCCTAGTAAGTTTTTAGATCTTGGTAATACATACAAAGTACCCAAAGAGCAAGGAAAGTGTTAAATCAATTTGTAAAGGCAATAGACTATGTTTTGTCCTCTTGTCCCTAAAAGGGTAAAATAGAGACCCAGGAACTTTTTCAAGGTGACATATAACATGTTTGACAAGGTATTAAAGCATAAAATTGAGTGAATTTTGTTTTTTCTAACATGGAGAAGGCTTTTGAAAAAAATGGACTCAAAGGGATTAGTGTAAGGCGGTTATTAAGGAACCCAAAGATGCCTCTTGAGCCACTGAAATCAAATAGTGAATTCTACATGTTTGAGCCTTAAGTGACCATTAGCTTTAAGAAGAAATAAATGCATGTTATAATGTTTGGATGATCTCATGATGAGTAAGAGACACTAGTGATCATTAATGTCATATATTTTAGGCTGATATGCAATGCTTTAGACCTTCATGTACTTACCCAGTTCGTACACATGCCTGTGAGTAACCTACATCAGGTAGTAACCTAAAAAAAGATATATCTAGATGCTTATAAAGTATGGGATGAAGCAAATAGATATAAGAAATTGAGAGACAATATTGGATAGATATCGAGAGGTTTTAAATATTATTTTTCAAGGCTTAAACAAATAAACAACACCTACAGGCATGTTATCCAAACATAAAAAACACAGTCAATGTGAACCCAGTCTTGTGTTTTCAAGGGCATAAAGGGTGTTTGGGAGACTTGATGGGTCAAAAAAATGGATTAAGATTATGATTAAATTAAATATGATGGACCTACATAAGTTATAATCAGTGTGAAATAACTTATACATACCCCTTAAATCTTGAAGCACACCTACAACAGTCCTTGTGTAATGTTGAGCATGGTTGAAGGTCAAAGTAAGAGGTGAACTTGTTTAAGGGATAAAAGATGAATCCACCTATATAAATACCATGGAAGATTTTGTGACCTTTTTATAATGAAAATAATGGATAATAAATCAAAATAAGGGGCCTAAATGATGAAAACTCACTCAACTTGCTAAAAGTTCCACATAGTCTACCTTCAAAAAGCCAGTTTTGGGATTTAAGAGAGATGGATGGTCAATTGACCTAATCAAGGGATAATTTTTTGTGGAGATAACCATGGTAACTTTAGGAAGCCTAAAAAATGATTTTTTTTGTGATAAAAATAGAATAAATTCCCCCTATTTTGTCTCATATAGGGGGACACTTAGGTGCACAAACCTTGCATTCTTGAGAAGGAGGTAGGAACATGGGCCAGAAATCAAGGAAAACTCTCAAATAGATTTTTAAGGTTGGAATACATAAATGTGAGAATTATAAACCAATAATATAAGGAATAAATTCAATATAATGCTCTAAAATATAAGGTTTATAGTCATGTAGGGTAGACAAAATTAAGGCCTAAAGCCCAAATGAGAAGACACCTTATTTATAGCCTTGATTAGACATTTTCATCAACTGGGTCATGTTTTTTATGTGTAATTAGATGTTTTTAAACAATGTAAATGCATGTAAAGTATCAATAAAGGTCATGTTTCTCAAAAGTATAGGCAGACCTATTGAACAAGGTCTAGGCCTAGTTTCAAAAAGGGGTTATTTTCATTTCTAGCTCTTGACGAGCTATTATAATGATTGAATCATGTTTTTGGGATGTGTATAGAAGTTTATAAGCCATTATTTTATAGATAAGTTCAATAAAAATTCATTTCTTGGTTTGAAAACATTTAGACCCTACAAAATGCATGAAAGAGACCCATGTGACCAGATTGAAATGCTCAAAACATCCATGAGGATTTGCATGGAGTGTTAAGGTTTTTGGGGATGTTATAGAGGGTCTATAATAATCCCTTAGTGAAATTGAGTTAGAATTAAAACATTCCATTTTTATGAATAATGGCTAAGAATAGATACCTCTCTAAAACCCTCACAAACTTGAATTCAAACCTGATGAAGGAAATAAGACTAGTATGGCATCCAAAAGACACAATTTGGACATGAAACTCATTAGAGGTGATAGGGGACTCTTCAGGGATTCTCCCCATCCAGTTTATCTATAATACACCTATACAAATGGTGTACAACAAGGTTTTATTTGATAGATTTGTGTGTTTTATAGGTATGGCAAGGTTTCAAAAGATGCTATCAACTTTAGGAGAAATATTGGGACTTGTTCCAGGTTATCATGCCCATATATTAAGGTATCTAAGCTCTTATGTGTATCTAGCATCTTCTTCATCTCAGCCAGTCTAGTGAGCAGATAATGAACACTTAGTGAAAATGATGAAAAATCTAATTTAGAAGCCTTTTGAGGCTTGATTCATGAACCTGATGACATGGACACTCTTGAAAAGTGGTATTCCCCCTTGTGAATAGATTGGGTTGAATAATTGGATGCATATTTAGTGCCAAGTGTGAGAGGTGCATGAGAGGGAATTATTTGTAACTATTTAGGATGATTGCTCATGGCCAGGGGAATATGAATGATTGGAGAACAATCCAATGCCTATAAAGGATTTTTAGTAACCCATACCCCTTATATAAATCATCAGACCTATCATTTTTTAGTGGTGAGGTAGTCTAATGAAGGTAGTTTCATATGCAAGCATGAAAACATCTACTCCACATTTGGAGGAGTTTGATGACTTTGAGAGACATTTATCCTTGTTTTCCTTATAGGACATATCTCATGTATAATTTAATGCTATTTTAACTCCTTTTTATTGCTTGAAAAGTGTCTTAGTGACTCTTTAGTTTCACCTTTTGTCTCTTCTCTCATAATTCCTATATATACTAGCCTTTTTGGATTTTGTACAGATCTCTCCACCTGAGTATGGTGAAGCCATGCTCAATTTTTACCTTGAAATAATAAATAATAATCTTTTTACCTTATTCATGATTTCATTAAGTGCATCTTATGGTTTTTGGTCTTGTATAAGTGTATTTTGCTTACCTTGACATGTTATCCTTCCTAGTGCTTTGTGTAGTTTGAAATCTCTCTTTTGTAGGTCAATAAGAAGTGTCTAATGTGGATTAAAAGTATAGTGAGTATTATATTCATTAGTTTTTATAGGATACCTAGTGTCTAAGTACTCTATCGAAGAGAGTAGCCAAAGGAAGAGGGACACCACTATTGGAGAAGATTTTGAGAGAAAAAGGTTGATATTAGAGACTCGTCTTGACAAGGAGATTGAGTTGGCAAACCAACATTTGACACAATCTATCATGATAGTAGAAAATTAAGTTTCTAAGTGTGACATTCCTCCACTTGTATCTAAGCCTCATGAAGAACTTCCTAAAACTAGCTTCACAAGATGGAAATAAGTAGTGGCAACTTATGGAAAAAAGAACAAAGGATGTCTAAGTGGAGAAGTTAGAAGTGAAAAGAAACTTTAACCTTAACAACTCCCTCCCACCCTTCCTCAAGAAACCTTTTTCCCTTCATCTGAACTTCCTTCTACTTCCATTCCTAATGAAGATCCTATTTTCCCCAGAGAGAAGCTATTCCAAGAAAAACTTGACAAAAGAATTAAGGAGTTGCAACTCAAAATATAGAATCTCTCATCTATGCAAGGAAATCTTGTAGTAAATTAATTAATTGAAGCTAATGTGGATCAGTTGATTGAGGAGAAATCATATTCTAATGGTGAGGAATACATTGCTCCTTGGAAGCCTTCTTGGCCTAAAGTTCCTAGTTTTGAGATGCCTAGTATTGGTACCACTAAGATGGAGAAGGAGATAAAAATTTCAGATTGGATTGAGGATGAAGAGGAGATAAATTATTGTGAGGAAACATCAGATTGTGATGATATTAAAGATGAAATTCTTTGTGTTAAAGAAGAAGATTTGGAAGAGGTTCTTTTGGATTCTAAAGAAGAAGAGGAAGAAGTTTCACTTATTGTTCCCCTTCATGATGCTAATCAAAAAGAGGATGATGACTTGTGGCAGAGATTTGAATATATTTAAGATGAAGTTGAAAGCCTCATGGGGCCTAAAATCCCTTTGGAACTAACTACAAGAAATGGTAAGCAAGATGACATGTTTCAAGAAGACATGTGGCATATTTATATGCAAATGTTCAAAGAATATGAAGCTAGTGAGAAGGCAAGAATTCTAAGAAAAAAATCCCAAGATGTTGAGGAGAAAGTAGGTGTTGAGAGGTGTCACGATCAAGAGAGTCTAAATCATGATAGAGTAATCTATGATGGCTATGAGTCTTTTGAAAATGGTTTGAAGATTCATTCTAGAACCACATGTGAAACTGCTCCTACAAACATTAAGAGGGAGTTTGAACAAGAAACACTCCTAGAATTCCATGATACAAGACTTATTGTAGGGTTTGAATAGGTTGTAACAAAAAAGAAGAATGATGAAGTTTTTCAAGAAGACATATACATTCAAGAAGCTGTTCCATTCATAGAGGTGTAAATCTGCCTTGAGGAGACAAAGGAGCAACAATATGAGGCATGTTTCCAAGGTTAAAAAGAGTTCATGTACTTTGGAGACTTGTTTGAGATGATCCAGAGGATTTTCACTCTTCATATGGTTTGAGATAATTAATTAATATCTTATTTAAATGGTTTTTTAATTTTACCATAGAGTATATTTAATTAATTAAATATTATATTTAATGGTTTTTTTAAATTTTACCATGGGATATATATTTAATTAATTAATATCTTATTTAATGATTTTTTTAATTTTACCATGGGATATATATTTAATTAATTAATATCTTATTTAATAGTTTTTTTAATTTTACCATGGCATATATTTATTTAATTAAATATCTTATTTAATGGTTTTTAATCTACCATTAGATATTTTATTCTCAAAAATATACTATTCCCACTCCCACATGGATAGTTAAAATAGTCATGAGATATATTTTTAATTCTTTATCCCATAAATTGATGTGGTAGTTTAATCATGGGTTATTTAAGATAATCATGGTTGCATGTTTTCTTTTAAATCCAAGTCTTTATTCCACCAAAGAAATGTGAGGTTGACTTCTTGGAGGTTTGTTAAAGAAAGTCATGAGAATATTTTAATTCTTTAATCTCATGAGTTAAACTCCACTTTATTTTCTCTACTTGCAAAGAATCATACGGTTGGTGGAAAGCTATTTGGTTCATGATTTATTTTAGTGGGGAGATTATGTTTTTATTGTGGTGGAGATTTACAAGCATATTAATCTTTTATTAAAAGATTATCCCAAGTCTTTAACTCCAAGATTATTCAAATACAATGTGGTATTAAATTTGGAAAAGTTTATTGTATGATAATCTTTATTTACCTAGAAAGTGCAAATCTTGATCTTGAATTGCTAATCTTGATCATGGCTTGAGTCTTGGCATACATTTAATCTTGGCATGGAATCATTTTATATAATCATTTCTCATTCAAGTGGGAATTATTATTATTATTATTATTATTATTATTATTATTATTATTATTATTATATTGGAAATTATGTGGTAATTTAATTTTTGAAATCTTCTCAGAGATTCTTGATAGATGTTGTATGTAGAAACATTGACGACAAAGGGTTTATAGCTAGCAAATACTATTCAACATATTATGTGTGAAAGTTTAATTATTTATTATTTATGATAGCATGGATCAATTTTGGCACTAATTCTACACGTAGCGGAAAATCCTAAAGAGCCAACGCCATGCTATCGAAATGGGAAAAATCTCAATTCAAGGGAATTGTTACTACCTTGAAAAAAATTGTTATTGCCTAGTCAACATTATTTTTGCGAATATAAATATAACTGCAAGGTTATTTTATAGAGGCATAAATAGGATTTTGGTAGAGAAGCAATAGATTTATACAGATAAAATTACACAGAGATATCTAGATATAGAGGTACCAGAACCTCTAAGAGATTTATTTTGTTGCATAGATAGATATTTGATATAGAAATAATTATTTACTCAGATAGATTTTTTGTAATCTATCTCAAAGAGGTTTTAATAAGATCAGAACACTCATAGAGTGGACTTGGGAATGTAGCTATTTGGTGAACTCCGTAAACAAATCTTGTGTTATATTACATTTTTAATTTCCTCTCTATGATCAGAAATACTTTCAATTTCATTTATTAAAATTATGAAAGTTTTATAATTTAATTTTTGGATTTATTTTAAAGGAGAAATTGAAAATTAAAATATTTTGTTTTATTTTAAATCCGATCCAAGCAGACTATACAAGTTTTTTATAAGCTTGGATTTTTGGATCAGTTTTTAATTATTTTTATAAAATAATTAAGAGATTATTTTACAGAGATAAAATATTTATTAAATGGTTTAGATGAATAATAGATTATATGAGTTTACCAAATTACTCATATTCAAACTTGTTGAGATTTACATTCTGATTAAAAATTTAATTTCTTTTAAATAAATTTTGGAAATTGATATATTTTAAAAAATCCATTTCTTATTTTATTTAAATGAGGAAATAAGAATTTCATAGCCAATTCTATTCTAATTATAGAATTAAGAGTATTTAGTATCCATTTGAAAATCTATGTGATTTATCAATAGAGGTAAATCTAGTTTATGGATCATGAGATGACCCCATCACAAGACATGCTAAGCCAAGGAACAAGGAAGGATCATGAGTCATCTAGTACGACATCCAAAAACAAGCATGTTTGGCACTCTCATCCATCTCATGAATAAGGAGATTCAAGATAATTTCCTTTTGATCTAGGAAGTGAGGTATGTTTGGTTAGATGTACATAATTAGTTTGCTTTCTGTTGTGTCTTGTGTTCCCTAAGTGCTTAGTAGCACAAGTGTGCCTTTACTTTCTATATTTGCTTGATCTTGGTGTGTGTTGTCTTTATTTTATGTGTTTTGAGGTCAATTAGTTGTATTTTTAGTCAATTCAAGGTCTTATCTTGTTATTTTAAGAGTGCTTTTGACTCCCTTTCCCAATGGATAGGATAAGGCTGGTGATCTTTAACACATGCAAGCATGTTACCCCTAGGAATTACCAAAAATATTTAATAAATTTGAAATTTAGTGAAATTGGGTCAAACCTTACATATTTAAACTTTTCTAATGTTCCCATATGTCTAATAGGGTCTCATGTGTGTCTAAACATCTCATCTATCTTTGCTCTAATCTTGGTGTAAGCTTATCTTCCTTATACTTGCCTAGTCAACCCAAGTCAACTCTAGTCAAACATGGTCAAAGGATTAAATTATTTTATAAATATCCCAACATTGTCATTGAAGTTTTTAAAGGTGTTCTTAGGTCATAAATTTGTCCTTTACCATGCTTCATATGCAAAAGATGCCATTTGATCACATTTTTGCCTCATTAAATGAATTATACAGATTTGTCAATTAAGAATATTTATCACCAAGAAATTTTATAATGTGGATGGAGTTATAATATTTCAATAAGTATTTATAATTAGTCAATAAGTAGTTTCATGCACAAAAATAGGGAGTTTCCCTTAAAAATAGGCCCTTAATGGCACTTGTACAGATTTGGTGAGCTCACTTTTAGGTGAAAATATGAAAAAAGTGTCTCTTGAGATCTCTAAGGTCTTAAATGTAATTGGTGTGTAGAGAAAATGTTAGATAAATCAAATTTTGCTTATGCTTCTTCTTTCTTGCCTTCACAAGCCAAGAAGGGTCAACTTCAAATGCTTGGTACAGTCTGTACAAATGGATTTGGAAGGAATGATCTTGGGGTTTGAAAGGGGTATTAGTAAGATTAACATACATGGAAATAATTTTGAGTTTCATGGATCCTCCTTTATGAACCATTGTTAAGAATCTAGACAACTTTTTAATGTTCTTGCATTTATGAGGGGTCCCTATTTTGAGCTTGTTTCAAAATATTTTGCTTTGATTAGATAGGTAGGTTATTTTAAAGTGTTCTCAAGGTCATCTAATATGTATTCATAGTAATTTTACTTGTTCTCTCATATTTTTGAGGTCTCAAGAACTCAAGGAGTCTCTTCTAAGCTTGTTTTAGCTAGGCAACCATGGAAGTACATTACAAGCATAATATAGGGGAATATCATGTTGAGTAGGAGTTTTAGAGAGTTTTTTTAAGATACCTATGGTGAAAATTATCCCTTGAAGGACTGGTAAATAATATAGGTCTTCCCATGAGGCCCAAATTATACACATTTTCCACTTTCTCCTTCTCTGTCTGCTCTTTTCATCTACAGGTAGGTGATTTTCATGTTGAGGAAGGTGTTTTGAGGTTGGTATCAAAGTGTTATTGGTGAAGGTCATACATTTGAGGATTTAAAAATGCATTTGAGGTGTTAGGAAGCCTTTAAAAAAATATATTAGTGCTCAATTCTATCCTCTCTGCATGGATATAATGAAATGCATACTTATAGGTGGTCTAAATAGGTGGTTGAACATGAGATTCAAGTGTTTGTACCAAAATATGAAAAAATTGAACATGTCCTTAAGGCCCTAGTAAGGTTTTAGATCTTCAAAATACATACAAAGTACCCAAAGAGCAAGGAAAGTGTGAAATCAATTTGGAAAGGCAATAGACTATGTTTTGTCCTCTTGTCCCTAAAAGGGTAAAACATAGACCCAGGAGATTTTTCAAGGTGACATATAACATGTTTGATAGGGTATTAAAACATAAAATTGAGTGATTTTTTTTTCTCTAATGTGGAAAAGGCTTGTGCAAAAAATGGACTCAAAAGGATTCATGTAAGGTAGTTATTGAGGAACCCAAAGACGCCTTTTGAACCACTGAAATCAAACAATGAATTCTACATGTTTGAGCCTTAAGTATCCATTAGATTTAATAAGAAATCAATGAATTATATTATGTTTGGATGATCTCATGGTGAGTAAGAGACACTAGGAAGCATGAGTGTCATTTGGTTTAGGTTGATATGCAATTATTTAGACCTTCATGTACTTACTCAATTCATACACATGCCTGTCAGTAACCTACAACATGAAGTAACCTAAAAAAAAATATATCTAGATTCTTATAAAGCACGAGATGAATCAAATAGATTTGAGCAAGTGAAAGATAAGAATTAATATCTATGGAGAGGTTTTAAATATTATTTTCAATGCTTAAACAAACAAATAACACCTATAGGCATGTTATCCAAACATAGAAAAACACAGTCAATGTGAACCCTATCTTGTGTTTTCAAGGGCATAAAGGGTGTTTGGGAGAATTTAGGGGTCATAAAAATGGAGTAAGATTATGATTACCTTAAATATGTTTAAGAGGATATCCATAATTTATAATAAATGTGAAAAAACTTATACATACCCCTTAAATCTTGAAATACACCTACAATAGTCCTTGTGTAGTGTTGAGCATGGTTGAATGTCAAAATAAGAGGTGAAATTATTTAAGGGATAGAAGATGAAGCCACCTATATAAATACCATGGAATTTTTTAGATAATTTAATCATGAAAAAAATGGAGAATAAATCAAAGGAAGGGGCCTAAATGATGAAAACTCAGTCAACTTGCTAAAAGCTCCACACAGTCTACCTTTAAAAAGCCAGTTTTGGGATTTGAGAGAGATGGATGGTCAATTGACCTAATCAGGGGATAATTTTTTGTGGATATAACCATGATAAATTTAATTATCCTAAACAATGGATTATTTTGTGATACAAACATAGGAAGTTCCCCCTATTTTGTCTCAGATAGGGAAGCGCTTCCTTAGGTGCACAAACCCTGCATTCTTGATAAAAGAAGTAGGAAAATGGGCCAAAAGTCAAGGAAAACTCTCGTGGGGGTTTTTAAGGTTGGAAAAAATATAGGTGATCTTGATAAACCAATAATACAAGGAATAAATTTAATATAATTCTCTAAAATATAAGGTTTGTAGTTATGCAAGGTAGGCAAAATTAAGGCCTAAAGCCCAAATGAGAAGACACCTTTATTTATAGCCTTGATTAGACATTTTCATCAATTGGGTCATTTTTTTGAGGTTTAATTAGATGTTTTTATACTACACAAATGCATTTAAAGTATCAATAAGGGTCATTTTTCTCTAAAGTGCAGGCAAACCTATTAAACAAGGTCTAGGCCTAGTAACAAAAAGGGGATTATTTTCATTTATAGATCTTGACAAGATATTTATAAAAGTGTATAAGTCCTTATTTTGTAGATAAGTTTACCAAGAAGTCATTTCTTGGTTTGAAAACATTCATACCCTGCAAAATGCATGGAAGAGACCCAGGTGACCATATTGAAATACTCAAAACTTCCATGAGGCTTTGAATGGAGAGTTAAGGTGTTTTGGGATTTTAGTGAGGGTATCTACGAATAACTTAGTGGTATTTAGGTATAATTAAAATGTGCCATTTTTATGAATAATGGATAAGAACACATACTTCTCTAAAACCCTCGTAAACCCTAATTCAAACCTAATGGAGGAAATAAGACTAGTATGTCATAAAAAAGACACAATTTGGCCATGAAACTCACTAGAGGTGATAGGGGAATATTCAAGGATCTTCCCCATCCAATTGAGATATACTAAACTTGTATGAATGGTGTACAACAAGGTTTTCTTTGATAAGTTTGTGTATTTTATAAGTATGGAGAGGTTTCAAAAGATGCTATCAACTTTAAGAGAAATATTAGGAATTTTTCCATGTTTTCATGTCCATATATTGAGGTATATAAGATCCTAAGTGTGTCTATTATCTTCTTCATTTTAGCTAATCTAGTGAGAAGATAATGAATATTTAGTGAAAATGACGAAAAATCTAATTGGGAAGCCTTTTGAGGATTGATTCATGAACATGATGACATGGAAACTATTGAAAAGTGGAATTACCCCTTGTGCATGGATTGGGTTGAATAATTAGAAGCATATTGAGTGCCAAGTGTGAGAGGTGCATGAGAGGGAGTTATTTGTAACTGTTTGGGATGATTGCTCATGGCTAGAGGAATATGAATTATTAGAGACCACTCCAATGCCTATGTAGGATTATAAGTAACCCCTCTCCCTTAGATCAATAATCATACCTATCCATTTTCAGTGGTGATGTAATCTAATGAAGATAAATCATGAAGGTAGTTTAATATGCAAGCAAGAAAACATCTATACCACATTTGGAGGAGTTTGATGACTTTGAGAGACATTAGTCCTTATTTTCATTATAATACCTATCTAATTTATAATTCCATGCTATTTTAACTCATTTTTCTTTCTTGAAAAGTGTCTTAGTGTCTCTTGAGCTTCACCTTCTCTCTCTTTTTTCATAATTCATATATATACTAGCTTTTTTAACTTTTATAAAGATCTCTCCACCTGAGTATGGTGAAGCCCTACTCAATTTTTTCCTTGAACTAATAAATAAGATTATTTTTACCCCATTCATGATTTAATTAGTGCATTTTATGGTTTTTGGTCTTGTACAAGTGTATTTTGCTTACATTGACATGTTATCCTTCTTAGTGCCTTATGCAGTTTGAAATCTCTCTTTTGTATGTCAACAAGAAGTGTCTAATGTGGATTTTAGGTATAGATAGTAATATATTCATTAGTGTTTCTAGGAGACCTAGTGTCTAAGTCCTCCTAACCTAGACTCTCTTCAATAACCCATGCTTGAAACATTGATGTAGAAGAAGGAATATCAATTTGATGGATGAAGTGTATGTTTAGTTTCCATTTTGGTTCCAAGTGCATTGCAAGTGGTGTGAGTAGACTATATATTCAATGCATCACCTCCTTAGCTAGGTTTATTTTAGGCTCATTAACCCTTTTCCTCATAAATTAAACTATGGTTATGGTGTGTGGAAGTGGTAAATCAAGGGAACTAGCCCTAATATAGAGGCTCAGCTCAATTTTGGGTCACCCATAGCCTTGATGTGTTCCCATTGTGTCACTTTAATGAGAAGAGACTTGTCATCTCCTCAAGGGGTGAAATTTTAAGTGACAACACTAACCAACCATCATTAGAGGTGTTGATCAAGAGTTATTAATCATAGTTAGCAATGTATATTGCCCTCATCTCCTTGATTATCTCTTGTCATTCTTCCTACATGCCAAAAATATTATTTTCAAGTAAAATTTTAAGGAGTGGTAAAACCATTTATATTTATAAAAAATTAAATATCTTAGACAAATCTTCAACCTCCTTTACATTAGGGTCCCTCCTTCAAATTTCCTTTATCTAGGAATCAATATAATGTGTGCCTTGTACTTTTCCTTGTAGGTTATGTTGTCACTCAATTTTTCAGCCTTTGAGGATATGTATCATCTATCCTCATCCACATGTCATAATGGAAACATATCACAAGCTATGGGTAACCAATAGGTGAGATGAATCTCTAGAAGGGCTAGTTCCCTTGATGCACTCTTTGAAACATTTTCTTACATATCAACTTTACATGATAAGGGTTAACAAGACAAGATAAAAAAAGCTCAAAGGTGATGCAACAATAATAAATTTCATACTATTGACTAAACTTATACTACTTAGATCAAATCAAAGCTTCTTTCACACATAACTTATAACTCAAGACAAATTGTTACATCAATGTTTCACATGCTAGTTTCAAGAGGTATATTGATGTTTAAGAGGGATAATAAATGATAATTTAGAGAATACAATCATAAAACACTTCTAAAACTCTTATACACTAAGAAATAACACTAATAAAGACCTGTAACAATTACTCTTATGCACACTTTGTAAACAATCAAGGACAACATGCTAGAAAACTTTGACTAGACAAGATAAATAAGTTTGCAACATGACTCAATTATGCAGCATGTAAGTATGAAAATTCAATTTCTTATTGATTTAAGAGACATTAAAATACAAAATTGGCTAGGGTTTCACCATGACCAACAAAGGTTACCCAAAAAGAGCCTAAAAAGTCACGACTTATAGCATTTGAGAGAGAAGTGAGAAAAGAGAAGTACAAAGGTCACTTAGAGACTTTTCATGATGAGAGAAGGGGTTAAATTTGCATGAGAGGATAATTTTAAACTTATCGTGCAAGGTTATAAAGTAAAAGTGTCAATATAAATCTTGAAACTCTTGAAAGGTGGCATGAAATTCCTTTTACTGGCCCAAAAAACTATCTTCATCAATAACCCATTTTGCAACATCCCAAAACTAACTAGGGATAGGTATAATGATTTAAATAAGAGGGAGGAGTTTTATAAATGCTTCTCCATGCATTTGATACATTCTTAATCACCCAGATTCCTCTACAAATGATCCATCACTATTTGTAGTCAAAGAAACTCCCTATTTCACACACCTTGCACACTTAGTTTCCAAAAAGGATTCAATTCTCATTAAAATCCATAAAAGGGGGTTAATGACACGTGTTAATTCCATCCATTTCCTTAGAGTCATTAGGTACACTTTAAAAATAGGTTACTTGAAGTTTTTTACCCTTCTCACTATCATGTTCACTATGCTAGTTTAACTGGCTGATATGGAGCTACTTGTAGGAACACTTAGGATTTTTTTGTAGTATTACTGGTAATAGTGAGTTATAATAAATCATAATATCACTCCCAAAGTTTATTTTTCCTCTTGAAAGTCCATATAACCTGCACAATGCACAAAATAATAAAAGAAATCCATTCTGTACCATGTTTATATAGGTAGGGTAGACCAAAATTTGATGAGTAGGAGATCTAAAGATTCCTCTACAACATACATCCACTTTCATGGTTATTTAATTTAATCCCATTTGGATATCTCTCCATCCATTTTTTCTTAGTCGGGTCTCTATCCAGGGTTTAGTAGGGTTTTAGGTCCTTTTTGCTCTTAGGCTTTATTCATAAAGATGGGATGCTATAAATTCCAAAACAATTCACTAGATCAGATTTAAATACCCTTGATAACCCCTATAAACTTCCTATATCTCCATGCAAAGTGCCAAAGGAGATGTGAGCATCTCAATTTGCTTACTCGAGCATTTCCTTTCATTTACATAGGCCTAATGTTACATTTGAGCCAAAATTGGCCTCCCCTATGATTTATTTGTAATATGTAAGATTAAAAACATATATCATGACCCTATAGACATGATCAAAAAATTTATAATTCTCTCCTATATTTGGAAATGAAAGTGGCTTCTCATTTGGGCTTTAAGCCAAAACCCTACCTAAAAGGCCTGACTGCAACTTTGGGGTTCTAGCCCACTTTTTTGAGATTCTTCCTTATGTGCTTGATTATTCATGATAGTATAGGTATGTTTCAACTTCACACACATTATTTAAATGTCCCTATATATTTTGGCCCACCCTTTTCACCTTTCTTCTTTAAAAATGTAGGTTTTATGCACAAAGGGAGTGCCCTCTCTTTGAGACAAAATAAAAGGAACTTCCCTTTTTTACCCAAACAAACCAAGTGGTGGAGGAACTTAAAAAAGTTGTGGGGAAATTATACACAAAAAATTATCCCTTGTTCATCCCATTTGACCTTCCAACTCTACTAAAACCAAAATAGACCCCTGTAAAGGCAGACTTGTAGGGTTTAGGATGTAGACTATGTATTGCTTGATTGGGGATACTTCTTCATCTATTTACATGTTATTGGTGTATCATGTATAATTAATTTTATAAGTGATTATCATTATTTCTAACCCTTTCTAAAACTCCTCAAGTCATGTCCTTGAGTTGACTGGTTAAGGTGTTGACTATGTTTCTTATATTTCTTCTTCAATAGTAAATCCTGTAGGTGGTCATGCTTGTTTGAAACTTAGATATAGTGTATAAAGATATTATAAAGGTGTTTATGACTACAACGAGTCATTTATATACCTTATCATTCATGTTCATACCTTCCAACCACTTTGTTCAAGTTCATTGTCACCACTCAGTCAGCTGTAGGTGAGCATTTTGCATGATGGGACACCTGTAGGTGTAGATTAGGTCCCCAAACAATTCATATCCACCTCTATTAATGATTACTTAGATCATGAATTCCATTTTAACTATTTGGAACCATGTAACCTTTATGGCATGGTTTAGTTCCAACTTGGAATACAAAGTCACTCAAAGGTTCAATTTTTATAGATGTCAATGCAAGATTTAGTGTTTAAATAGGCAACTTTGATCCTTCCAACAACCATCCTCCACAAATCCTCTTGACTCCATATTTTCTAGATCTCTTCTCTTCAATAGAGGCTACAAGTCATACACATTTATATGCTTCAAATCTGTTTGTAACCTTATTATTAGACATTCACAAAATGGCCCAGACCTCTATTTTCACCTTTTAGGGAAAAAGTCCCTAAACTCAGTCATCACCTCTTCAAAGATGGTTTACACTTCCATTTTCCCATTGACACTTCAGGAAGGTCTGTCATGATCAAAAACACATAATAGGACTCCAAGGAAGGTTTTACCACTTATTTCAATGCTTTAAATGACTCTTTATCTCTCTATGGCACCACCTGTAGGTGGGCATTTGTATGTATACATGTAGTAAGAAAATTTGGGTAGTATGCAAGATATATATGTTTATGATAAATTCTATGCCCTCACCAAGTGTTCAAATTCACTCTTAACACTCTAAAATATTGAAATAATTATCAATATCTCCCTTTCAACATGATGTCCTTTAGAGGGCACTTGTAGGTGCACTTTGAGTTGTATGCAGGCAATGAACATGAAATGATCCATATACTAAGGAAAATGGATCCATAGTGAATTGATATATTCCTCAAAGTATCTACATGAAACATTATTATGTCTCAAATTTTGTGATAAGTTCATACACCTCATTTTGATGTCTTCACTTCTTATAGGCACCTATACGTGCATATCTCTATTATATGATTGTGTATGTGACTGAGGTACTAACACAGTCCTTTATTATTCCAAGTGAAGGTTCTTACTTGATTTTTTTGATATGATAATATATTTAACATCATGATATTTTGTTGACAATTCCATGAATCATGCTAAATAGGTTTCATATACGTGATTCCATATGACTGCAAGTGAGAAAGGATACAGAGTTGACTGTGAGCATGACAAAGATGCAAGTTTGATCAAATCATGATGTGTTGAAACCAAATGTGGAAGGGGGAGTAATTATTGTATTGAGACGTGGGAAACATCATATTCCATTCACATGAGACTTTTATAGAGAACCAAATTTTCTACAAATAAGGAAAACCTTGATTGAGACCTCACATGGTGACACCTTCATGCAACATGAGATGAATTTCCTATCAAAACACCATGAAACATGAAACCAAGCATGGAATAAATTTGAGGAGAGATCCAACATCATCTCTAATCAACACCAATCACTAAATTTTATGAACTCTTCTAAATTAGAGAAAAAAATATAGGGTGCAGGAAATAGTGAGCAGAAAAACATAGTCCACTTTTTATGAAAATGAAGATCTCTGAGTATAGTATCACCCCCTAAAAGTGTTTGGTCTAAAACCTCTTCTATTGGTTATACCAAGCATGAACCTCCTGACAATTTTTGTGTGTCTAAAAGGGTGAGTAAGGATTAAAATGGTTTTGGACCTTTTTTAGAACTTTCAAAGCATATCAAGTGATGACATGAGTCTAAGGAAGATTAAGAGACATTACATGACCTTGTCCCATGTGTCACCCTCCCTCATGGGTTGTACAAGTGCCAAACTCCTTTTTTAGTTGTTTTCTTGATTTTTAGTTAGATAACATACAATATTTAGATGGAACTAACATTCCTAATAAGGAATCTAACTTCTTGGATGTTTGAAAGGAAACTAAGACACTTGGACATCTTGAAAACCATACCACTTGTATTTATGACCCCTAAATGGCTATTAAATGACTTAAAATGACATATAAACTAATTAGACCATGACTAAGGCTAAAAAAGCATCAAATTACATTAAATGGACTATAACATACCCCATGACAAAATATTAGACCCCTAAAACATTTAAAAATCAAATTTTTACCTATAAGGGTCTAAATTTGACCTTATAGTCAAATTTGGTCAACAAAATGGTGACTCATAGGGGTAGTATGCCTACTATACTAAAGATCAATAACCTTATCCTATCTATGGGATAAGATAATCAATGAATTATTGAATACAACTAGTAAGGAATTACCTAAAACACACACACACAATAACCACACCACACTAAACAACACAAAACAAAGTAAGAGACCAATAAGACTCACACATATGCATAAGCACTTAGGGAAAATAAGAAAAATAACAACTATGTACAAAGAGAGAGGAGAACCTTAGTATCAATGTTAAAGATAGATCTCATTGACTGGGATATGAATCTCCTCTCCATCCAACTTTGAGAGTTGGAAAGCATTGTGTTGCTTACATTGAGTGATGACATAGGGGCCACTCCACAAAGCATCAAACTTTGTGTGTTTTCTAGTCTTAGCCCTATATTTATCCCACTTTAGAATTTTGTCTCCTTCTTGAAAGTTTTTGGGTATGGATTTCTTATCAAATTATCTATTTATTTGATCTTGATGAGCTCTCATAGTTTGCATAGCTTGATCCCTTGTTTCTTTAAGCTCCATCAACTCACATAATATGTCCTCCATGATTTCATTTTCCATCAACTCTAATTGGTAAGTGAGATATAAATCTAGTAATTCAATTGAGATAGGCAATCTAGCCTCTCTTCCATAAACAAGTGTATATGGTGAGTTTTCAATGGCTCTCTTAGGGGTGATTCTATCAGCCCAAAGAGCTTCTTCAATTTGGAATGCCAAGTTATTTGGTTCTCTTTCATTATTATCTTAATAATCCTAATTATATTCTTATTAGTAGCCTTGTCTAGTCCATTCCCTTGTGGATTATAGTTTGAGGAAGTACTAAGACAAATACCATGTTTCAAAGCCCACTCAATTGTCTTCATTCTAAGAAATGCTAATGCATTATCTAAAATGATTATTGAAAGAGCCCCAAATCTTTTCACTATGCCTTCATAAAAGTTTGAAACTAAAATTGCATTTTCTTCCTTGAGAGATATAGCCTCCACCCATCTTGCAAAGTAATCTGTGCCAACTAACACCCATTTGTGACTAGCACTAGAAGGTGGGTTGGTTAAGCCTATTAAATCTAGACCCCATTGCATAAAAAGTCAATCTACTTGTATTGGATGAAGAGGTAAGGCTGCAATATTTTTTTCCATCAAAGAGGTCACATTTATAACATTTCCTTACCCAAGCATGAGTATATTTAACAAACTAGGCCAAAAATAACCAGCTCTCATAATCTTAGCAGATGTTGTCCTTGGAGAAAAGTGACCACTTATTGGTCCATCATGAAAATAAAATAATATATTCACAACCTGATCTCATTCAACACATCTTAATAATAAACCTAAGAAATCTTTCCTAAATAATACTCCATCAACAAGTATATAAGGAATAGATTGTAATCTAAAGGACCTTCTTTTGGCTCTATCTAGGCCGTATGGGCATTCAACGATTTGAAGAAAATGGATCATTTTTTATGTCTAAATCCTTGTTGGTGAAGATGCAACTGTCATAGGATCATCTTGAAGTTTTATAATAGCTTCATTATGTTCCTTTAAATCTGAAGCAAGGTGTTTAAATAATCCCTTCCCTTTCGCTAGCTTGGTTGTCTTGATTTTGACATCATATTCCATTACTTTTGTAATCCAACCGGCCCTTTTTTCATTAAAATATATACTCAAAAGAAAGAATTTGACATTAAGATGAGGCACCAATATATGACTCTTATTGTTTAATAAAATGTGCCTAAATTTTTTTAGACTTCTAACAAATGAAATTACTTGCTTCTCTACATAAGTGTACCTTACCTCATAGCCTTCCAATCCTTGACTAAAAAAGGAAATAGGCTACTCCAAGTTTTATTCATTTGATTGAGTGAGCATGATAGAGATTACCTCTTCATTTCCAAAAGTATATAAGTTGAAATACTTTGAGAAATCAAAACTTATAAGAGTTGGAGCTTAAGCAATAGCTTGCTTGATCTTTTCAAAACTCTTTTTCCTTTTCCTTGGCCAAGTAAACACTTTATCTTTCCTTAGCATAGAGGTTAGAGGCTTGAATAAATTATAAAAATTAGAATTCAATCTCCTTATGGAATTGATTTTTCCAAAGAATATTTTCAAACCTTATTGTGTTTGGGTAAAGTCAATGCCAAGATTACACTCACCCTTTCAGGATCTATGGATAAACCTTTCTTTGAAATAATGTGTCCCAAAAGTTTTCCTTCATGGATAGTAAACACACACTCTTTGGATTAAGAGAGATTCTAAACTCTCTACATTTCTCAAAAATATTCTTAAGATTATTCAAATGATCCTTTGCATCCTTGGAGAAGACCTTGATATCATCAAGATACACCAACACTATATCATTTATTAGGCCTTAAAAAGCCATATCCATTGCACATTAGAAGGTTTACCCAACATTAGAAAAAAAAAGGCATTTTACTATAAGCATATGTGCCCCATTTAGTGGTAAATGTTGTCTTGTATTGATCTCTTTCTTATACCAAAATCTGATTATACCCTGAATATCAATTAAGGAGTGAGAACCTTCCACTACCTACCAAAACATGCAAAATTTTCTCCATGGAAGGAAGAGGATAATGATATTTCAAGGAAACTCTATTCAAATCTCTAATGTCAACACATAACCTGATTTCCCCATTCTTATTCCTTATCAAGACTTAGTTTATCAACCAAGAAGAATTCTTAATGGGAAAAATGATCTTAGACTCAATCAACTTTGCAAGCTCCTTCCTCGTAAGAGGCTCAATCTTAGGATTGATTGGCCTTTGCTTTTGATTGATAGGCTTAACATTTTCATCTAAATCTATGGTATGTTGAGATAAGTTTAGATCAGATCCTATTAAATCAATATATTCCCATGCAAAGTTATTAGAAAATTCTTTGCATAATTCAATGAAAGCATATCTTTCTTCTCTAGTACATACATTCCCAAGAGTAAGCAACTTATATTAGAAGATTTGTACTCTCTTATAGTTTTTTATTTAGTAGACATGGTTGCCTTTTACTTCTTCAACTAGGCATCATCATTGAAAATAATCTCAAGTATGAATAATTTTTTAGGGAGCTTGTTTGTCTTCAATTGTATAATATACCTTACATATTGTTGTTGTATTTTTGACTAGTGTTTTGAGAAAAACTCAACCTCCTCTTGTAGAAAGAGAGATATTTGATGGTCATTATCAAATACTTTCTAATTAGTGACATTATCATGTATAGAGGGCCTTATAATCACTTTGAGTTGAGGCTAGTTCTTCTCATCTCTTTTCCCCTTTGGAATGTTAAACTTAGCTTCAATGGCTACCAACCTATCAGTATGTTTGTTATCTTCTATTGGTATAGATTGAATGTTGAAATCTTGGAAATCTTCTACAAGATCCCACACTCTATGCATATAGGACTTAAGTAAGGAGTTCTTAGTCATATTTTGACCTCTCACTTGATTGATAATCAACTCACTATCACTTTAAACTTTTAACTCTTTCACACCTCTTTTCCTAGTTCACTCAAGGCTATGAATGAGGGCTTCATATTCTACTACATTACAAGTAAAACTGAAGTGAAATTTGAGAGTAGAGTAATACCTTTCCTTGGATGGGATAGTATCATTGCTCCACCACTTGATCCAACCTTTATTATTGATCTATAATTAAATATTCATGTGTGACTTATTTATTTCATCCACAACATTGATAAAAGGATTGTTAATCTTGAATGGCTCTTTGGGAGCACTTGTACCTTATGGTGTAGCATATAAAGTTAGATATGTAGGATCTGGTCTTGAATTCTAAGCTTTTTGATTTTGATGCACCTTAGGAGCTGAGTTAGACCCTCCTGGCATTGGGGTGATGGAGGAGTCAAAACAAGTACTTGATTTATCCATTGTACCTCTTCAATAACCCTCTTCTTAGATCTAGTTTTAGAGGATACACTAATATTCACATTATTTGAAATTCTCAATTGATTTATGGGACAAAATTATTTCTCTAAATGATTCATAAGAGTATAATCAGGTTGTGTTTGTCTATTTTCCATTCTATTTTATATTGGTACCTCAAAAGTGGTGACTTGAGGTATTTAACTACTTTGCATTGTCATTACTTGACTAGGCATTTCATTAGTATATGCAATTTGGCCTTGATTTTGGTCATAAGAAGGATACCATGGTTTTTCTTGAAAAAAAATGTTTTGAGTAGGCACAAGATCTATAGAAGATGATGGGACATTAGGATTGAAACTTTGGTAAGGTCTAGATTGAGTTATTTGACCTTGTCCTTGAGCATTACCTTTAAAAGGAAGCCTACTTGCTTGTCTAAAATGATTGTAAGGCTAATAAGGCCTGTAATTTTGGGATTGTTGTCTTTTGAGAGAAACCAACTCATTAGTAACATTTTGAAACAATTTATTGACTTAATTAATCTCATTGGTAGGGGCAAGGGTAGACTTCTCTTGGCTATTAGGCAAAGGATCCAAGGTAGGTAATGTAATTTGACTAGGAGGTTGTAAATAGGAAAAAATGTCATTGATGGTCTAAGAGTAATCTTTCCCACTTAAACAAGATAATTTTCAACATTAATAGCTATCTCATAAGCACCAAGTAGTGTATCCCCACCCATAGATTGAATCATCATGGCTACATCACTATTCAATGCCTTTAGATAATACAAAAAGGCATGATTTGGATTAGGTCACACAAGGGCTAGGATTCTATCCCATTTATTTGAAATATAGAATTGAAATCTTGCATGAAATCTTGAAAGGCCCTCTTGATAGTGGTCAATTACTCAGCTAGTGACAAATAATCAATCTTCTTTTCAAACCTGTTAGATAATTGATTTCTTAGTTCATTCCATGAAGTAATGAAAGCATGAGGTAGAGTTCCATACTAATCTAAATCTTTCATTTTGAAAGACAATTCCAAGAATCTAATGGCTACTTTTTATTGAGTGATATTAGGATGTTGTAAATTTTTTCCATGTTTCTAATGTGTTCAATAGGAGTAATAGGACCTTCTCCACTAAAACATGGAACACTTTTAAGGGCTACTCCAGGAATTTGGTCATATTGGGAAAGATTCAAAGGAAATGATCTAGTGAAGGTTACAAAAGGTATATTTATAGCCATATTGGAATGTAGATTGTGAGTATTAGGGGTTGAACTAAGTATAAACTTGTATTTGTTAAAAACTAACTCCCTTACATAAGGATGAGTATTCATAAACCTTAACCTATTAATAGAACAACAAGGAAATTGCACAAACTCAAAAGGTATACCTTTATCAGTAGATCTAGTGGTCACATTTGACATGGAAAATTAGGAATGATCATCAACCAAAGAGTTGAAAACTTAGTGGAGTCACCAGGCACTGAATATATATGTTCTTATAACTTTAACTATGCTAAGATCAACACCAATATTGGATAATATTCTAGGACTTAGAGTCCCATCAAACATGCCAAAAAATATTATCACTCGGATTTACACCCTTTGAGGAGATGTCTTATCTCTCATCATCTAAGTGTCATAATGGAAACATCTCACAAGCTGTGGGTAACTAATAGATGAGATGAATCTCTATAAGGGCTAGTTCCCTTGATACACTCTTTGAAATACTTTCTTACTTATAAAATTTACTTGAAAAGGGTTAAGAATACAAAATAAAAATAAATAAAAGGTGATGCACCAATAATTAATTTCATCCTATTGACTGAACTTATACTACTTAGAGAAAATCAAAGCTTCTTTCACACATAACTCACAACTCAAGATAGATTGTTACATAGATGTTTCACATGTTAGGTTCAAGAGGTATATTGATGTTTAGGAGGGATAATGAATGATATTTTAGATAATACACTCATAAACCAATTATAAAACTCTCATACACTAAGAAATAACACCAAAAAAGACTTGTAACAATTACTCTTCTGCACACTTGTTAAATAATCAATGACAACATGCTAGAAAATACTATCTTCCACTAGACAAGATCAAAAGGATTGTGACATGACTCAATTATGTAGAATTTAATTAGGAAAATTAACTATATTATTTATTCAAGATACATTCAAATACAAAATTGGCTAGGGTTTCACCATAACCAATGGAGGTTACCCAAAAAGAGCCAAAAAGTCACTACTTATAACATTTTAGAGAGAAGTGAGAAAAGATAATTCCATAGGTCAATTCAACACCTGTCATGCTGAGAGAAGGGTTTAAATGTGCATGAGAAGATAATGTGAAACTGATCATGCAAGGTTAGAAAGTATAAGTGTCAATTTAAAGCATGAAACTCTTGAAAAGTGGTATGAAATTCCTTTTACTGGCTCAAAAAATTGTCTTCATTAGTTACCCCTTTTGAAACATCCCAAAACTAAATAGGGATAGGTATAATTATTTAAATATAAGGAAAGGGGTTAATACATGCTTCTCCATGCATTGGATTCATTCCTAATCACCTGGATTCCTCTAAAAATGAGCCATCACTATCTGTAGTCAAAGAAATTTCCTATTTCACACACCTTACACACTTGGCTTCCAAAAAGGATTAATTTTCTCATGAAAATAAATAAAAGGGAGTGAATTACATGTGTCAAGGTAATCTATGGCCTTAGAGGCCTCAGAAACACCTTAAAAATAGCTTACTTTAAGTTTTTCACCCTTCTCACTATCATGTTTAATATGCCAATTTGACTGGTTGATTGTAGGAACACTTAAGATATTTTATGTAGTATTAAATGGTAATAATGAGGTATAATAAGTCCTAATATCACTCCTAAAGTTTATTTTTCCTCTTTAAAGTCCCTAGAACCTAAAAAATTCACAAAATAGTCAAATAAATCCATTATATATCTTGTTCGTATGGGTAGGGTAGCCCAAAAGTTGATGAGTAAGAGATATGAATAGTCCTATACAACATAAATCCACTTTATGGTCATTTAATTCCATTTGGATAGCTCTCCATCCTTGTTTTCTTAGTTGGGTCACTATCTAGGGTTTAGTAGGGTTTTAGGTCCATTTTTGTCTTAGGCTTTATTCATAACTATGGAACGTTGGAACTAACAAAAAATTTAAATAGAGAAAATTTAAAGACCCATATTAACCCCTCCAAACTTTTTTGGATCTCCATGAAAAGTGCCAAAGGAGATGTGAGCATCTCAAGTTGCTTACTCGAGCTTTTCCTTTCATTTACATAAGCCTAATGTTGCCTTTGAGCCAAAAGTGGCCTCCCTTATGATTTATCTATAATATGGAAGATTAAAAATATCTATCATGACCCTATAGACATGATCCACAATTTTATAATTCTCTCCTATAGTTTAAAATGAAAGTGGCTTCTCATTTGGGCTTTAGGCCAAAACCCTACCTAAAAGGCTTGACTCCAACTTTGGGGTTATAGACCACTTTGTTGAGATTATCCTTTATGTTCTTGATTAATAATGATGATATAGGCATGTTTCAACTTCACACACCTTCTTGAAAGGTTCCTTTAGCTTTTGGTCTACCCTTCTCACCTTTTTTCTTCAAAAATTTAGGTTTTATGCACAAAGGAAGTGCCCTCTATCTAAGCCAAAATAGAGGGGAATTTCCATTTATACCCAAAAAAAACCAAGTTATGGAGGATATTAAATAAGTTGTTAGGAAATTATACACAAATATTTATCCCTTGGTCATCCCATTTGGCCTTCCAATTTTACCAAAAACCAAAACAGACCCCTATGAAGGCAGACTGTATAGGGTTTAGGTGTATCATGGGGAAGACATTGCCATTGTCAAAGTGATTATAATGCTTTATAAAACTCCTCAAGTCATGCCCTTGAGTTGATTGGTTAAGGTGTTGACTGTGTTTCTTGTGTTTCTTCTTCAACAATAAATCTTGTAGGTGGTCATGGTTATTTAAAACTTAGATATAGTGTATAAAGATCTTCTCAAGGTGCTTATGACCACACCAAGTCATATATATAGCTTATCAGTCATGTTTATACCTTCCAACCACTTTTCTCAAGTTCACTGTCACCACTCAGTCAGCTGTAGGTGAGTATTTTGCATGATGGGACACCTATAGGTGTAGATTAGGCCCCCACCTAGTTCATACCCACCTCTATTAATTATTCTTTAGATAATGAATTACATTTTCACTATTTGGAACCATTTAACCTTGATGGCATGGTCTAATACCAACTTGGGATACAAAGTCACTCGAAGGTTCAATTCTTGTAGATGTCAATGTAGGATTTTAGTGTTTAAATAAGCAACTTTGAGCCTTCCAACAACCATCCTCGACAAATTCTATTGAATCCATCTTTTATAGAGCTATTATCTTTAGTAGAGTATACAAGGTATGCACATTTAGATGATTTATATCTCTTTTTAACCTTGTTATAAGAAATCCAAAAAATGGCCCAAACCTCTATTTTCACCTTTAAGGGAAAAAGTCCCTAAACTCAATCATCACCTCTTCAAAGATGGTTTACACTTCCATTTGCCCATTTGACACTTCAAGAAGGTCTGTCATGATCAAACCCACATATTATGACTCAAAGGAAGGTTTTAAAACTTATTTCAATTCTTTAAATGACCTTTTAGATCTCTATGGTAGCACCTATAGGTGGGCATTTGTATATATATATAGGTAGTGTTGACCAAATTTGATTTTTAGGTCAAATTAGGCTAACCCTTTGTAAGAAATTGAATTTTCAGTGTTTTATGGAATTTAATATTTGGTAATAAGGTATATCATAGTTAATTTAATGTTATTCGATGTTATATTAGCATTGGTCATTAATTTTATTAACCAACATGTCCTTTAGAGTCATTTTAAGGGTCAAAATTGAGAATTTAATGACTTGTATAGATTTATAGGGAAGCGTGAAGGTTAAAATAGGTTTTTTCACTTTGCATGTGTCCTAATAATTCTTTGGTAACTATTAATAATTGAAAATTAGCAGGTTCCTCAAGAAAAAGGTAGTTTTCTTGCAAAACTTCAGCATTTAATAAGGTGTGTAAAATTGTATAACGTCCTATAGTTTGAGATGTTATAGTAATGTATATTGGTATTCCATACACTCAATTTAGTTATAATTTTGATTAAAAACTCAAAAAAATTATTAAAAATACTTATCTCTCCTTCCACTAGACTTGGCAAGTAAAAACAGTCTTCAGGTTTATACTTGGTATGGTCAACATGAGAGGTTTCAAGAAAAATGCTCTTAGGGGTATCTTATAAACTTATTTATATTAAATTTTATTTTTTTTTGTACATAAATGGTGGTCTGAGCTTTATGAACCATTTTTAAGAAGTTAACCTTTCAAATTTGCTTGTCAATCTATGTATCTTATAGGTTTTACCTTGGTTTGAGAAATTCCATAAAATATAGATACTGATATTGATTATAGAGGATGTTAAAATCCTTATTAATATAAATCCAAACATTAATTTCATGCCTTGAAACATCTTATAGGTGCCTCAACCATTTGCTTCATCTTAGCTAGTCAAAACTGGCATATTGGACAAGCTAGTGAGAAGGGTGAATATCTTAAAGTGAGGTTATTTTAAGGTGTCACTAATGATTATACAGAAATGGAAGGTATTTATATGTGTCATACACTCCATCCCATGGAGTTTAATGACCAACTAATGCCAAATTTGAAGCCAAGTGTGTAGGGTGCACGGAGGAAGAGTTTTCTGGATTACAGATGATGATATCTCCTTTCCAAAAGTTCTCAGAAGACTAGGCATGCAACCAATTCATGGAGAGGCATGAATGAGACCCTCCCCTTTCATCCCAATCATTATACCTATCCTTAATTAAATAAAAAACATTCAAACAAGGCCAATCATGAAGGTAATTTTTCTGAGCTAGAATGAGGAGTTTTATGCCACTTTATAAGAGTTTGATGACTTGGATGGACACTTGGGATTCATAAAATTACATGATTCATCTCATATCCTCTTCTCATTCACAATTAACTACTTTTCTTAGCTTTACAAGTTTCTTTTTTACCCTTGAACTTCTCTCTTCCTCTCTCTCTCTCAAATTCTATAAGAGCTGCCATTTTGGCCTTTGTAATCTAATACCATACTAGGTATGGTGAAGCCATACTAGTTTTGAAATTATACTTACCTTAGATAATAAATTAAATTCATTTTTGATTTCATATATCAGCTTGTTAAAGTGTGTGAAGAGATGTATAGCGAATGGTTAAGAGATATTCATTTATCCTTGGTTTCTCTCAATCCTTCCATGTTTGTTGCAAGGGATTCCATGCCTAACATGTCATATGAATTTTTGTGAATCATATGGACTTATTATTAAGTTTAAAAATAAGTTTTATCATATACAAAATGATCTATGTTTCCACTTACCTTAGATATTCTTCATATATGGCACCTTCATATTGAAATACTGATGTTAGTGCACTCTAGGACTCTCAAGTTAGTGTTATATGTCTTGTCTCAAAGTGATAGAGTAAAATAGTCTTATGGTAAAAATATTGGTGCATCACCCTCTAGAATAGGTTTCATTTCATTCTAAATTTATCCCTTTTATCCATAAGCAATCATTTAGTATAGGTGAAAGCATTTCAAGGCACATATACGGAGCTAGCCCTTTATTCTAGAGATTCATCTCACCAAAATTGACTACCCACAACAAGTGAGATGTTTCCATCATGCCACTTTGATGAGGAGAGCTGAGACATCTATTTAAAGGGTAAAAAGCCAATTGATATTAGTTTTTGACATGCCTGGTGGGACTCTTAGTCTAAGAGGTTGAGAGATTTTTGATGTTGTTTTTCAATAACCAACTTTAGAGGCATCTATCTAAGCATCAATGGTGACTCTGAAGTTATATCAACTGGTCAAGAAACCTAGGTATCCATTTTGAATATTATTTATGATTATTCTTTATGTTTTTGATTCCTAATTAAGTTCCATTTCTGACCTTGGTGTTCATCCCACACTCCATTTCCAACTCCGTCACCTCAAATCCATAAACCTATACATCAACTTTCCACCTCACCCCTTCTTGAAAAAGAGCCTATCTTGAGAGAAGAAAGTGACGAAGAAAAATCTCAATTCATGGCTGATCAAGAAGACCTCATGAGTGACTATGAGGAAGAAATCACCATAGGGACTCCCCTTAGTGAACAAAAGGAAAATTCACAAGATTTTGCCTCCATATTTGAAGGGATGTGTGTCCATTAAGTAGACTCTAATGCCTTCATTTTTGAGGGGATGTTTATTCATGAGGAATGTGGCCAAAACTTGAAGAAGGGGATGTTTGAAGAAGATTCCATGTCTAATCATGAAGTAGTAGATGACCATCTCAAGCATGAGATGGTGTGTAATATCAAAAATTAAGGTCAATTCACTCCTCAAGAAATGGTAGTCCTAAGAGAGTCTCATGAGACTAAGGAAGAGGAAATAACCCTTGAATATGACACTCATGATGAAGAAGATTTATGGTATAAGTTCAATGCCATATGCAAGTAATTTGATAGTTTGGGTAATTTTTTTTCTTTTCCAAAGGATTGCATAGTTAATGACAAGTTTGCAAATGATTTTAAGCATGATATTAAGTGTTCAATTAAACATGAGAATGAAATTATTTCTAATGGTCAAGATATTGCTATCATGAAGCCATTTGAGGATGCTAGCATACAAGAAGTTGTAGACATGGATAATGATAACAAGGATGATAAGATTTCCATATTGTCAAATTTGCACATCAAGGACCAAGTTCATGAGAAGGATGATACTATTTGGATGTAAGAGGATTTCATTTCCTTGGTCAACCTATTTGGAGATGCTTGGTTCTAATTGAACCTCATGCCAATGAAGTTGGCAAACACCATGAAGAAGATGGAGGAATCAATGCTAAAGTATAAAAGGCTACATGTTGTTGAGTATGGAGCCCTTTGGGTTTATCACATGACCATAAGAATAAATTTTGGGGGATTAAAGAGCTCCAAAGATGTGGGGGGCATAATTTTTATGTTTTCCACATGTGAGCGGAATATTCCTTATATTCCTAATTTCTATGTATTCCATATTTCATGGAGTTAGTTGTTAGATAAATTTTCCCATGTTTACTTCCTTATTTTGAGGAAGCTAATTATTTTTTGGAAAAGGGAACTCCTTCCTTATTGAGTGGAGTTGGTTATGATCACATGTTCATGGGAAAATGTGCCCTTATAAGGTAGAGAAGATGAATATGGTGAATTTCTCCTTCAGAGAGCTTTTAGATAGGCTTGATGAGGTGGAAAAAGGTTGTCACATGTTGGATAATGCTTATCTTGGATAAGCATTGCATATTTGCTCCTCATTTTATGGATTTTCTTCATTTTTATATATATAGGGGGTGGTGTGGCCTTTAGAGGTTGATGGTTTATTTGTAGGGTGTTTCTTTGAAGATCAGGTTCAAAGTGCAGGTGTTTTGCAAAGTGTAGGTGTTCATTACAAGGTGTGCTTTAAAAACTTGTGAGATACATCATTGTGCAGGTGCAAGTGAAAGTGCAATTTTTGTGCAAAACTTTTTTAAAATAGATTTTTCTATCTCTATGAGAGTTCATTGTAATTTTTTTTTAGATTACTGATTTATTTGAGAACTTTCATTGGTGGATGTAGCCCACATTGGGTGAATCACGTTAGATCTGTGTTATTTGTGTTATTTTTATCTTGATCTCATTTATGTTTTCATATTAATGGTGAATTAAGGAATGTTTCCATGGTGAATTTTATTGCATAGAATTATATCTAGTTTATGGTAATAATAGATCTAGATTTATAAGTGTTTTATTCCTAACAACTGGTATCAGAGCCATTGGTTATGTGTTTTGCTGAAGTGGTAAATCATAAGAAGGTTATTAGCTTGAGTGGGAGCTATGGGAGAAGAGATCAGATTCAGAGTTGAGAAGTTTGATGGTAAGCATTTTTCTTTGTAGAAAATATAGATGGAAGATTACCTATATCAGAAGGAACTTCAACTCCCCTTGGAGGGGAAAAGAGGACAACCTGTAAGTATGAGTGATGTAGATTGGTCATTACTTGATAAGAAGGCATTAGGAGCCATATGGTTATGCCTTGCCTCTTCTATTACATTTAACATTGTAGATTATATAACTAAAAAGGATCTCATGGATAAACTTGGGAAGTTATATGAGAAACCTTCAGCATCTAATAACATTTTCTTATGAAAAGATTGTTTAACATGAAAATGTCTAAGAATGGTTCAGTTGCTAATCATCTAAATGATTTTAATATGGTTGTAAGTATGTTACTTTAGTTGGAATCAAGTTTGATGATGAAGTTAGAGCTTTTATAATATTATTTTCTTTGCCTAATAGTTGGGATAGTTTAGTTATGGCTGTGAGTAATGCAGTCCCTGCCAAGGGAAGCTTAAAATTTGAGGATGTTGTAGGGGTGATCCTTAGCAAGGAGATGTGAAGGAAAAACACTGGTGAATCATATTTAGGTAATTATTTATCCATTGACACTAGAGGGAGGAAAAATGACAAGAGCAAAGGTAGCTGAGGAAAGTCAAAAGGTAGATCTAAGTCCAAATCTAAATCCAAGATGATATGTTGGCATTGTGGGAAGAGTAGACACTCAAAGAAGGATTGTTGGTCACTTCAGGATAAGAATGCCAACAAAGAGGATATAAATGAGGTAAATGTGACATTAGGTAAACCATGTCAAGATGCCTTAATTCTTTCTATGGATAATTTTTCTAGTCTTGGGTATTAGATTCATGGGCTTCTTTTCATGCCACCCCACCTAGGCATTATTTTATTGATTATGTTCAAGAGAATCTAGGACATGTATATCTTGGTGATGATGAGCCATGTGAGATAGTAGGGAAAGGTTATGTTTTGGTTAAGATGTAGAATGGGAACACATGGATCCTTAAGGATGTTAGACATGTGCCTATGCTGAGATAGAATTTGGTTCCAGTGGGGTAATTGGGTAATGAGAGATGTTTAGTATTATTTATTATAGATTTTTGGAAAGTTTCCAAATGTACTCTTGTGATCTTGAGAGGTAAGAAAGTTGGTACTTTGTATTTCACTAGTAGTGTTGATTCTATTGATTTAGTTGTTTTAGATGGAGATGCAACTATGTGGCACTATAGGCTCGGTCATATGAGCTATAAAGGCCTACATATCTTAAAATATAAGTTGCATGGATTGAAGGATCTAGATCTAGACTTATGTGAAAATTGTGTGTACAGGAAACATAAGTGGGTTAAATTATTGAAGGTTGGACCCATAAAGAAAGAGTACAAGTTAGATCTGGTACATTAAGATATATGGGGACCAACTTAGGTATCTTCTATTGGTGGATCTAATTATTATGTTACTTTTATTGATGATGTAACTAGGAACATTTGGGTTTATTGAATTAAAAATAAATATGATGTATTTAACACTTTTAAGAAGTGGAAAGCCTTGGTTGAGAATGAAATAGGTCTCAATTTGAAATGTCTTAGATTAGATAATGGAGGTGAGTTTTTTAGTAATGCTTTATTTGATTATTGTTCCAGCAATGGAATCCATAGGCAAAGAATAGTTCCAAGAACTCCACAGTAAAATGGAGTATCTAAAAGGATGAATAGAACAATAATGGAATGTGCTAGGAGTATGAGGTTACATGTAGGGTTACCTTTATAGTTTTGGGTAGAAGTAGTTAACACGAAAATATATCTGATTAATAGAGGACCTTTTATGCCTTTGGATGGAGGCATTCCAGAACAATCTTGGTCTAGTAAGAATGTTGATTATTCTTTTTTAAGAGTCTTTGGATGTGAATCATTTGCTCTCATCAAGAAAGAGGATAGGACCAAGCTAAAGGCTAAATTAGATAAATGCACATTTTTTGGTTATGGTGAGGATGACTTTGGTTTCTATTTATGGAGCATTAAAGATAGGAAAATATTTTGGTTTATAGATGTAGCCTTTAATGAAAAAGTCATGCATAAGGATCAGTTGTAGGAAAAAGATCAAGAATAAAAAGAGTACACAGTATTGGATGACATAGAAGATGGAAAAGTATCCAAGGATTTAGTTTAGGAGCCTTCTACATAAGGACCCAAAACTCCTATGGTAAGAATATCTTCTAGGGTAAGAAGAGCACTTAAAACATTTTTCTCCTTCTTTGAATTATTTATTACTCACTGATAATGGAGAACCAGAGTTTTATGAGGAAGCAATGTAGGTAGATACCAACTTGAAGTGGTAACAAGCCATGGATGATGAACATAGATCTATCATGGAAAACCAAACATGGGATTTGGTAAGGCTACCAGAGAGTAAGTGTGCAATACCAAATAGGTGTATCTTCAGAATAAAAGAAGAGGATCAAGGGAGAAAAAGGTATAAGGCCAGGATGGTGGTCAAGGGGTTTGAAAAAAAAATTAGGTATTGATTTTTATGAGATTTTATCTCCTATTCTAAAAATGACTTCTATTAAGATTGTTCTTGGTTTAGTTTTTGTTGAGTAGAATAGTTAGATGTGAAAATTGCATTTCTTCATCATGATTTGGATGAAGAGTTGTATATGAAGTAGCCATAGGGATATGAGGTTAAAGGGAAGGAGAGTTATGTGTCCAGATTAAAGAAGAGCTTGTATGGCCTTAAACAAGCTCTAAAATAATGGTACAACAAATTTGACTATTTTATGTTAGAACAAGAATATCAAAGGTGTAATTCTGACCATTGCATGTACATCAAACATTTTGATGATGGTTTCTTTATTATTTTATGCTTGTATGTGGATGACATGTTTACTGGAAATAACATACATCATATTCATATTCTAAAGAAACAATATAGTGACTCCTTTGCCATGAAGTATTTGGGTGCTACAAAGCAAATCCTTGGCATGAGGATTACTCGTGACAGGAAGGAGAGGAAGCTAGTTTTATCCCAATCAGAGTATGTGAAGAAAGTCTTGGAAAGGTTTAGTATGTTGGATGCTATATCTATTGGTACTCCTTTGGTAGGCCACTTTAGATTATCAAAGGAGTAGTGTCCCAAGATGAAAGCTAAAAATATTAAGATGTTCAAGGTACCTTATTCCTCAGTAGTTGGTAGCTTGATGTATGCAATGGTTTGTACTAGGCTGGATATTGCCCATGTAGTAGGAGTTGTGAGCATGTATATGAGTGATCCAGATTTTGAGAATTGGCAGGCAGTGAAATGGATTCTTTGATATTTGAGAGGAACCATTGATTTTTCATTATGTTATGGTGGATCAAATACCACTTTGCATGGTTATGTGGAATCAGATATGGCAAGGGATACTGATAGTAAGAGGACTATGGTAGGATATATATTTATTGTTGGAGATACAATGGTTAGTTGGATTTCTAGGATACAGAAGGTTATGGCTTTGTCAACCATAGAGGTAGAGTATGTTCCTGCTATAGAGGCTAGTAAGGAGATGATTTGGTTACAAGAGTTGTTTTGAAATTTGGGGCATAAGAAGTTGGGAGACTACACAGTTATAGTCAGAGTGTTATTTATTTGGCAAAAAACTTTGCTTTCCACTCAAGGATAAAACACATTTAGTTATGGTATCACTTCATTAGGATAGCTTTGGAGGAGAACTTCATGAAGTTGGAGAAGATTCATACTAGCCAGAAGCCTACAAATATGATGACCAAGGTGGTCACATTGGACAAGTTGAGATTTGGTTGGCTTTAGTGGTCATGGAGCAGTGATAGATTATGTTCAATAGAAATGGTCTCCAAGTGGGAGATTTTTGAGTATGGAGCCCTTTGCGGCTATCACATGACCATAAAAATACATTTTGGGGGATTAAATAGCTCCAAAGATAGGGGGCATAATTTTCATGTTCTCCACACGTGAGTGGAATATTCCTTGTATTCCTAATTTCTATGTATTCCATATTTCATGGTGTTTGCTGTTAGATACCTTTTCCCATGTTTACTTCCTTATTTTGAGGAAGTTAGTTATTTTTTGGAAAATGGAACTCCTTCATTATTGAGTGAAGTTGGTTGTGATCACATGTTCATGGGAAAATGTGCCCTTGGAAGGTGAAGAAGATGAATATGGTGAATTTCTCCTTGGGAGAGCTTTTAGATAGGCTTGATGAGGTGCAAAAAGGTTGTCACATGTTGGATAATGATCATCTTGGATAAACATTACATATTTACTCCTCTTTTTATGGATTTTCTTCATTTTTTTATATATATAGGGTGTGGTGTGGCCTTTAGAGGTTGATGGTTTATTTATAGGGTGTGGCTTTGAGGATCAGATTCAAAGTGCAGGTGTTTTGCAAAGTGTAGGTGTTTATTACAAGGTGTGGTTTAGTGACTTGTGAGATACAACATTGTGTAGGTGTAGGTGAAAGTGAAATTTTTTTGCAACACTTTTTTATAAGATATTTTTCTATCTCTGTGAGAGTTCATTGTAATCTTGTTTTAGATTACTGATTTATTTGAGAACTTTCATTGGTGGATGTAGCCCACATTGGGTGAACCACATTAGATTTGTGTTATTTTTATATTAATTTCATTTATTATTTCATATTAATGGTGAATTAAGGAATGTTTCCATGATGTATTTTATTGCATAGCTTTAGATCTAGTTTATGGTAATAATAGATCTAGATTTATAAGTGTTTTATTCCTAACACATTTCTCATTAAATATCTCATGCCATGAAGCAAGGAACATTTCATACTTCCCCTTTGATCTAGGAGGGATTTTTTTATCTCAGGTTAGTTAGTGGTTGAGTTAATTTTTTAGTTTGATGTGTATGTGTTCCATAAGTATTCATGAAGCACAAGTGTGTTTTGTTTAGTTTCTTATCTTATGTGTTGCTTTTTGTTGGTTTCTCCTTATGTTTTATGTGTTGTCAAAGGCAAGGTGTGTGTCAAAATTCATGTACATATGACTCCATAGTCCAATGGACTAATAAGGTTACTGGTCTAGTTAGTATAACAGTCATACTACCCCTATGAGTCACCAATTTGTTGACCAAATTTGACTTTTAAGGCAAATTGGGGCACCCTAGGTAAAAACTTGAATTTTAAGTGTTTTAGGGAGTTTAATATTTTTTCATAAGGTATATCATAGGTCATGTAATTTTATTCAATGTTATATTAACCTTGGTAATTAATTTTATTAGCAAACATGTCCTTTTGAGTCATTTTAGAGGTCAAAATTGAGCATTTAATGACATATACATATTTCTAGGGAAGTGTGAAGGTTAAAAGAAATTTTTTCATAGACCATGTGTCCTAATAAGTCTTTGGTAACTGTTACTAACTAAAAATTGGTAGGTTCCTCAAAAAAAGGGTAATTTTCTTGTAAAACTTGAGAATTTAATGAGGTGTACATAATTGTCGAAACCTCCTATAGTTTGGGGTATTTTATTAATTTCCATTAGTCTTCCATAAACTCACTTCAGTAATTATTTTGATCATAAATTCCAAAAAATTAAGAAAACCACTTATTTCTCCTTCCACTAGACTTGGCAAGCAAAAGTAGCCTTCAAGTTTGTACTTGGTATGGTCAGCATGAGAGGTTTCAAAAAAAATTATCTTGGGGATGTATTCTCAACTCATTTAATTTCAATTTGAATTTTGGTTTTAGAGGAATGATGATCTAAGCTTTATGAATAATTTCTAAGAAGTTGACCTTTCAAATCTGCCTACTAATCTATGTACCCTATAAGTTTTGCTTTGGTTTGAGAAATTATGTAAAATATAGCTATTGATATTGACTATATATTATTTTCACATCATTTTAAAGATAAATCCACATATTAATTTCATGCCTTGAAACAACTTATAGGTGGTTCAACCATCTGCTTCATCTCAGCCAATCAAAACTGACATATTGGACAAGCTAGTGAAAAGGGTGAATATATTCAAGTAAGGTGATTTTAAGGTGTAACTAATTATTATAAGGACATATAGGGTATTTAATTGTTTCATCCACTCCATCCCATTTATTTTCATGAGCAATTGATACCAATTTTGAGTCCAAGTGTACAAGGTGCATTGAGGAAGAGTTTTCTAGACTACAGATGATGACAGCTCCTTTATAAAAGTTCCTAGAAGACTAGGAATGAAAAAAATGAATGGAGAGGAATTAATGAGATATTATCCATTCATACCAATTATCAGAGCTATCCATAATTATTTATGAGGCATTCAAATAAGGCCAATCATGAAGACAATTTTTCTGAGCCAGAATGAGGAGTTTTATGCCACTTTGCAAAAGTTTGATGACTTGGATAGAAAATTGGGATTACTTAAATTGCATGGTAATTAATATATCCTCTTATCATACACAATTAACTAATTCTCTCAGCTTTAAAAGTGTCTTTTTGGCCCTTGGACTTCTCTCTTCCTCTCGCTCTCTCTCAAACTCTATAAGAGTTACCATTTTGGCCTTTGTAATCTAATACCACAATAGGTATGGTGAATCCCTATTTTTTTGACATTTTAAATGCCTTATAAAATAAATTAAATTCATTTTTGAGTTTATATATCAACTTTTTAAAGTGTGTGAAGCGATGTATAGTGAGTGGTTACCAAACATTCTACAAACAAGGAAAACTTTGACTGAGATCTCACATGGTGACACCTTCTTACAACATGACATGACTTGCCTATAAAAACACCATGAAACATGAAATAAATCATGGATATAATTTGAGGAGAGATACAATATCATCTAGAATCAACATAACTAACTAGATTGTACAGACTTATCCAAACTAGAACAAAACTTATAGGGCATAAGAAATAGTGAGCAGAAAAACATATTCAACTTGTTAGAGATGATTCATAAATCATAGTTAACCAATATTTGAAAAATTTATATAAAAATTAATATATCTAAGTGTAATATCATACTCCAAATTCATTTGGTTTGTAACCTCTTCTACTGGTCATTCCAAACATGAACTTGCTGACCATTTTTGTGTGTCTAGAAGGGCAAATAAGGAGTAGAATGGTGTTGGAAATTTTTATCACTTATAAAGCATGTCAAGTGCTGAGATGAGTTTTAGGAATATGAAGAGATATTACATGACATTTTTCCATGTGTCACCCTACCTCATGGACCATATAAGTGCCAAACTCCTTTTTTAGTTGGTTTTTTAATTTTTAGTTAGATAACTTGAAAAATTCAGATGGGAATGACATTATTGACATGCAATCTAACTTATTGGATGTTTGAAAATAAACTAACACACTTGGACACCTTAAAAACCATGCCACTTGCATTTATGACCCCTAAATGGCTATTAAGTGACTTAAAATGACATATAAAATAATTAGACCATGACTAAGGCTAAAAGGCATCAAATTACATAAAATGGACTATAAAAATCCCCATGAAAAAATATTATACACCTAAAACAACTAAAAATCAAGTTTTTACCTATAAGAGCCCAAATTTGATCTTAGAGTCAAGTTTGGTCAATAAAATGGTGACTCATATGGGTAGTATGCCTACTATACTAAAGATTAGTAACCTTATCCTATCTATGGGCTAAGGGAATCAATGAATTCTTGAATACAACTAGTAATGAATTACCTAAAACACATACACAATTACCACACCACACTAAACAACACAAAACAAAGCAAGACACCAACAAGACTCACACATGTGTATAAGCACTTAGGAAAAACAAGAAAATTAGCAACTATGTATAAAGAGAGAGGAGAACCTTAGTAGCAATGTTTAAGATAGATCACATTGACTGGGATATTAATCTCCTCTCCATCCAACTTTGAGAGTTGGAAAGCATTGTGTTGCTTACATTGAGTGATTCCATAAGGGCCACTCCACAAAGCATCAAACTTTATGGGTTTTCTAGGCTTAGCCCTATCTTCATCCCACTTTTGAATAATGTCTCCTTCCTAGAAGGTTCTTGGCATGGATTTCTTATCAAACTATCTATTTGTTTGATCTTGATGAACTCTCATAGTTTGCATAGCTTGATCCCTTGTTTCTTCAAGGTCCATCAACTCACATAATCTAACCTCCATGCTTTCATTTTCCATCAACTCTAGTTGGTAAGTGAGATATAAAGTTGGTAATTCAAATGAAATAGGCAATCTGGTCTCTCTTCCATAAACAAGTGTTTATGGTGAGTTTCCAATAGCTCTCTTGGGGGTGATTCTATTAGCCCAAAGAGTTGTCTTCAATTTGGAATGCCATGTTTTTTGGCTCTCCTAAATTGTTCTCTTGATAATCCTAATTAGATTATTATTAGTGGACTTAGTTAGTCCATTCCCTTATGGATAATAGTTGGAGTAAGTACTAAGATAAATACCATGTTTCAAATCCCAATCACTTGTCTTCATTCCAAGAAATACCAATGCATTATCTGAAATGATTGTTGAAGGATCCCAAAATCTCATCACGATGCCTTCATAAAAATTCAAACTAAAATTTCATTTGATTCTTTGAGAGCTACATCCTCCACCCATCTTGTAAAGTAATATGTGCCAACTAACACCCATTTGTGACTAACACTAGAAGGTGGGTCGGTTAAGCCTATTAAATCTAGACCCCATTGCATAAAAAGTTGGTCTACTTGTACTGGATGAAGAGGTAAGGCTGAAATATTTTGTTTTCCATCAAAGAGGTCACATTTATGACATTTATTTACCCAAGCATGAGTATATTTAAACAAACTAGGCCAAAAATAACCAACTCTCATAATCTTGGCAACTGTGGTCCTTGGAGAAAAATGACCACTTGTTGGTCTATCATGAAAATAAAATAATATATTCACAACGTGATCTGATTCAACACATCTCAATATTACACCTAAGAAATCTTTCCTAAATAGTACTCCATCAATAAGTACATAAGGAATTATTGTAATCTAAAGTACCTTCTTTTGGCTCGGTCTAGGCCTTATGGGCATTCAATGATTTGAAGAAAATGGATCATTTTTTATGTCTAATCTTTGTTGGTGAGGATACAAATATAATAGGATCATCTTGAAGGTTTATAATAGGTTCATTTTATTCCTTTAAATCTGAAGCAATGTGTTCAAATAATCCCTTCCCTTTCACTAGCTTGGTTGTCTTAATTTCAGCATCATATTCCATTACTTTTGTAATTCAACTGACCCTTTTTCCATTCAAATATCTACTAAAAATAATTTCTTTGACATTAGGATGAGGTACCAATATATGAATGTTATTGTTAGATAACATGTGCCTACAATTTTTTAGACTTATAACAACTAAAAGTACTTGCTTCTCTACATAAGTGTACCTTACCTCATAGCCTTCCAATCCTTGACTAAAAAAGGCAATATGCTACTCCAAGTTTTCTTCATTTGATTGAGTGAGCATGGTATAGATTACCTCTTCATTTCCAAAAGTATACAAGTTAAAATCCTTTGAGAAATCAAGACTTACAAGAGTTGGAGCTTGAGCAATAGCTTGCTTGATCTCTTCAAAACTCTCTTTCCTTTTCCTTGGCTAAGTAAACACTTTATATTTCCTTCGAAGAGAGGTTAAAGGATTGAATAAATTATAAAAATCAGAAATAAATCTCCTTATGAAATTTATTTTTCCAAAGAATATTTTCAAACTTTTCTTGTGTTTGGGTAAAGTCAATGCCAAGATTACACTCACCCTTTCAGGATCTATGGATAGAACTTTCTTTGAAATAATGTGTCCCAAAAGTTTGCCTTCATGGATAGTAAACACACACTTCTTTGGATTAAGAGAGATTCTAAACTCTCTGCATTTCTAAAAAATATTCCTAAGATTAGTCAAATGATCCTTTGCATCCTTGGAGAAAACTGTTATATCATCAAGATACACCAGCACTATATCATTTATTATGCCTTCAAAATCCATATCCATTGCACATTGGAAGGTTTCCCCTACATTAGATAAAACAAAAGGCATTTTACTATAGGCATATGTGCCCCATTTAGTGGTAAAGGATGTCTTGTATTGATCTCTTTCTTTTACAAAAATCTGATTATATGTTGAATATCCATCAAGGAGTGAGAACCTTTCACTACCTACCAAAACTTGTAAAATTTGCTCCATGGAAGGAAGAGGATAATGATATTTCAAGGAAGCTCTATTAAAATCTCTAAAGTAAACACATAACCTAATTTCCCCATTCTTATTCCTTATCAAGACTTAGTTTATCAACTAATAAGAATTCTTAATAGGAAAAATGATCTTAGACTCAATCAACTTTGCAAGCTCCTTCCTTATAAGAGGCTCAATATTAGGATTGATTGGCCTTTGATTTTGATTGATAGGATTAACATTATCATCTAAATATATGGTATGTTGAGATAAATTTAGATTAAATCCTTTTGAATCACTATATTCCCATGCAAAGATATTAGAAAATTATTTTCATAATTCAATAAAAGCATATATTTCTTCTCTAGTACATACCTTCCCAAGAGCAAGCAACTTATATTTGAATTTTTGTACTCTCTCATAGTTTTCTTGTTTAGTAGACATGCTTGCATTTTTCTTCTTCAACTGGGCATCATCATTTAAAATAATCTCAAGTATGAATAATATTTTAGGGAGCTTGTTTGTCTTCAATTATATAATCTAGCTTCCATATTGTTGTTGTATTTTTGACTAGTGTTTTGAGAAAAACTCAACCTCCTCTTATAGAAAGAGAGATATTTTATGGTCACTATCAAATTATTTCTAATTAGTGACATTATCAGGTATAGAGGGCCTTACAATCACTTTGAGATGAGTCTAGTTCCTATCATCTCTTATCCCCTTTAGAACATGAAACTGAGCTCCAATTGTTGCCAACCTATTATCATGTTTGTTATCTTATGTTGGTATAGATTGAATGTTGAAATCTTGGAAATATTATACAAGATACCACACTTTATGATTATAACACTTAAGCAAAGATTTTTTAGTCATATTTTTACCTCTCACTTGATTCACAATCAACTTACTATCACCATAAACTTTTAACTCTTTCATACCTCTTTTCTTAGCCCACTCAAGGCCATGAATGAGGGACTCATATTCTGCTACATTAAAACTACAACTAAAGTGAATTTTTAAAGTAGAGCAATACCTTTCCTTAGATGGGGATACTAACATTGTTCTACCACCTGATCTAACCTTGCTTCTTGATTGATAAAAAAATAACTACCATAAGCCATCTATAGTTTCATTTGGCTTCATCAAATTTGGCATGAAAGACTTCTTCATGAAGGCAATACACTCCAAAACCATCTTCCTTTATGAATTTCTAAGGATCATGTTCATAGTGTTCAACTCCCCATTCATCTAGATGCATATTAAAAACTCCTTCAAGAGTAGAAGTCAGAGATTGATCCATGTGAAGTTCTTCCTCATCAAGAATAGTATAATTTACACTTGCATCTTTAGGCATGTAGGACTCTAAATGATTGTGATGAAGAGGTTCTAATTTAATTTTTACCTTGGTGCCATACCTTGTTTTGATAACCATATATGACCAATTTCCTACCAAGTATCCAACTATCTTAGCTGTAAACTCTCTTGACAAACAAATAGAAAGTATGGGGGTAAATATACAAAAACTAAATAATGAGAGATGGAGAAATTAGTACAATAATGTAAATTCAAATATAGATTCTTGACTACTCCCAACATTTTTTTGGTGACCTATCCAATTGTAGACTTTATTAGCCATTGGTTCATACTTGAGGCTTGGTTTATCCGCTATTGACTTAGGCATGACTGAAGTACTAAACCCACTATTTATGATACTATTGTGAACTAAACAATCAAAAATGATCAATAATAGATAAAAAGGAGTAGTATTATTAGTTTTATCTACTTGTATATGAATGGGCTAAGTTCCATTAACCAAGATAGCATTTTCTACCCTTGTTCATCCAACTAGTTTACTTAGTCCAACCAATTCCTTTTGGAGAATATCCTTTTTTACTACTATTATCAATGAGTCCCATAATTAAATATTAATTTGTGACTTATTCATTTGATCCACAACATTGATATAATGATTGTTCATCTTGAATGGCTCTTAGGGAGCACTAGTACCTTATGGTGTCGCATATAAAGATGGATGTGTAGGAGCTCGTCTTGAATTCTAAGATTTATGAGTTTCCTACACCTTAGGAGCTGAGTTAGACCCTCCTACCATTGGGGGTGATGGAGGAGTCAAAACAGGTCCTTGTTTTGTCCCTTGTGTCTCCTCAACAACTGTCTTCTTAGATCTAGTATTAGAGGATACACTAGCATTCACATTGTTTAAAATTTCTAACTGATTTATGGCATAAAATTCTTCCTCTAAATGAATCATAAGAGTATAATAAATTTGTGTTTATATATTATCCATTCCATTTTGTATTGGTACCTCAAAATTTGGGACTTGAGGTACTTGACTACTTTGCATTGCCATTACTTGACTAGGCATTTCATTGACATATGCAACTTGGCCTTGATTTTGGTCATAGGAAGGGTACCATGGTTATTATTAAACAATTTTTTTTGAGTAGGAACAAGATATTTATAATATTATGGGGTATTAGGATTGAAACTTTGGTAAGGTCTAGATTGAGTTATTTGACCTTGTCCTCAAGCATTACCTTGAAAAGGAAGCCTACTTGCGTGTCCAAATTGATTGTAAGGCTGATAAGGCCTGTAATTTTAGAATTATTGTCTTTTGAGAGAAACTAACTCATTAGTAAAATTTTGAATAAAACTCTTTACTTCATAAATATTATTGGTAGGGGCAAGGGTAGACTTATCTTGGCTATTAGGTAAAGGAGCCAAAGTAGGTAATGTAATTTGACTAGGAGGCTACAAATCAGGAAATAATGGCATTAGTGGTTTAGGAGAAATATTTCCCAACTTGAATAAGATAATTCTAAGCATTAATAGCTATCTCATAGGCACCTGGTAGTGTATCCCCACCCATAGATTGGATCATCATGGCTACATCACGATTCAATGCCTTTAGGTGATACAAAAAGGCATAATTTGGAGTGGGTCTCATAAGGGTTAGGATTATATCCCATGCATTTTGAAATATAGAATTAAAATATTGCATGAATTCTTGAGGGGCTCTCTTGATAGTCGTCAATTACTCCCCTAGTGACAAATAATCAATCTTCTTTTCAAACCTCTTAGACAATAGATTTCCTAGTTCATCCCATGAAGCAATGGAATCATGAGGTAGTGTTCCATACTGATCTAAAGGGTTCCCTTCAAAATATAATGACAATATTCTAATGGATACATTATATTAAGTGATATTATGGATGTTGTAAAAAATTTCCATGTTTCTAATGTGTTTAATAGGAGTAATAGGACCTTATCGACTAAAACATGGAACACTTTTAAGAGTTGCTCCAACAATTTGGTCATATTTGGCAAGATTCAAAGGAGATGATCTGGGGAAGGTTAAAAAAAGTATATTTATAGCCATATTGGAATGTATATTGTGATTATTAGGGGTTGAATAAGGAATAAACTTGGATTTGTTAAAAACTAACTCCCTTCTATAAGGATGAGTATTCATAAACCTCAACCTCTTGATAGAATAACAAGGCAATTGCACAAACTCAAAAGTTATACCTTTAGTAGATGACCTAGTGGTCTCCTTTGGCATGGAAAATTAGGACTGATCAGAAACCAAAGAGTTGAAAACTTAGTATAATCACCAAGTACTAAATATAGATGTTCTTGCAACTACAACTACGCCAAGATCAGTACCAATCTTGGACAATCTTCTAGGACTTAGAGTCCCACCGGGCATGCCAAAAATTATTGTCACTTGGATTTGAACCCTTTGAGGATATATATTAGATATCCTCATCCAAGTGGCATAATGGAAACATCTCATAAGTTGTGGGTAACCAATAGGTGAGATGAATCTCTAAAAGGGCTAGTTCCTTTGATGCACTCTTTGAAACACTTTATTACTTATCAAATTTGCATGAAAATGGTTAAGAAGAAAAAATTTAAAAATATAAAAGGTGATGCACCAATAATTAATTTCATTTTATTGACTAAACTTATAGTACTTAGATCAAATCAAAGCTTCTTTCACACATAACTCACAACTCAAGATAGATTGTTACGTAGATTTTTCACATGTTAGGGTCAAGAGGTATATTGATGTTTAGGAGGGATAATGAATGATATTTTGGATAATACAATCATAAAACACTTCTAAAAATCTTATATACTAAGAAATAACACTAACAAAGACCTATAACAATTACTCCTCTGCACACTTTGTAAACAATCAAGGATAACATGCTAGAAAAAACTATCTTCCACTAGACAAGATCAACAAGATTGAAACATGACTCAATTATGCAGCATGTAAGTAGGAAATTTCACTTTATTATTGAATAAAGAGATAGTAAAATAAAAAATTGGCCAGGTTTTCACCATAACTAATGAAGGCTACCAAAAAAGAGCCCAAAAATTCACTACTTATAGCATTTGAGAGAGAAGTGAGAAAAGAGAACTCTAAACGTCACTTGGACAATTTTAATGCTAAGAGAAGTGGTTACATGTACATTATAGGATAATTAAAAACTTATAATTCAAGGTTAGAAAGTACAAGTGTCAATCCAAAGCATGAAACTCTTTAATAGTGGCATGAAATTCCTTTTACTAGCTCAAAAACTTGTCTTCATCAGTTACCCCTTTTGTAACATCTTAAAACTAACTAGGAATAGGTCTAATGATTAAAATAAGAGGCATGGGTTTATAAATGATTTTAAATGAATTGGATGCATTCCTAATCACCTATATTCCTCTAAAAATGAGCCATCACTGTCTATAGTCAAAGAAACTCCCTATTTCACACACCTTGCATACTTGGCTATGAAAAAGGCTTCAATTTCAAATGCAAATCCATACAATGGTGTGAATGCCATGCATCAACACCATCCATGTATTTATAGGAATAAATAACACCTTAGAAATATCTTACTTGGAGTTTTCCACCCTTCTCACTGTCATGTTCACTATGCTAGTTTGACTGGCTGAGATGAAGCTACTTGTAAGAACACTTAAGATATTTCATGTAGTATAAAATGGTTATAGTGAGTTATAATTTTGATCTATGAATTTGAATCAAGAGAGGATGGTTATTATGGTGTTAGTTATAAAATGAAAACAATATGAAATAAACACACTAATAACATAACATCTCTAGGCCTAGATAGTAGGGAGAGCTTAGTTGACAAAAGCAAATGACAAGCACAACTAAAAAGTAAGGAATGAAAACACAAGAATTCCTTTCACCTTCCTTGGATACTCAAAATGCCTTTTTAATGGTGGATTTCTCAGCTTATGATTCAAGAGGTCTTCTTAAATGGAGTGTGGCTACCTTCATCTCCTCTTGGCACCTTTGGCTTGTGGCTTGTCTTGGCTTGGAATCAATTTGGCATTATAACACTTGTTGCTTGAAGATTTTTGGAACCAATATTGCATTATAAATTTACACTAATTAAGCTTTGAAGATATTTGAGCATAATAACTTTGCACCAAAATAACTTAGAAATGATGTTGTGAGGCCTCCTATTTATAGATTTTTGGATTTAGATAGAATCAAGTTGAACCATCCATCTCAAGATTGAGATGTGTGGTTAAGGATTAAATAAATGTTTTAATTAAAATTTTTAATTATCCTCATCATGGAACTGGAAGAAGGGGCAATTAAGAGGCATGGAGGTCATCATGGAAGGCATTGATGAGGCATGGGAGGCATGAATCCTAATATTTGTGTCATTTATGGCCTAGGGATATCTTCCCAAGACATGAGGTCACTTGATGATGAAAATATTCAATATTCATTTCCAAAACAAATTATTCAACAAGTTTTCATGGAGTTTTTTATTAGGCCTTGATTTGGGTTAATTAGCTCTTAGGCATGATTAAGCACATTGTACACAAATTACCCAAATTGATCAGAATGCCTTGTTACCCAAGATTGAGATGTGTGGTTGAGGATTAATTCAATTTTGTAATTATCCTCATCATAGCATTGGAATAAGGGACAATTAAGAGGCATGAAGGGCATCATGGAAGGCATTGATGAGGCATGGGAGGCATGAATCTTGATATTTATGGCATTTATGGCCTAGGGATGTCTTCCCAAGAAATGAGGTCACTTGATGATGCAAATATTTAATATTAATTTTGAAAACAAATTATTCAACAATTTTCCATGGAATTTTTTATTAGGCCTTGATTTGGGTTAATTAGATCTTAGGCATGATTATGCACATTGTGCATAAATTCCCTAAATTGATCAGAATGCCTTGTTATTGGTCCTAAATTTGACTAGATTTGAATTGGAAGTCCACATCAGATGCAATGGATACATATTCACATTTAGGATGTTACCAACAATAAATAACAAAGGCATATGTCTTGTGTAAAAGATTTAATAGGGAAGTGTAATCTAGAGCATGCGGGTGCAAATTTGGCATTTTGGTTTGAAATAGAGTGATCAAAGTTAGCTGGCCCATAAATTGCATTACCCCATTTAGGGATACCCTGGCCAAAATCAACACTTGAATATATCAGTTTCACATCATTTTACATGTTTTAATATTTTTAGGTCAAATTGTGCATTTTAAGTAGAAACTGGCCAAAATCTTGATTGGGGGTTATCGATGGCTAGATTTAGGTGTCTACAGTTTGCCCCTATTTGAGAAGATGTTGCAAATTGTAGGCAAAGAAATGTCTTTTGAAAAAATGAGAAATGGCATGTATGCCAAAAAATAAGATGATGATAGTTGAAGAACAAGGCTCCAAATGGTTTTTGGGAAGCCTATGATGATGCCCCCTTGAGGGAGTGTCCGTCACATTTGTTGATGGACGGTCCCTCAAAAAAAAAAAAAAAGGTGGAATTAACCTATGGTTGAGATTAATCCAAATGAGAAATTGCTTGCATGCATTGATGTAAAAATGATACTAATTTATCCAAAGGTGGTTATAATCAAGAATAAAAGTCAAAATAATGATTTTTTCATAGGCGGTTATAATCATTAAGAGGACCTAGATTGGTTAAAGATGATTGTGCCCCAATTAGGGCTGATTAGCAAGCATAACTCAAGGATATAACCTAGAATATAGATTAAAGATGAGTGGGTGTAAAATGATGAAAGATATGAATAGAAGAATAAGATTGATTAGTGTGAATGATTCAGTTATACCTATCAATGAGGATATTCTATTCTTGATTAATAATGATACAACTAGAATGGTCAATAGGTTGATTTGATCAAGGATGGGATGGAAGGATTTGCCAAGGTTCCAAGGAGAAACGTCTATGGCTCCATTGATTATAGACCTTCTTGAAGCTAATTTTTTTTTATAGCATGTGATGTTAGGATTCATAATAGAACACCATGAATACTTGGCCAAAATATGCGTAAGGACTAACAAGCACAACTAAAAAGCAAGGAATGAAAACACAAGAATTCCTTTCACCTTCCTTAGATGCTCCAAATGCCTTTGTAATGGTGACTTTATCGGCTTTTGCTTCAAGAGGTCTTCTTAATGGAGTGTGGCTACTTTCATCTCCTCTTGGCACCTTTGACTTGTGGATTGGCTTGGCTTGGAATCAATTTAGCATTATAACACTAGTTACTTGAAGTTTTCTGGAACCAATCCTACATTATAACTTTGCACTAATTAAGCTTTGAAGATATTTGAGAATAATAAATTTTCATCAAAATAACTTAGAAATGATGTTGTGAGGCCTCTTATTTATAGATTTATAGATTTGGATAGAATCAACCTGAACCGTCCATCTCAAGATTGAGATGTGTGGTTGAGGATTAGTTCAATTTTGTAATTAAAATTTGTAATTATCCTTATCATGGCATTGGAAGAAGGGGCAATTAAGAGGCATGGAGGGCATCATGGAAGGAATTAATGAGACATGGGAGGCATGAATCTTGATATTTGTGGCATTTATGGCCTAGGGATGTCTTCTCAAGAAATGAGGTCACTTGATGATGCAGATATTCAATATTCATTTCCAAAACAAATTATTCAACAACTTTCCATGGACTTTTTTATTAGGCATTGATTTGGGTTAATTAGATCTTAGACATGATTAAGCACATTATGCATAAATAACCCAAATTGATCAGAATGCTTTGTTATTGATCCTAAATTTGATTAGATTTGAATTGGAAGTCCATGTCAGATGTGTTTGATGCGTATTTCCATTTAGGATGTTACTAATAACAAATAACAAAGGCATATGTCTTGTGTAGAAGATTTGATAGGGAAGTACAATCCAGAGCATGTAGGTGCAAATTTAGCATTTTGATTCAAAATGGACTGATCAAAGTTAGCTAGCCCATAAATTGAATTACCCCATTTAGGGATACCCTAGCCAAAATCAGCACTTGAATATATTAGTTTCACATCATTTTGCATGTTTTAGTGTTTTTAGGCCAAATTGTACATTTTAGGTAAAAATTGGCCAAAATCTTGATTGGAGGTAATCGATGACCAAATTTAGGTTTCTATAGTTTTCTCCTATTTGGGAAGGCCTTGTAAGCTGTAGGCAAAATAATGTCTTCTCAAAGAATGTGAAATGGCATGTATGCCAAAAATAAGATGATGGTTGAAAAACAAAGCTCCAAATGGTTTTTTGGAAACCTATAATGATGCCCCCTCGAGGGAGTGGCCGTCACATATGTTGATGGATGATCCCTAAAAAAGAAACAAGAAGAAAGGTAGAATTAACCCATGGTTGAGATTAATCCAAATGAGAAATTGCTTGCATGCATTGATTTAAAAAAATTACTAATTTGCCCAAAAGTGGTTATAATCAAGAATAAAATTCAAAATAATGATTTTCCCATAGGTGGTTATAATCATTAAGAGGACCTAGATTGGTTAAAGATGATTTTACCCCAGTTAGGGTTGATTAACAATCATAACTCAAGGATATAACATGGAATATAAATTAAAGATGAGCGGGCACAAAATGATGAAAGATATGAATAGAATAATGAGATTGATCAATAAAATAATTTAGTTGTACCTGTTAATGAGGAGATGCTCATCCTAATTAACAATGATATAACTAGAATGGTCATTGAGTTGATTTGATCAAGGGTGGGATGGAAGGATTTGCCAAGGTGCCAAGGAGAAACTTCTTTAGCTCCATTGATTTTAGACCTTCATGAAGCTAATTTTTGCTATAGCATGTGATGGTAGGCTTCATGATAAAACACCATAAAGACTTGGCCAAAATATGCATAAGGACTAATTCTCGATCCAAAAAACACTCAAAAATAATGCACCAATGATAAAAACCATGATGATAATGTTAATGGATGGACTCAAGAATAATGTGTGCAAGGAATCACCTAATGAACACATATAGACTGAGTCGAGGAAATAGTGTTGAAATCAAACAAATATGTAAGTGAACAAACAAACATGTAATTAAACAAACAAACAAACAAAAAACTAAACAAATAACTTGAAATAAACAAACCAACATAAATCCTGAAAACAAAAGCAAAAGAAAACATCCTAACATTGACAATGCCCCAGTAAGGTGGATCAAGGATAACTGACTAGGCTTACACAGGATAAATGTTTTTGGATTTTGAAATGTTATGAATGTTTTTGGCATTTTGTGGTATCTTAACTCGTTAGATAATGACAAGATACCTGCTCACAAAATGGAAAGAGAATTTGGCTTAAGTTGCTCACAAAATGGTGAAATCCTATGGAAAGGGGAATGAGGTGACCTCAACATGAATTTAGCATGACCCACATAGTCCCAAAATGACCTCAATTCATAGTAATTCCATCCACACAAAGGTGGGGAAAAACCAACTAGGTCTCAAAATGTTCTCAAATCTGACAAATGGCTTGTCAAATGAAAATAACAATGGTAAGGTGATGCAATAAGGCATGACAAACAAGTGTTGCCCCTAGTTTTCCCATAGGTGGTTCTAACTAAGATACAATGGCATAGGTCAATGATACTAATTTGCCCATAGGTGATTATAATTAGTAGCAAGACTAGTGAGACATTGATTTGCCCATAGGTGGTTATAATCAAGCTCACAGAAACAAATGTGGATATAGGATGAAATATATCTTGCCAAATCAACTATCACACTACTTTCATAGACTATTATTATAAACATGGTTTGGATTGATTGTTGAAACTTGATTGAAATCCCCCCACAAAAGGTGCAAGAAGAACCAAAGTAACCAAGATCAAAATAGGATTGGATAGGATGACTAAAAATAGGCTTTGGTCTAGATAGGAATGGAATGGAATTGCTAAGGATAATGATGGTCTAGATAGATTGAATAAAATGGTAAGAGGGTTACCCCTAAGTGATGGGGTGATTGGCAAGAGTATGTGACAATGGCAAAAGGATATGTAATAATGACAATGGCATGGCAATGTGAAACGGTAAGGTACATGTTTTTCGCCTAGGTATGGTAAAATGGCATGTGATTCTATTATTCTTATTGAGATGGAGATGCATGTCCTAATCAACAAATGATACAAAAAAAAATACTCAATCATTTTAATTGCTAGCCTACACCTTGTTTGAATAACTACTCTATTAAAAACTTGATGCAAATTTGGTTGTCAAGAATGTTGTTATGATCTTCATTGGTCATTGATTCTGATTCTTTCAAGCATCGAGATAAGGTATCTTTATAGCCTTTACAAAGGAAGGTGCAACCACTGATGTTAAATAAGGAAAAAAAATGGATGGTAGGTTTGATTATGAAATGGTATGGTCGATGATAATAGAATGGGGAATGGGGGGAAATAAATGAAGATCAGGATTTTCAATCACATGTAATGTTGTTGATGCTAGATTAAACATAACTTTAGTTGTGGTGGGGCTGAAGACTTTTTCTCTCAATAGACCATCAATTTTTTTTATTGTTTTGGCCTTAGAGTAGCTACCATCTGATTAGGTTGTAGGTAGGAAGCTATTTTGATTTAATCTTTGATTTTGTCTTCATCAAGTAGTGAAGAAATTTTGTGCTCAGCTATTGGTGCCTCAATGAGGTTTTCACCAATGAAGTTATCTAATTTTCTTGTATCACCTCTAAGAAGGTTTCCCTAATGAACATTGGATTTTGACTTTGATTATCTTCTAGCACTTCTAAAAAATTTTCACTAGAAGATGTTGAGTTATGACTTTGATTTCCCCCTAGCACCTTTGAAAAAGTTTCATTAGGAGAGTGTTCTTCTATTATATGAATGTTGTCTTGGCCTCCTTGATCTTCTTCAACCGTTATATCACCATGGATGCAGTTCAACAAAGTGTGATTCTATCGGTCCTGATTGACACTTGTGGGAGATGAAATGTCAATAATATGGCTATCTTAGTTGATGGTAATGGCTTGTGGATTGGTAATGGAATGGGGAGAAGTTGAAAAATCCTCATAGAAGATACTAGGATAACTTATGTTGAATCTGAAGTACTCATCCTCAAAAATTTTAGAAGGATCACAAATATTTTCAAATTTATTTGTGAGGCATGCATAACCAATGTTGTAACATTCATGAACATATTCTTCTTCTGAATCTGATTCTAACTCAAGGGATTCTAAATTTGATGTTGTAATTAATGTTTATTATATCTATGATGCTAAATCCAATGTTAGTTCAAAAATAAAACTTGACTCTAATTTTGATTCTTCATCTGATAGGTACTCTATTACAATGATGTCTTGTTGAATTTTTAGTTTTAGATAAGTAATGACTTGTGATGGCATAATGGGCTCCACAAAAATTGGTTTGTCAAAGTGAGTCCACTCTAGGATGGGAAATAGGTTAAGAGACAACTCCTCAGAGACTAGCTTGTCAATAAGAGGCTCTTGAAAATAGGTACATGGTAGAGGTAATGATTTTCCCAAAGGTAGTTATAATCATTAAGAAGTGACTCAACAAAGACTAGCTCATTAGATTGAGACTCCTTGATAATTGATATAGGATAAATAGGTGATTCATCACATGTTGACTTATCACAAATGGTTGATTTAATAGAAACATCTCAGATTGGTTGGTTCTCTTGGTCTTTGTTTTCAATTAGTTGGAAAATACTAGTTTTGAACACAACTTGGTCTTTAAAGGATTGGATCAGTTGAGGTTTGGATGGGATTGGTACTGGATGAGGAATGACTTGCGATTGGATAATGGTAAGGCATTGGGGAGCCTATTTTCTCGTATGAGATAGAGGACAAAGTTATGAGATGGTAATGATAGGGTAGTGTGGAGCATGATTTCTCACACAAGCTAAAGGATGAGGTCCTAAAATGATAAAGGGGCATTGTGGAGCTTGGTTTCTCACATAAGCTAAAGGACTAGGTCTAGGAATGGTAATGGTATTCATTGGATATTGTAGAGCTTGATGGCTTACATAATCTAAAGGAGGGTTAAGGATAGTAGATGATTAGATAACAAAAGGACATCATGAAACTTGATTGCTTGGAAAAGTAAAATCATCCTAGTCTTCCTCATAAACCATATCATCCTAATCATGAGTTGGATCATAAGTTGGTTCATGGTTGTGTTCCATGTACTGATTATTGAAAAGGGGGTGTGGATTCGTATCCCAAACAACATTATCTATAGAGGGTCTTTAAAGTCCTCTTCACAAGCCTCTTCATACCAATCAAGGTCTTGATTTGGATCATAAGTTGCTTCATGACTTTGTTTCCATGAATGATTAATATGAGGTGGATAGAAATCTATCTCACAAACTATATTAGCATCATTGGGGTCTTGAAAAAATCCATAGAAGTCATTTTGTATATCCATTCTATCATAATTTAGATTTTAAGTGACTCCACCATAAGTATAGCAAGACATTTCTACATAAATGATGAAAGCTCTAAAAACAAAAAGACTTAAAGTTCTACAAACTCTAAAAAAAACAATGTCTAAAGGATAAACGGTTCAAACTTGATCTAACTTGGTCAAAAGGTGGAGCTATATGTCCAATGTGGTTTGAAAGTGGAGATGTATCTCTAAAATGATTTGTGTTAATACTTGGCATAAAACAACCTAATGTCAAATGTCTAACATCAAATATCACATGCACTAAAGGTCAAGCATTTGAATAAAAATTGGCATGTCAAAGGTCTAGGTCAAAGTGTTCCAAACAAAGTCTAAAGTAGGAAAGGGAAAAGTTGAGTTGCTAGGTCTTTTGTCCAAATGCAAAGTCAAAATATAATCTCAAACAAATAGGCTTGTGCTAATACTTTTGGCCAAATGGTGTCAAAAGCTAGACTTGAAACAAAGGTTGATGTGATTTGATTTAATCTAACAAGTTTGGAAACAATTTTGACATAGACCTAACACATAGAATCAAACATAAACATGATCAATTGGAATAAGGCATAAGATAAAATACTTGTTGAAAAATGTTGTGTTCTACTAACTAAAGGCACAAATAATGATGAGGATAGGCATTAAACAAACAAACCATCAATAGTATTCAAAATTGGGTAATCGATTAACCAAAGTTATACAACACAAAAGAGAAATATCTATGTATCAACCCCATGAATTGAGGCCTAAATAAAAATCAATTAATGTTTGGATCCAAAATTAATGAGGCTAATTTAAAACTCAATGTTGAAAACTGGGATTTGACCAAACAAAATAGACAAGATTGGACAGCATGACAGCACAAGACAAATGTCCAAATGATATATACAAAATAGTTTGAAACAAATGGTTTTGATAAAATGGTAAACAAGTCTTGAAAAAAATTAAGTAGCCTAATGATGTAAGCATACTTGAATGATGTAATCAATGTTATGTTTCTATTTCTATTCAAATTTTGCTTTTTCAGATTCAAGAGAGAGAAGAAACTAAAGAGATAATGGACAAGGCATGTGAAGTACTTGGATGAAGATCGCGCACCGTAATCCAGACGTTTGTGAGCACCCCTATTTGGCTGTGGAGGAATGACACCTGCAAAGAAGAAGAACTTGGACAAAAAAAAAAAGTTAGATGGATAAGCGGTGGGTTGCCAAGCGAAAGCTTGTTCCCGGAAGTGTGAAAACTTCCTCAAGGGAGGTCAACCCACTGATAATAGATAGATAAAAGAACAAGAAAATATAGGATGCCAGAATACAAAAGTGATAAACAAATTAGAAAGAAAAGAAAAGACAAATGATTACCTGAAAGGAGCAGTCAGGCTGATGACAGTCGCCGAGGTCAGAAATGTTGCCGGTGTCGGTTATCTGATCTTCCGACGTCGGTTATCCTACCGACGTCGGTTGGGGACGTGACCGGCGTCGGTCGGGGTAGTGGCCTATGGTCGGGTCTGGTTTGGTTTTTGGTCTGTGGATGGGTCTGAGACAGAGTTTATGGACGTGCTTGGATGGTTTGGAGAATGGTCTGAGTCTGGTTGGGTGCCCTGTGTAGGGTCTTTGTTGGCAGGGGGATGAGGAAGTTGTCTGGGATTGGATTAAAAGGGGGATAGGAAAGAGGAAGATGGACAGGGGACAGGTTTTGAGAAGGCTTTTTAGCCTCTCAGGGGAAGGACACAGCAAGCAAAAGACAGTAGATAGGATAGATAACTGAGACTAAATGAGAGAATGAAATAAAACCATGAAATTGCTTACCTTTGGCTTGTTGAATGAAGAACGGAGGAGCTGTAGTTGGAGCCACGAAAGACTTGTTGCAAGAATAAATCCCTGATCCAGAGTCTTTGCACCTGCTGCTGCTATTGCACGAGGTCCAGAGAGAAGAGAGTCGGATGCCAAAGCGCCAAGAGGATTCTGTTTGCGAGCTCAAGGGTCCAGGGGCTGCAACAGATGTAGAAAGGGGTAATGAAGGCTGCCGACGTTGGCAGTTTCACCGACGTCGGCTGAATGGTCGCCGACGTCGGTGGTGGCAGAATGGGGACAGAGGCTAAAAATAGCCTCTGCGCATTCTTGCACGCCGCAGGGTGAGGGGTTGTGGGAAGAACGGTCACGAGGATGCTTAAATGGGCGTGGGGGGAAGATAATGAGGAGATTTGACATAATAAATGCTAGGGGGAAGGTGGAGGGATTCAAGGGAGGATCCAAGGTGGCAAGGGTGGGGTGGAAAGGGGGCCACTTTAAAATATTTAAGTTATTTTAATCATATGAAGGCCAAGGGTTAGGATATGGGTTTAAGGCGAACAAGGGGGAGGACCAAGGTGCAGACACATTTGCGGTGTCTACATTTGCCCCTTTTTGTCTTATTGGTTGTTCTTGACGAACTGCAAGACAAAAACAAGAGTTGGTTGCCCCAGGAAAAGGATGAGGTGTTCCCCCCTCAAAGCAATAGTCGAGAGAAGAGAACCGAAGATCGAGTGTCGATTTGATAGAGAAACGGATAGAAGAGAGTGAGTGAAGACACTGCAGTAGTCGTGATTGCGCATAGTCCACTTCACGGGAGGGTCGGGTCAAATTGTCGCATGGTCAAAAGGGTCGAGGAGTGCTAAAATCAAAGTAACCGGGCCCCAGCATTTAGTCATCTACTGATCGGGTCACTCAATCTAAGCTGAAGCTCCAAATGGTCGTCGTGTTCTAGGTATCCCAGGCTCAGGAAGTGCTCCCAAAGACACGAAAAAGTCACAGGTAGTGCAGATCAGCTGGCTTGCGATCCTATACTTGTGAGGGTTAAAAATAGTCTGCGGACAATTTTGCTAACCAGCCATGAGGTAGCACACACGCAAGAACAACCAAGGCAACATTGGCCTGGAAGTAGTCGAAGGTCGAAGGAGATATGCATGATCTCCAATGGTCATTGGTCAAGGGGATGGATGGACGAAAGGATGCGGCCGAGCTAACCTCAAAAGCGTCATGTGATCTAAGTGCTGCCTACATAGCCCCTATCATTAGGGGCCTCAGGCCTATGTAGTTCTCCCTAGAAGGGAGGAAGGGTCAAAGAAATTGATTGGTCTTGGTCAAGGAAAATGATTGGTCTTGGTCGAAGAAAATGATTGGTCTTGGTCGAAGAAAATAGAGTTGGGCGTGATAAAAGTCAAAGAAGAGAAGGTTTGTCCATCATAGAGATGAACAAACGGGGGTGGTCGAGCTAACCTCAGAAGATGTGTTATCTGAGTGCTGCCTACATAGCCCTGGTCATAGGGCCTCAGACCAATGTAGTTCAGACTAAAGGTCTGATTGATCAATGATTGGATGTGGTCAAGTGTCAAAATGATGAGGGTAAGATGATGCTATAGATGTCACATGGGCCAAGAGGCTTTCATCCCTAGCAAGTTTCCGTAGTTGTGATGGATGCATCCTAAAAATGAATGGAAGTCGATTTATGCTTCAGCAAGTATTGGTTTATGTCTAACATAAATTGGGTCTGGTCGGTAGTTTCCATGTGTATTGGTGTCCATAGAAACTATGTGAAATGGACTAAGATGATGTCAGCTGAAAATGATGAAAATGGCTTGGTTAAGGATGAGTCAACAATTGATGTGGTTAAATGTGACCAAAGTGTAGAGAAAAGATGAAAGGCAAATTGCTCTTTCATTGACAAGGACCAGAAAGGAAGCATAGATAGGGGTTATTAGAACCAAAGCCCCGTTCATGCATTACGTCGTTGACCAGTGTGGTGTTAGAACGGTAATCGAATCACTTTGACATTAAAGTGAGCTCGAAGTCCCCTAAGCAGGTGATAGGAGGTGGATAGGGTAACCCAGTTTAAGAGCAGGAATAACCGTGCCCCTTTTTATAGGAGACCCTGAGACAACTACAAGCCAAGTCCATGACCCATTTTTTTTTTTTTTTTTTTGTGCAGGCTGATCGATGCGGGAAGCCTACATAGAGATGTCTTTTAATGTAGTGGTCATGTTGCGAAGCTGATCAATGCAAGAAGCTTCTAAGAAAGGTTGCTGTTTGTAGCAAGATTTAGTCATAGCCATCCTTCGAGGGAGTGGTCTATATTTCTGCTTTATAATGTTTGAATAGCTGTCCTTCAAGGGATCAGTCTATTAGCTACAGCAATGATAGTACAGTTGTCCTTCGAGGGAGCAGTCTATCTTTTTGAATTTGACTTTGTGACCTTGGATATGCTTTGACATCTTGATTTTTTTTTTTTTTTTTTTTTGATTTTTTTGATTTTTGATTAGAGTCACGGACAAGGCTGTAGAAGTTCAAGGACTCCCCTTTTATTAGGACAAAGCATCCATGCATCATAAAAGGGTCGTAGAGGACTTGTTAAAGGGGAATAGGGTTGAAAGGGATGAGGATTAAGAGGACAAGGATTGCTCAGGGGACGAGCTCAAGTTACATGTCAAGTAGATGTGTATTCGACTAACAGAAGAAAGGTCAAAGATGCAACGCATTAAGAGGCTCAGGTTCTGGCCGTCCGTCGAGGGAGGACAGATGATAAGTCCCTGACCCATACTTGTGCGTGATGATAAAAGGTCTAAGCCAATTGGGGGCAAATTTGCCTCATTTACTTCACTCCATATTGGTCACGTGCTGATTCTCTTTGAGGACGAGGTCTCCGATGTTGAAGTCTCGTTCTCGCAGATTTTTGTCGTAGGCCCGCTTTATGTGACTTTGGTAGACATGGAGATGATTGAGGGCAGCAAGACGGTGCTCGTCAAGTAACTCAAGTTGAGCTAAGCGATCTTGATGAAAGTCATCGTTGGAGAGAATGTCATGCAGGGAGATGCAGAGAGACGGGATCTATACTTCAAGAGGTAAGACAGCCTCTGTTCCATACACGAGGGAGAAGGGAGTAGCACCCGTAGAGGTTCGGATGCTGGTGCGGTAGGCCCACAAAGCAGAGGGAATATGAATGTGCCAATCCCTTCCTATATCATTGACCACCTTCATGAGAATTTTGGTGAGAATTTTGTTGGAAGCCTCTGCCTGCCCATTTGCTTATGGGTAGTAAGGCAAAGAAAAGCTGAGTTTGATGCCAAATGAGTTGCATAGTTTTTGGACAGTCTTGTTTTTGAAGGACTTGCCGTTGTCGGTGATGATTTTGTGAGGGACACCGAAACGACAGATGATGTGACTGCTGATGAAGTCGACAATTTTGTCGGCTTTTATGGAGACAAGAGGAATGGCTTCCACCCACTTGGTGAAATACTCAGTGGCAGTGATGATGGACTGATGACGAAGAGACGAGTGAGGGTTGATCTCACTGATGAGATCCAAGCCCCACTGAGAGAAAGGCCAAAAATCCTAAGTGACTTGCAAGGCGTGGCTGGGGAGATGAAGCAGGTTAGAGTGCTGCTGACACTTGATGCAACGTCGAACATAGTCGCTACAGTCTTGATGAAGGGTGGGCCAATAATAACCCAGGCGAAGGATGTGCTTGGCAACCGAGTTTCCACTGAAGTGTCCACCACAAATCCCATCGTGGACTTACTTTATGGCTTGAGGAGCTTCAGTGGAGGTTAGACAGCGAAGGAGGAGGCCGTCGAAGCCTCATTTATAGAGAAGACCCCCTAGCATGGTATAGCGAGTTGTGCGCTTCATGAAAGCTCGCCGTGCATTGCTAGAGAGGTTGGGAGGAGTGACAGAAAGAGACAAGTAGTCCATGAGTTGCTTATACCAGTCATCTCGTGGGCTAGAATTGATAGTGTTGATATGGTCGATGTGAGGAGAGATGTATGAAGGCAAAGGTACGTGATGCACTGTGACAAAAAGGCGAGATGATGATGATGAAGACGGGATATGCGAAGCAAGAGAAGCCATGGTGTCGACAAACTTGTTCGTAGAGCTTGAAACAGTCTGCAAGAGGTAATGGTCGAAAGATGCCAAAAGAAGGTCAACACGATTCTTATACCTCTGTAAAACTTTGTTTTTACAGAGAAATGAACCGTTAACTTGATTAACGATGAGCTGCGAGTCGCCGAAGATGTTGATAGACTTGATGTGGAGGGAAAGGGCAGTCTGAAGTCCCAAAATTAAGGCCTCGTATTCGGCCATATTATTGGTACAATCAAAGTCAAGTTTAAAAGATAGAGGCATGGGCTCCCCTTCAAGTGGGATGAGGATGACCCCCGCACCCCCACCGAGTTGACATTTGGAGCCATCAGAGAACATGGTCATTTGGTAGACGGTGTCATCGGTGGAAAGGGTAGCGATAGACTCGTCAGGGAACTCACAGTGTGAAGGTTGGTTGTCGGGAAGAGGGGCATCTGCCAGTTGGTCAGCGATGGTTTGCCCCTTGATAGATTTCTGCTGGATGAATTCGAGGTCAAACTCCACAAGCAACATGAGCCACTGAGCCATACATTGATTCTGATATGGCTTGGATTGCATGTACTTGAGAGGGTCGGTGTGAGTGAAGACAAAGGTTTTGTGGTTGAGAAGATAGTGGTGGAGCTTGGTGGCAGAAAAGACTAATGCCAAACAGAGTTTCTCAGTATGAGTATACCGAGTTTCGTAGTCGACCAGTGTTCGGCTGATGTAGTAAACGACTTGCTCACGATGATGCTCGTCTCGGTGCGCGATCATGGCACCTAACGAATGGTTGGTAGCAGAGATATAAAGGTAGAAGGGTTGGTCATCTTTAGGTGGAATGAGGACTGGTGGAGAGACCAGATAGCTTTTGAGGGCTTCAAAATCCTCTTGACAGTCCTTATCCCATTTAAAGGAGACGTCCTTCTTAAGGAGGTGATGGAAAGGTTGGCAGCGGTCTGAAAGCTGCGAGATGAAACGGCGAATGGACTGGAGCTTCCCTTGTAGACTGCGAAGCTGCTTGAGATTGGTCGGGGGTGGCATTTCGAGGATAGCGCAGATCTTGGCGGGATCTATCTCGATACCACGGAAGGAAACAATGAAGCCGAGAAGTTTGCCTAAGAGGACCCCAAAGACACACTTCTTGGGGTTGAGGCGGACATTGTATTGAAGAAGGCGAGAGAAGATGATTGTGAGAATGGTCAAGTGGTCACGGCAAAGTTTGGACTTGCCGAGAAGGTCATCCACATAGTCCTCCATGATTTTGTGGAGGAGATCATGGAAAATGTAGGTCATGGCGCGCTGATAGGTGGCACCAGCATTTTTCAAGCCGAAAGGCATGACTAGATAGCAGAAAGTCCCCCATGGGGTGATAAAGGTAGTCTTGTGCTGATCTTCCGATGTGATCAGGATTTGATTGTATCCTGAAAACCCGTCCATGAGAGATAGCATCTCATGGCCGACCATGAGATCAACAAGCTGGTCAATGTTAGGAAGAGGAAAGTCGTCTTTGGGACAGGCTAGGTTAAGGTCGCGATAGTCCATGCAGATCTGAATCCCCCCAGTTGCTTTAGTAACTGGGACGATGTTAGAGACCCACTGTGGATAATCGATGGGTTGGATGAAGGAGACAGAAAGAAGGCGTTGAAGCTCCTCTTTAATAAGGAGCGCAATGCGAGGATGCATCTTTCGAAGCTTTTGCCTAACAGGCTTAGCCTCTAGTTTGGTGACAATGTTATGGGTAGCAATGGTGGGGTCGATGCCAGGCATGTCGTTGTAAGTCCAGGCAAAGGCCTTGCTATGGTTGGAAAGGAACTGGGCATAGTCAAGCTGCTCTTGAGCGTCTAAAGATTGGCCAATCTTTAAGACGTGAGGAACATCAGAAAAAGAAGGGAGGTTGATGTCAATGGTGGATTCATTTAACATAACCTGGGTCTCGGAAGGGAGGAAACGCTGGATGAAAGAGTCGTCGGCACCCATGTAGGAAAGGATGGCGTCATCGTCAACACAGTGGACAGTGTGAATGGTTGCCGACTCATCCTCTACCATGCTAGGAAAAATGAGAGGGAGAGACCTGGGCACCCCATTGAGCTGATAGGTCAGGGGTTCCAGGCGGATGGTGTTTATGGAAAAAAAAAACTAGGAGGGATGGAAACCACCGACTCCGTAGGTGACGAAGGAGAAATGGGCGAGTCTGGAGGAGATTGGTCGATGGTTGGCTCAGGATAGAGGTCGAAAGGAGCCTGAGTGGGGTCATGATATCCCCGGCCATACCGTTTCTTGACATCGTGATCATTGAGCGGCTCGATGGGCTGATGGGAGCCCTGCTCATAACATCTAAAATCGAAACCCTTCCATGCACACTTATGAAGGTAAGTGTGTGCAAAGGCGGGGTTGCCAAGAAACGAGAAATCAGATGTGAAAGGTTGGGGTGAAGAGAGGGAATTGTCGTTGGTAGGAGCTTGATTAAGCCCCCCATAGACAAAGTTGGTTCGAAAGTGAGGAGGACCATAAGGCACGACCATCCCGATCCAATGGTCGTAATTGGGACCGAGGTGAAGGTGTCCATACTCTTGCAGAGTTTGGAACATGTCTAGGGTCAACAAGCGATATTCCCCAAGTGATAGTCGTTGGAAGATGTCTTCCATGGGGTCTTTGGTCGGCGCTTGAAGAGGAGGGGTGAGGGCAATCGCCGATTGCGAATTGGTCGAAGCTTCCGCAGATGGAGGCGGTGCCGGAGTTGACGACTTGATGGGAATGAGGACATCGTTGGGACGGTAGGTGGTGTTGCAAGTCTTGAAGGGTGAAGGGTCAGCGGGGATGGTGTGGACTTGCCCTTCATGCTCAAACTTCACACAACGGTGCAGGGTGGAGGGTATACAGGCCATGGCACGGATCCAAGGTCGGCCCAGTAGAAGGTTGTATTGAAACTCTCCTTCGATGATATAGAAGAGCTCCGGGACTGTGCGTGGACCAACGCAAATGTGAAGGATGACTGTGCCAATAGTCATGGCGGTGGTGTCGTTGAAAGAGCGTAAGATTGCGTCAGTTTTGGAGACGTAATTCTTGGGAAGAGCCAGCTGATCAAAGGCGTGGGTAGAGATAATGTTGATGCTAGCGCTGCCGTCGATCATAACGCGTTTAATGCGTGTCTGATCAATATAGGCAGTGATGAAGAGGGCGGCGTCCTGATCTTCTATGTTAGATGTGGGAATCTTAGAATCGCTGAATGTGATGGAGGCGACAGGAGATAAAGAATGGATGAGGGCAGCGAGTGGTTGGGGGTCCTCGGGTTGGACCTCCGCTGCCTGCAAGGCTTGGATAAGGGCTTGATGGTGCTGAGCCGAGGTTTGGATAAGGTCATAAAGAGACATCTTTACAGGTGTCTAGTGAAGCTGCTTCAGCATGGAGTCGTGAATTGGCCCAGAAGAGGAAGACGAAGAAAGTTGGGACGCGCCAAGGATAGAAATTTTAGGCTTGGGCGCAAGAGGTGGCTTGACGAAGGGATAGGTCCAAGGAATGGCAGCTTTTTCTTTTGCCTTGTCCTTTTGTGACCTAGTGGTTATATGGATAGCATTGATTTCGAAAATAGGAGGTGAGGAAGGGGTCATGTCTTGCTGGTGAGATGTTGACGTGTTTGAAGAGGTTGCATGGGAAGGAGTCGGGGTCTGGTCAAGAGTGTCCTCAAGGAGAAGAGTGTCTTTCTCCATATGGTGGCGGATGACGGCCTTGAGGGCACAGCAAGTCTCGGTATCGTGTCCTGGTGTACGATGGTATAGGCAAATTTTTGTGTCGTCAAACTAGGAGGGCTTGGACCCGAGAGGTTGGAAAGGCTTGATGGGCGGAAGGGTTATGTCAGAGGTCTGCAGAAGTCAGTGCAATATCAACGAGTATGAGCCCACTAAAGGGTCCATGCTAGTTGATATGCGCGAGGTCGGTGACTTTTGCTTTGGCGATGCTAGAAGAGGTTTTCGTACCACCTTATGGGTTGATGGCGTGGTGACAGATGGAGACGGCTCTTTCTTGGTGATTGGTACCGCCTTTTTGGGAGAGGGACGATTGGAGGTAGGCAGAGGAAGCAAAGGAGGCAACGAGTTTTGTTTGAAGGCCGGAGTGGGAAGGATGCTGGTCAAGGTCGAAGGATGGGGGCCCAAAATGGATGGCAATGGTGACGGAGAAGGAGGCGTTCATTTCTGTGGTCTAGCAGTCCTCTTCGACTTGGTTGGAAGACTACTGCTGGTCGAGGTCTGGCCTAGGTCCACCTTCACTTGCGGGTGAGTGAGGGTGGAGATAGGACGAATGCCAAATGACTTGATGGGTTTAGACGAGATAGATGCAGGTTTCATTTTGGACGGGTTTGGTTGAGGTTTGAGAGTCTGGTCTTTGTCAAGAGTCTAACGAGATTCTGCCTTGGGAGGATTAGCAACATGTGATGAGAGGGCGCAGGTATGTTGAAGGGCTTTAAGATGCTCCCACAACACCTAAGGTGTCACTTTCCTCAGAGGGAGAAGTTTGATTTTCTCCACTAATCAGGAAAATGGCTGAGAAGAAGATGTTGATGGTTGCGAAGTTGAAGACGAGATGGGTGTAGTGGTCTTAGACGCATGGAGTGGTGAAGTCATGACAGATTTAGATGAAGATGAAGGGGAGACAGGTTTTTCCCCAGGTGGAGAAGAAATCGGGGAGCGAGGCTCCTCCAGCGGATAAAAGGTAGGGATGATGGTGCCCTCCACTTGCGACTGAGGAGTAGGAAGGGTCGGGTCCTCCATAGGCAGTAGAAAGGAGGATGGTGAGACCGGTGGTGCTGGTAAAGCCGAGGCGTCCTCCAAGATGAGAGAGGTCGATGGAGAACCAGTCGGGGAGAGAGGTTCATCCACATGTGGTGGACTGATTGATGGACTAACCTCTTGAGGTTGATTGGGGACGAAGGGAGAGACTGTATTGACTGTTCGAATGTTGTGCTCATGATTGTCGTCAATTAAGGTCTGGACATTGTTCTGAGTTGGCGGATGATTGGGGAAAGGTTGTTTGAAGATGTCAATGGCCTGATTAGGGGGTGCATTTGGATTGTCTAAGATGAGATCCCCCTTTTCAAGCATGTCTTGGATTATGTTCTTAAAAGTTTTGCAGTTTTCCGTGTCATGGCCCTTAACACGGTGGAAGCTGCAGAAGTCTTGCTCCCTATACCACACAGGGATGGTGCGTGAGGAATCGAATTATGGAGGAGGTCGGGCTTGAGGGAGATTGAGGGCCCCCTGTTTAACAAGCTTTTCCAGCACAGACGCATATGATTCTCCAAGAGGAGTATATCGTTGTTGTACGTATCTTTGCTGGAATTGGCGAGTGGTGCTCTGAGATGTGGATGGCTCAGGCTGATTGGTCGAAGAAGAGGAAGGTCTAACAACCATGGCATTAGCTGAAGCCTTGGATTTAGAATTGGATAATGATGGCTTAGCAGAGGAAGAGTCATTGGTCTTAGAGCTGGGATTCTTACTCCGCAACTTAACTTTATTCTCCTCGATGGCACGCAACTCAAGTTTGCGGGCCATCGTGAAGGCCTCGTCAAAAGTGCAAAAGGTTTGAACCCTCAGGGTGGAAGAAATATGTCTGGCACAGGCTTGGGAAAAGAGTTCAATAAGCTCGGCCTGGGGTAAGGAAAAGGAGAGTTGATTGATGAGGCCTCTCCATCGAGCAATGAAGTCGGCTATGGACTCGTCCTTGAATTGTCAGATAGAATAGAGGTCCGTGATTGAGACCTTCTTGGTTATGTTGATGGAAAAGTGATCGAGGAAGAGCTGAGCCAATTGTGTGAATGAGAAGAGAGAATGGCTAGGAAGGGAGCTGTACCAGTCGAGTGCAGCACCCGAGAGAGACATAGGAAACGTGCGTAAGAGTAATGCATCGTCATGGCCAATGAGGTAGCAGGCATGTCTGAATGCCCACAAGTGTTGCTGTGGGTCTTCCTTGTTTTGAAAGCGAGAAAACTTCGGAAGCTCCCACTGGCTAGGATATGGTTTGATTGGGACAGAAGCTTGAATGGGCTCGTTGCAGATCTGCTCGTATGAGAGAGCGTTGTGCGAGCCGAAAACAGAGGTCTCTAGACTGGTCATCTTGTCCATCAGCATTTTAATGATGTCTGCCGACGAATTGATGGGTGGCGCGCCCCCTAAGTTGTAGGGCGCTTGGAAGAGGCTAGGGGAGGTATGCGACATAGTCAGTTGTACAATGTATGGATGACTAGTCGCAGGGGCAGAAGTGGAGGCTAAAGGTGGTTGAGTAGAAGACATAGCTAGGCCCGATGTTGCCACGAGAGGTTGGACTGTGGTAATGGGGGCCAATGGATAAGAGGCCACCCTGGTGTTGATAGGGGCTAGGGTAGGTGGGATAGAGACGACAAGGTTCTGAAAAGGAGTGGATAGCGGTTGAGCAGGTTGAGGTTGACAGGGGGCCGAAACCCCAGTGGAAGTGGGCCCAATGATAGAGGGAGAGGCCACACCTGGAGGATTGGTAAAAGTCTGGTCAGCGGTCGAAGTGATGGCTTGAGTGTCTAAAGGTTGAACTACGGATGCTGTCGATACAGCCGTAGTTGCGGCAAGGGAGGTTGGCATTCTATAGATTGGATTGCCCAAGGAGTCTCGCGTTCGGCTATGCGCGAGATAGTGTTGCAAGGCCTTGACGTTGAGGTCCAAGAATCATTCAAAATCTTGGTCCCCTTCTTGGATAATGGGAGTCTGCGGCGGGGTTGGATGAATGGGAGTTCTTTCGGTCTCCGAGTTGAACTCCATTGTAGGCTTGGTCACGGATGGGGTAGACGAAAGTGGTTGACGGCTGGCGTGGTTGACAAGAGCTTTGGCTTGGCTACGAGTCAAAACCATGCAAGGCAAAGAAGGTTTAGGTTTCAGGAACTGTGTTGTTCAATTCCAGAAAACCAGGATGGAGTCTTTGACAGAGAAGGGATAGGTTTTAGGCTGCTGGTTTTGAAAAAAAAGGACAGTGACAGAGACCGACGTCGGTTGAAAAACCGATGTCGGTAAGAAATATGGCCGACGTCGGTCAGATAACCGATGCCGGTAATAGAAAAAACTGACGTCAGTGAAAGAACCGATGTCGGTGACAGGGGAAAGCCGACATCGGTGGCAGAACTGATGTCGGTGACTGTGCTTTCCAGAGAACCAAAAGATTTGAAGATTCTTGGAAAAACATTGAAGAAAACGTCCTCACTCAAACAAACAGATGAGAAGAGGAAAATAGAGAGAGACAGACAAGCCTAAGCGATAAATCCTAGGAATTAACTTTAGAAGCTGTGGCTTATGCCTTAGATGAATGTTTGGGGAGATTGGCTGCAAGAAGGGTCCTAGAAGAAGGCGGTCTAAAGATGGTTTCAGGTGTTGTTTTAGGTGCTCAAAAATCTGTGTTAGGGTCTGGTACATGGCCTGGTGCTAAGGAGCAAGCTCCCCTCACTTCACGATTCCAGTGGTTAGCTGGTCTCGCTTAGCCAAGATATACCTCGCTTAGAGTTTATCCTCTGCCAGAGAACGGAGTGGGCTTCCCCCTTGGTGATGAAATCCAAGTAGGGTCACCGGGACGGGTAAGGTATCCATTGGGGGATGAAATCCCAGTCGGGCCTTGTCTCAAGTAAGTTTTATGTTCGTTTTAGTGCATGTGGTTTGGTAGTGTAACATCAAGTGTCTACAGTTTATTCAATATGCGTCTAAGTTACTAGATGTGGACTAAGAAGATGCAAGCACAAGCAGAAATGAATGCAAAGTGTTTTAATGCCCAAGTCGAAATGTGATGTTTGTTATGAAGACAAGTTTGAGAAAGGGTTGAGAGTATGATGTTTAGACTAGTCTAGAAATGCAAGGAAGAAAGATTCGTTTTAGTCCTGCTTATAGTGTCATTGAGAAGAAAAGAAGGAGGAGAAAAGGTAAGAACCTAATGCTCCTAAATGAATGAAGAAGAAAAGGAACCCAGGAGGAACCTAGTGTCCCACCGGGCGTGCCAAAATGTTTCTATTCAAATTTTGCTTTTTCAGATTCAAGAGAGAGAAGAAACTAAAGAGATAATGGACAAGGCATGTGAAGTACCTGGATGAAGATCGCGCACCGTAATCCAGACGTTTGTGAGCACCCCTCTTTGGCTGTGGAGGAATGACACCTGCAAAGAAGAAGAACTTGGACAAAAAAAAAGTTAGATGGATAGGCGGTGGGTTGCCAAGCGAAAGCTTGTTCCCGGAAGTGTGAAAACTTCCTCAAGGGAGGTTAACCCACTGATAATAGACAGATAAAAGAACAAGAAAATACAGGATGCCAGAATACAGAAGTGATAAACAAATTAGAAAGAAAAGAAAAGACAAATGATTACCTAAAAGGAGCAGTCGGGCTGATGATAGTCACCGAGGTCAGAAATGTTGTCGGTGTCGATTATCTGATCTGTCGACGTCGATTATCCTGCTGACGTCGATTGAGGACGTGACCGGCGTCGGTCGGGGTAGTGGCTTGTGGTCGGGTCTGGTTTGGTTTTTGGTTCGTGGATGGGTCTAAGACAGAGTTTATGGACGTGCTTGGATGGTTTGGAGAATGGTCTGAGTCTGGTTGGGTGCCCTGTGCAGGGTCTTTGTTGGCAGGGGGATGAGGAAGTTGTCTGGGATTGGATTAAAAGGGGGACAAGAAAGAGGAAGATGGACAGGGGACAGGTTCTAAGAAGGCTTTTCAGCCTCTCAGGGGAAGGACACAGTAAGCAGAAGACAGTAGATAGGATAGATAACTGAGACTAAATGAGAGAATGAAATAAAACCATGAAATTGCTTACCTTTGGCTTGCTGAATGAAGAACGGAGGAGCTGTAGTTGGAGCCACGGAAGACTTGTTGCAAGAAGAAATCCCTGATCTAGAGTCTTTGCACCTACTGCTGCTGTTGCACGAGGTCCAGAGAGAAGAGAGTCAGATGCCAAAGCGCCAAGAGGATTCTGTTTGCGAGCTCAAGGGTCCAGGGGCTACAACGGATACAAAAAGGGGTAATGAAGGCTGCCGACGCTGGCAGTTTTGCCGACGTCAGCCGAATGGTCGCCGACGTCGATGGTGGTAGAATGGGGACAGAGGCTAAAAATAGCCTCTGCATATTCTTGCACGCCGCCGGGCGAGGGGTTGTGGGAAGAACGGTCACGAGGATGCTTAAATGGGTGTGGGGGGAAGATAATGAGGAGATTTGACATAATAAATGCTAGGGGGAAGGTGGAGGGATTCAAGGGAGGATCCAAGGTGGCAAGGGTGGGGTGGAAAAGGGGCCACTTTAAAATATTTAAGTTATTTTAATCATATGAAGGCCAAGGGTTAGGATATGGGTTTAAGGCGAACAAGGGGGAGGACCAAGGTGCAGACACGTTTGTGGTGTCTACATTTTCAAAAGACTTAAAAGGCTCAAAATGTTTTAACATGATTTGGGCAACATAACACTACCCTTCATAACTCAAAGGCATTGTTTTGACATGGTTTATGAAAAAATAAACAAGTTCTAGTCTCAAAACATACCAAGAAAAAATGACCAAAATAAACTAAGTATAATCATCCAAATCCTAGCAAGGGTATGTCAAAATGGGGTTTACTAAACTAGCAAGGTTTCGATCATTCTAGGGAAATCAATTGCATAATGACTTTCACATCAAATGATGTAAAAGAGAAGCACATAAATCAAGTGACCATGACATTGGATAGTTGTAAAAAGTTCTAGTCCTTTTTAAAACCACTACATCCTATTGTTCACTCAGTGTAGTGTGATTTTCAAATGTAAATATGTCTCGTGTGCAACTCTAAAGGAGTAGGTGAAGTCAATGCCAGGAGGTGAAACCTTAGGTCAAAGCTTCCCTGAAGAACTTATAGGAAGCAATGACGTCCCCCTCACAAGCCAAGTTTACATGAAATAAAAGACTAATAGAAATATTTAGGGTCATTTTAAAGATCACCCAAACTTTGATGAGTTTTTAGGGAGTGCTTTAGATGACATTCTTTCTAAGCCTTGGACTAGGCTTTTTGGAATAGGAATGGCACTTTTGATTCCAAGGGTTCCCTAAAGGGGAAAAATGGAAGAGCATACATGTAACACCTCTCTTTTTTCCAAACAATATTATATCAAACAACTATTGAAGATAAAAATGACAAGTGTGTTCAATTTTAAGCCCAAATGAAAGATTTTGTGGTGTTCATTTGACCCCTTAGTCTTAGTTGTAACTTTGAAAACTAATGAAAAAAACACTTATTTAAGCACCTTAAATGTTACTTTAATCACCAAAATAATGTTCCTAATTCATTTTAAAGCATGCAAGATAAGTTCTAAAACATGATTTATCAAACTTAAAATCCTCTAGTTACCTATCTACCCTTAAAGCATCACCCCAAAAGCAAATATGTTAGATTAGAAACATATTAAATGGGTTTTCCAATTTTTGTAAAAAAAATATATGAAACTCGAAGCTAAACTAATGCCAAATTCTAAAAATTTAGGAGAAAACATGTGGTTTTAACAAAAAATCATCCAAAATGGAGTCTGTATGACCCTAAACCAATCATTTTAAAATAGCTCTCAGGTTTGTGTTTTTAAGAAAACACATTGATCGACGTCAATTTTATACCACTGACATTGGCAATGTCCAACCAAGATCTAACTAATGTTGGTTCTATTAACTGACATTGGTTGAGCCAAGTAACTGATGTTGGTATTTCCTACCGATGTAAATTATTGTGTAAACACACGGCAAAAAAAAATGGCAAATTAAAGTTATAAAATCAAATTGCAAGAGTTTTAAAGGTCCAAATGGATATTTTAGAGATGTAAAATGATCTCTTTTAGGTGTGAGATATGTCTTGTCCCACTGGGCATTCCATTATGTGATCTATAAATTTAACTCAAGAGAGGATGGTTAGTATGGTGTTAGTTCTAAAATGAAAACAAGATGAAATAAACACACTAATAGTATAACATCTCTAGGCCTAGACACTAGGGAGAGCTTAGTTAACAAAAGAAAATGATAAGCACAACTAAAAATCAACGAATGAAACCACAAGAATTCCTTTCACCTTCTTTGGATGCTCTAAATGCCTTTGTAATGGTGGCTTGCTCATCTTGTGCTTCAATAGGTCTTCTTCAATGGAGTGTGGCTACCTTCATCTCCTTTTGGCACTTTTGGCTTGTGGCTTGGCTTGGCTTGGCTTGGAATCAATTTGACATTGTAACACTAGTTGCTTAAAGCTTTTTGGAACCAATATTGCATTATAAATTTACACTAATTAAGCTTTGAAGATATTTGAGCATAATAACTTTGCACCAAATAGCTTAGAAATGATGTTGTGAGGCCTCCTATTTATAGATTCTTGGATTTGGATAGAATCAAGTTGAACCATCCATCTCAAGATTGAGATGTGTGGTTGAGGATTAAATCAATGTTGTAATTAAAATTTGTAATTATCCTCATCATCGAATTGGAAGAAGGGGCAATTAAGAGGCATGGAGGTCATCATGGAAGGCATTGATGAGGCATGGGAGGCATGAATCCTAATATTTGTGTCATTTATGGCCTAGGGATATCTTCCCAAGACATGATGTCACTTGATGATGCAAATATTCAATATTCATTTCCAAAACAAATTATTCAACAAGTTTTCATGGAGTTTTTGATTAGGCCTTGATTTGGGTTAATTAGCACTTAGGCATGATTAAGCACATTGTGCACAAATTACCCAAATTGATCATAATGCCTTGTTATTGGTCCTAAATTTGATTGGATTTGAATTGAAAGTCTATGTTAGATGTGTTGGATGTGTATTCCCATTTAGGATGTTACCAAAAATAAATAACAAAGGCATATGCCTTATGTAGAAGATTTGATAGGGAAGCACAATCTAGAGCATGCAAGTGCAAATTTGGCATTTTGATTCAAAATGGACTAATTAAAGTTAGCTAGCCCATAAATTGTAATACCCCATTTAGGGATACCCTAGCCAAAATCAACACTTAAATATCTTAGTTTCACATTATTTTATGGGTTTTAGTGTTTTAAAGCCAAATTGTGCATTTTAGGTGGAAATTGGCTAAAAGCCTAATTGAAGGTTATCAACAGCCAAATTTAGGTGTCTATAATAATAAGTCCTAATATCACTCTCAAAGTTTATTTTACCTCTTTAAAGTCCTTAGAACCTATAAAATGCACAAAACAATCAAATAAATCTATTTTGTAGCATGTCCATATAGGAAAGGTAGCTCAAACATTGATGATTAGGAGCTTTGAAGAGTCCTCTACAACATTCAATCACTTTCATGGTCATTTCATCCCATTTGGATATATCTCCATGCTTGTTTTCTCAATCGGGTCTCTATCCAGAGTTTAGTAGGGTTTTAGGTCCTTTTTGATCTTAGGCTTTGTTCATAAATATGGGAAATTCAAACTACCAAAAAATTTATCTAAATCATAATTAAAGTCTCCTATTAACCCCTCTAAACTTCCTATATCTCCATACAAAGTGCCAAAGGATATGTGAGCATCTCAAGTTTCTTACTCAAGCTTTTACTTATGTTTACACAGGCCTAATGTTGCATTCGAGCCAAAAGTGGCCTCCCATATGATTTATTTGTAATATGTAAGATTTAACACATATATCATGAACATATATACATTCTCTAAAAGGTTATAATTCTCTCTTATAGTTTAAAATTAAAGTGGCTTCTCATTTGGGCTTTAGGCTAAAACCCTACCTAAAAGGCCTGACTGTAACTTTGGGATTTTAGACCACTTTGTTGAGAATATCCCTTATTTTATTGATTCCTTATGCTGGTATAGGTATGTTTCAACTTCCCACACCTTATTGAAAGGTCCCTATAGCTTCTGGTCCACCCTTTTCACCTTTTTTCTCCAAAAATGTAGGTTTTATGCACAAAGGAAGTACCCTCTGTCTGAGACAAAAATAGGGAACTTGAACTATTAATAGAGAAAAAATAAGTGGTGTATGAGATTTACCAAGTGGTGAGTACATTTTAAATAAAAATTTAGCCTTTTTTCATCCCTTTTGGCCTTTTAATTCTACCAAAAACCAAAATAGACCTCTGTGAAGGTAGACTGTGCAAGGTTTAGGATGTAGACTATGTATTACTTGATTAGGGATCCTTATTCATCTATTTACATGATATTTGTGTATAATGGGTAATCCATTATCATTTTACTAGTGCTTATCATGCTTTCTAACCCTTCATAAAACTCCTCAAGTCATGCCCTTGAGTTGACTAGTTAAGGTGTTGATTGTGTTTCTTGTATTTCATTTTCAATAGTAAATCTTGTAGTTGGTCATACTTGTTTGAAAATTAGATATAGTGTCTAAATATATTATAAATGTGTTTATGACTACATCAAGTCATGTATATACCTTATCAGTCATGTTCATACCTTCAAACCACTTTGCTCAAGTTCACTGTTACCACTTAGTTAGCTGTAGGTGAGTATTTTACGTGATGGGACACCTATAAGTGTAGATTAGGCCCCAAAATATTTCATATTTACTTATATTAATTATTATTAGATCATGAATTCCATTTTCACTATTTTGAAACTTTTAACCTTTATGGCATGGTCTATTACCAACTTGGAATACGAAGTCACTCAAAGGTTTAATTCCTTTAGATGTTAATGCCGAAATTTAGTGTTTAAATAGACAACTTTAAGCCTTCCAACAACCATCCTCCACAAATCCCATAAAATACATATTTTTTAGAGCTCTTATATTTATTAGAGGCTAAAAATCATACACATTTAGATGTTTCAAATCTATTTGTAGCCTTGTTATAATACATCCATAAAATGGCCTAGACCTCTATTTTCACCTTTTAGGGAAAAAGTCCCTGAACACAATCATCGCCTCTTCAAAGATGGTTTACACTTAAATTTTCCCATTTGACACTTCAATAAGGTATGTCATGATATAAACCACATATAAATACTCCAAATAAGGTTTTACCACTTTTTTCAATGCTTTAAATGACTCTTTAGCTCCCTGTGGTACCACCTATAGGTGGGTATTTGTATGTATATAGGCAGTAAGCAAATTTGGGTATTATACAAGATATATAAGTTTATAATAAATTATATGCCCTCACATAGTGTTCAAATACACTTTTATCACTCTAAAATATTGAAACAACAATCAGTACCTCCCTTTCAACATGACATCCTCTAGAGGGCACTTGTAGGTGCAATTTGAACTATATGCAAGAAGTGAACATGAAATGATCCATGTACCAAGAAAATTGGATTCATAGTCAATTTATCTCTTCCTAAAATTATCTACATGAAACATTATGATGTCTCAAATCTTAAGACAATTTCATACACCTCATTTTGACGTCTTCACTTCTTGTAGGCACCTATAGGTGCATATCTTTGTTAGATGATTGTGTATGTGACTGAGGTACTAGTATAGTCCTTTCTTATACTAATTGAAGGTTCTTAATTGATGTTACTAATATTATATTATATTCAACATCATGATATTTTTTTAAACTTCCATGAATCATGCTAAATAAGTTCCATACACATGATTCCCTATGACTGTAAGTGAGAAAGGGCAAAGAGTTGACTGTGAGCATGAGAAATAAAAAAGTTTGATCAAAGCCTAATGTTATGAAACCAAACATATAATGGGGGATTAATTATGGAATTTAGACATGGGAAACATCATATTACATTCAGATGGGACCTATGTAGGAAACCATACATTGTACAAACAAGAAAAACTTTGACTGAGACCTCACATGGTGACACCTTCCTAAAACACGACATGAATTGCCTATAAAAAAACCAAGAAACATGAAATAAATCATGGAAATAGTTTGAGGAGATATCCAACATCATCTATAATAACATCACCATCTAGATTGTATGAACTTATCCAAATTAGAGCAAAACCTATAGGGTGCAAGAAATAGTGAGTAAAAAAACATAGTCAACTTGTTAGAGATGATTCATAAAGCATATTTAAACAATATTTAAACACTTTTTATGAAAATTAATCTCTCTAATTTTAATATCACCCTCCAAATAAGTTTGGTTTGAAACTTCTTCTACTAGTTGTACCAATCATGAACTTGCTGACCATTTTTGTGTGTCTAGAAGGGTGAATAAGGAGTAGAATGGTTTTGGACCTTTTTAGTCACTTACAAAGAATTTAAATTGCTGATATTAGTCTTAGTAAGATGAAGAGACATTAAATAACCTTCTCCCATGTGTCACCCTCCCTCATGGACCATACAAGTGCCAAACTCCTCATTTTTAGTTGGTTTTTTGAATTTTAGTTAGATAACTTGCAAGATTCAGATGGGACTGACATTCTTGATAGAGAATTTGAATTATTTTATGTTTGAAAGGAAATTTACACTTAGACACCTTGAAAACCATTCCACTTGTATTTATGATCCCTAAATGGCTATTAAGTGACTCAAAATGACATATAAACTAATTAGACCATGACTAAGGCTAAAAAACATCAAATTACATCAAATGGAATATAACATACCCTATGAAAAAATATTATACCCTTAAAATATCTAAAAATAATTTTTTTACCTATAGGGGTCCAAATTTGACCTTATAGTCAAATTTGGTCAACAAAATGGTGACTCATAGGGGTGGTATACCTTCTATACTAAAGATCAGTAGTCTTATCCTATCTATGGGATAAGGGAATCAATGAATTCTTGAATATAACTAGTAAGTAATTGCCTAAAACACACACACAATAATCACACCACACCAAACAATACAAAACAAAGCAAGACACCAAAAATACTCACACATGTGCATAATCACTTTAGGAAAATAAGAAAAACAACTACTATGTACAAAGAGAGAGGATAACCTTAATAGAAATGTTTAAGAGATATTCCATTGACTGGGATATGAAGCTCCTCTCCATCCAACTTTGAGAGTTAGAAAGCATTGTGTTGCTTACATTGAGTGATGACGTAAGGGACACTCCACAAAGCATCAAAATTTATGTGTTTTCTAGGCTTATCCCTATCTTCATCCCACTTTAGAACAATGTCTCCCTCTTTAAAGGTTCTTGGCATGGATTTCTTATCAAAATATCTATTTATTTGATGTTGACGAGCTCTCATAATTTGCATAGCTTGATCCAATATTTCTTTAAGCTCTATCAACTCACATAATCTGATCTCCATACTTTCATTTTCCATCAACTCTAGCTGGTAAGTGAGATCTAAAGCTGGTAATTTAAGTGAAATAGGCAATCTATCCTCTCTTCCATAAACAAGTGTATATGGTGAGTTTTCAATGGCTCTCTTGGGGGTGATTCTATCAACCCAAAGAGTTGTCTTCAATTTAGAATACCAGGTTCTTTGGTTCTCCTCTATTATTCTCTTGATAATCCTAATTAGATTCTTATTAGTGGACTCAACTAGTCCATTCCATTGTGGATAATAGTTGGATGAAATACTAAGATAAATACCATGTTCCAAAGTCCACTCACTTGCATTCATTTCAATAAATGTCAATGCATTATCTAAAATGATTATTGAAGGAGCCCTAAATATTATCACTATGCCTTCATAAAATTCTAAAACTAAACTTTCATTTTATTCCTTGAGATCTATAGCCTTTACCCATCTTGTAAAGTAATTTATTGTGGCTAACACTTATTTGTGACTAGCAATAGAAGGTGGGTTGATTAATCCTATGAAATCTAGACCCCATTGCATAAAAGGTTGGTATACTTGTATTGGATGAAGAGGTAAAGCTAAAATATTTTATTTTCCATCAAAAAGGGCATATTTTTAACTTTTACTTACTCAATCATGAGTATCAAAAACTAGGCCAAAAATAACTAACTCTCATAAGCTTGATAGCTATGGTCCTTGGAGCAAAGTGATCACCTACTGTTCCATCATGAAACTCAAATAATATCTTATCAACCTAATTTGATTAAACACATCTCAATAGTACACCTAATAAGTCTTTATTAAACAATACTCCATCAACAAGTACATAAGGAATAGATTGTAATCTGAAGTACCTTCTTTTGGCTCTATCTAGGCCTTGTGGGCATTCACCGATTTGAAAAAAATGGATCATTTATTATGTCCAACTAAACATTATTGAGGATGAAAATATCATAGGATCATCTTTAATGGTTATAATAGCTTTTTTTTTCCCCTTTAAATCTAAATAAAGGTGTTCACATAATCCCTTCCCTTTTACTAGCTTGGTTGTCTTGATTTCTACATCATACTCCATTACTGTTGTAATCCAACCAACCCTTTTTTCATTAAAATATCTACTTAAAAGGAAGTATTTGACATTATTATGAGGTTACAATATATTAATCTTGTTGTTAGATAACATTTTCTTAAGCTTCTTTAGACTTTTAACAACTGAAAGTACTTGGCTTCTCTACATAAGTGTACCTTACCTCATAGCCTTCTAATCCTTGACTAAAAAAGGCAATAAGCTAATCTGAGTTTTCTTCATTTTATTGAATGAGCATGGCATATATTACCTCTTAATTTCCAAAATTTTACAATTTGAAATTCTTTGATAAATAAGGACTTGCAAGAGTTGGAGCTTGAGCAATAGCTTGCTTGATCTCTTCAAAACTCTCTTTTCTTCTCCTTGTCCTAGTAAACACTTAATATTTCCTTATCATAGAGTCTAGTGGCTTGAATAAATTATAAAAATTATGAATAAACCTCCTTATGATATTTATTTTTCCAAATAACCTTTTCAAACCTTTCTTATGTTTGGGTAAAGTCAATGCCAAGATTGCACTCACCCTTTCAGGATCTATAGATTGACCTTTCTTTGAAATAATGTGTCCTAAAAGTTTACCTTCATGGAAAAAAAACACATACTTATTTTGATTAATATAGATTCAAAACTCTCTACATTTCTCAAAAATATTCCTAAGATGATTCAAAGGATCCTTTGTATCCTTGGAGAAGATCATGATATCATCAAGATACACTAGCACTATATCATTTATTAGGCTTTGAAAAACCATATAAATTTTATGTTGGAAGGTTTCCCTAACATTATAAAAACAAAAAGGCATTTTAATATAATCATATGTTCCCCATTTAGTTTTAAATGATATCTTGTATTGATCTCCTTCCTTTACCAAAATCTGATTATACCTTGAATATCCATCAAGGAGTGAGAACCTTTCACTACTTGCCACAACTTGAAAAATTTACTCCATGGAAGGAAGAGGATAATGGTATTTCAAATAAACTCTATTAAAATCTCTAAATTCAACATATAAACTTATTTACCCATTCTTATTCCTTACTAGGACTATGTTTGCTAACCAATATGAATGCTTAATAGGAAACATGATCTTAGACTCAATCAACTTTGTAATCTCCTTCCACATAAGAGGCTCAATCTTAGGATTTATTGACATTTGATTTTTATTTATAGGATTATAATTATCATCTAACTCTATGGTATGTTGAGATAAACTTTTATCAAAGCCTTTTAAATCACTATATTCCCTTGCAAAGATATTAGAAAATTATTTACATAATTCAATGAAAGCATATCTTTCTTCTCTAGTACATGCCTTCCTAAGAGAAAGCAAATTATCTTTGAATATTTTAACTCTCTCATATTTTTATTGTTTATTAGACATGTTACATTTTTCTTCTTCAACTAATCATAATCATTGAAAATACTCTCAAGGATGACTAAGTTTTAGGGAGCTTGTTTGTCTTCAATTGTAGACTCTGCCCTCCACATTGATTCTAAGTTTAGATTGGTTTTTTGAGGAAGACTCAGCCTCATCTCATATAAATATATATATTTGATGGTCACTATAAAATAATTGATAATTAGTGACATTATCAAGTATATAGGGCCTTACAATCACTTTGAGATGAGGCCAGTTCTTGTCATCTCTTATCCTGTTTGGAACATGAAATTGAGTTCCAATGGTTGCAAACCTATCAACATGTTTGTCATCTTTTATTGGTATATATTTAATGTTTAAATCTTGGAAATATTATAAAATATCCCACACTCTATGATTATAGGACTTAATCAAAGAGATTTTAGTCATATTTTGACCTCTCACTTGATTCACTATCACCATAAACTTGTAACTCTTTCACACCTCTTTTTCTAGCCCACTCAAGGCCATGAATGAGGGCCTCATATTATAATACATTAAAATTAAAAATAAATTGAAATATAAAATTAAAGTAATACCTTTCCTTGGATAGGGATACTAACATTTCTCCACCACTTGATCTAACCTTAATTCTTGATCCATCAAAAAATAACTTCCACAGACCATCCACAGTTTCATTTGGATTCATCAAATTTGGCATGAAAGAGTATTATTCATGAAGTTAATACACTCCAAAACTATATTCTTCTATGAATTTATAAGGATCATGTTCATAGTGTTTAACTCCCCATTCCTCTAGATGTATATCAAAAACTCATTCAAGAGAAGAAATCAGATATTGATCCATGTGAAGTTCTTCCTCATCAAGAATAGTATAATTTACATTTGAATATTTAGGCATGGAGGAATCTAAATGATTGTGATGAATAGGTTTTGATTAAATTTTTAACTTGGTGCCATACCTTGCTTTAAAAACCATATGTGATCAATTTGTTGCCAAGTATCCACCTATCTTAGCTGTAAATTCTCTTGACAAACAAAGAGCAAAGTATGGGGTAAATATATAATAACCACATCATGAGAGATGGAGAAATTAGTAAAAGAATGTAAAGTAAAATTTATATTCTTGACTACTCCCAAGGTCTTTTCTAGAGACCCATCCAATTTTAGTACTCCATTAGCCATGGTTCATACTTGAGGCCTAGTTTATCTGCTATTGACCTAAGCAAGACTGAAGTACTAGCCCCACTATCTATGATACAATTGTTAAATAAACAATCACAAATGGTAAAGGATAGATAAAAAAAGAGGATTCTTATTAGTTTTATTTACTTGTCTATCAATGGGTTGAGTTCTATTCATCAAAACAACATTTTCTACCCTTACTCATCCAACTAGTTTACTTAGTCCAAGCAATTCCTTATGGAGAATATCCTTTTATCCCAATATTTATAACGAGTCCCAAAATTAAATATTCATTTTTGACTTCTTCAATTGATCCAAAACATTGATATAAGGATTGTTCATCTTGAATGGCTCTTTGGGAGCACGTGTACCTTATGGTGTATCATATAAAGATGGATGTGTAGGAACTGGTCTTGAATTCTAAGATTTATAATTTTCCTACACCTTAGGAGCTGAGTTAGACCTTCCTACCATTGGGGGGTGATGGAGGAGTAAAAATAGGTCCTTGATTTTCCCTTTGTGCCTCTTCAACAACCCTCTTTTTAGATCTAGTGTTAGATTATACACTAACATTCACATTATTTGAACTTCCCAACTAATTTATGGCATAAAATTCTTCCTCTAAATAATTCATAAGAATATATTTAGGTTGAATTTTTACATTGTACATTTCCTTTTGTATTGGTACCTCAAAATTGGGGACTTGAGGTACTTGACTACTTTACATTATCATAGATTGACTAGGCATTTCATTGGCATATGCAACTTGGCCTTGATTTTGGTCATAGGAAGGGTACCATGATTATTCTTGAAAAAAATAATTTTGAGTAGGGACAAGATCTCTAGAAGATGATGGGGCATTAAGATTGAAAATTTGGTAAGGTTTAACTTGAGTTATTTAACCTTATCCTTGAGCATTACCTTGAAAAGGAAGCCTACTTGCTTGTCCAAACTGATTGTAAGGATGATAAGGCCTGTAATTTTGGGCTTATTGTCTTTTGGGATCAACCAAATAATTAGCAAAATTTTGAATCAAGGGTAGACTTCTCTTGGCTATTAGGCAAAGGAGCCAATATAGGTAATGCAATTTGACTAGGAGGCTACAAATCAGAAAATAATGACATTAGTGATCTAGGGCCAATCTTTCATGCTTGAAAAAGATAATTCTCAGCATTAATAGATATATCATAGGTACTTGATAGTGTATCCCCACAAATTTATTGGATCATCATGGCTACATCACTATTCAATGCCTTTAGGTAATACAGAAAGGCATAATTTGGAGTGGGTCTCACAAAGGCTGAGATTTTATCCCATGTATTTTAAAATCTAGAATTAAAATCTTGAATGAACTCTTGAGGGGCCCTGTTGATAGTGGTAAATCTCTCAAATAATGATATATAATCATTCTTCTCTTCAAACCTCTTAGACAATAGATTTCCTAGTTCATCCCATGAAGTAATGGAAGTATGAGGTAGAGTTCCATACCAATCTAAAGCTTTCTCTTTGAAAGATAATGCCAGTAGCCTAATGGCTACATTATCTTGAGTGATATTATGGATGTTGAATAAATTTTCCATGTTTCTAATGTGTTCAATAGGAGTAATAGGACCTCCTCCACTAAAACATGGAACACTTTTAAGGGTTTCTCTAGGAATTTGGCCATATTGGGCAAGATTCAAAGGAGATGATCTGGTGAAGGTTAAAAATGGTAGATTTTTATCCATATTAGAATGTAGATTATGAGTATTAGGGATTGAAATAAGAATAAACTTGGATTTGTTAAAAACCAACTCCCTTCTATAAGGATGAATATTCACAAACCTCAACCTCTTGATAGAATAAGAAGGCAATTGCACAAACTCAAAAGGTATACCTTTAGTAGATGACCTAGTGGTCACCTTTGGCATGGAAAATTAGGACTGATCAGTAACCAAAGATTTGAAAACTTAGTGGAATCACCAGGTACTGAATATAGATGTTCTTGCAAATAAAACTATGCCAAGATCAGTACCAATCTTGGATAATCTTCTAGCTCTTAGAGTCCCACCGAGCATGCCAAAAACTATTGTCACTTGGATTTGAACCCTTTGAGGATATATATCAACTCTCCTCATCCAAGTGGCATAGTGTAAACATCTTTCAAGCTATGGGTAACCAATATGTGAGATGAATCTCTAGAAGGGCTAGTTCCTTTGATGCACTCTTTGAAACGCTTTATTACTTATCAACTTTGCATAAACATGGTTAAGAAGATAAACTAAAAAAATATAAAAGGTGATGCACCAATAATTAATTTCCTCTTATTGACTAAACTTATAGTACTTAGAGCAAATCAAAGCTTCTTTCACAAATAACTCACAAATCAAGATAGATTGTTACATAGATGTTTCACATGCTAGGTTCAAGAGGTATATTGATGTTTAAGAGGGATAATGAATGATATTTTAGGTAATACAATCATAAACCACTTCTAAAACTCTAATACACTAAGAAATAACACTAACAAATACCTATAACAATTAATCTTCTGCACACTTTGTAAATAATCAAGGACAACATGCTAGAAAAGACTATCTTCCACTAGACAAGATCAACACGACTGCAACATGACTCAATTATGCAGAATGTAAGTAGAAAAATTAACTTTATTCTTGATTCAAGATACATTCAAATAAAAAATTGGCTAGGTTTCCACCATAACCAATGAAGGCTACCCAAAAAGAGCCCAAAAATTTGCTATTTATAGCGTTTGAGAGAGAAGTGAGAAAAAATAACTCCAAACATTACTTGGACACTTTTAATTGTAATAAAAGTGGTTACATTTGCATGAGAGGATAATGTGAAACTTATAATGAAAGGTTAAAAATTACAAGTGTCAATCCAAAGCATGGAACTCTTGAAAAGTGGCATGAAATTCCTTTTACTAGCTAAAAAACATGTCTTCATCAATCACCCCTTTTACAACATCCCAAAACTGACTAGGGATTGGTATAATGATTGAACTAAGAGGGATGGGTTTTCTACATGATTATCCATGAATTGGCTGCATTCTTAATAACCTGGATTCCTCTAAAAATGATCCATCACTGTCTACAATCAAAGAAACTCCCTATTTCACACTCCTTGCATACATGTATACAAAAGGCTTTAGTTTATTATGAAAATACATACAACAGGGTGAATTAAATTCATCAATTCAATCCATGGCTTTAGAGGCATCAGGCACACCTTTAAATTATATTACTTGAAATTATTCACCCTTCCCACTGTCATGTTCACTATGCCAATTTGATTGGCTAAGATGAAGCTACTTGTAAGACCACTTAATATATTTAAAGTAGTATAAATTTGTTACAGTGAGTTATAATAATTCCTAATATCACTCCCAAAGTTTATTTTACCTCTTTAAAGTCCTTAAAACATGTAAAACACATAAAATAGTAAAGAAATCCATTTTGTATCATGTCCTTACAGGTAGGGTAGCCCAAACATTAATGAGTAAGAGATATAAAGAGTCATCGATAACATCCATCTAATTTCATGGTCATTTCATCCCATTTGGATAGCTTTCCATGCTTATTTTCTTAGTCAAGTTTCTATCTAGGGTTTAGTAGGGTTTTAGGTCCTTTTTGCTCTTAGGCTTTGTTCATAAAGATGGGATGTTGGAAATGCCAATTTTTTAAAAATAAAGTAGAGTTAAAGACTCATTTTAACCCCTTCAAACTTATTGGATCTCCATGTAAAGTTCAAAAGGATATGTGAGCATCTCAAGTTGCTTACTTGAGCTTTTACTTTCATTTACACAAGCCTCATGTTGTATTTGAGCCAAAAGTGGCCTCCCATATGACTTATTTTTAATATTTAAGATTGAAAAAATCTATCATGATCCTATATAAATTTCATAAAATTATATAATTCTCTCCTATAGTTATAAATGAAAGTGGCTTTTCATTTGGGCTTTAGGCCAAAACCCTGCCTAAAAGGCCTGACTGCAACTTTGGGGTTCTAGACCTTTTTGTCGAGATTATCCCTTATGTGATTGATTACGTATGCTGGTATAGGTATGTTTCAACTTTAAAAACCTTATTTAAAGCTACCTATATCTTTTGGTCCACCCTTTTGACCTTTTTCTCTAAAAATGTAGGTTTTATGCACAAAGGAGGTGCCCTCTGTTTGAGACAAAACATAGGGCACTTGCGCTATTTACCCAGAAAACCCAAGTGGTGGAGGATATTACAAAAGTGGTGAGAAAATTATACACAAAACTTTAGCCTTTTTTCATCCCTTTTGACCTTCCAATTCTACCAAAAACCAAAATAGACCTCTATGAAGGCAGTCCGTGTAGGCTTTAGGATGTAGACTACGTATTGCTTGATTGGGGCTCCTTATTCATCTATTTACATGATATTGGTGTATCATGGGGAATAAATTATAATTTTACTATTGATTATCATAATTTATAACCCTTCTTAAAACTCCCCAAGTCATGCCCTTGAGTTGATTGATTAAGGTGTTGATTGTGTTTTCTTAATTTCTTCTTCAATAGTAAATCTTGTAGGTGGTCATGCTTGTTTGAAATTTAGATATAGTGTCTAAATATATTATAAATGTGTTTATTACTACACCAATTCATGTATATACCTTATCAGTCATGTTCATACCTTCCAACTGCTTTGCTCAAGTTCATTGTGACCACTCAGTTAGTTGTAGGTGAGCATTTTGCATGATGGGACACCTGTATGTGTAGATTAGGCACCTAGATAGTTCATATCCACCTTTATTAATTATTATTTGGATCATGAATTCCATTTTCACTATTTTTAAATGTTTAACCTTGTTGGCATGGTCTATTACCAACTTGGAATACAAAGTCACTCAAAGGTTCAATTCTTTTAGATGTCAATGCAAGATTTTAGTGTTTAAATAGGCAACTTTGAGTCTTCGATCAACCATCCTCCAAAAATAATATTAAATCCATATTTTTCATATCTCTTCTCTTAAATATAATATATAATTCATACACATTTATATTCTTAAAATATCTTTGTAACCTTGTTATAAGACATCCACAAAATGGCCCAGACCTCTGTTTTCACCTTTTAGGGAAAAAGTCCTTGAATTCAGTCATCACCTCTTCAAATATGGTTTACACTTAAATTTGACCATTAAAAACTTCAATAAGGTATTTCATGATCAAAACCACATATCAAGACTCCATATAATGTTTTACCACTTGTTTTAATTCTTTAAATGACTCTTTAGCTCCCTGTGGTAACCCCTATAGGTGGGTATTTGTATGTATACAGGCAGTAAGAAAATTTGGGTAGTCTATAAAATATATAAGTTTAGGATCAATTATATGCCATAATAAAGTGTTCAAATGCACTTTTATCACTCTAAAATATTGAAGCGACTATCAGTACCTCCCTTTCAACATGACATCCTCTAGAGGGCACCTGTAGGTGCACTTTGAACTGTATGTAGGAAGTGAACACGAAATGAACCATGTACCAAGGAAACTGGATTCATATCCAATTTATATATTTCTAAAAGTATTTGCATGAAAAATTATGATGTCTCATATCTTAAGACAAGTTCATACACCTCATTTTGATGTCTTCACTTCTTGTAGGTGCATATCTCTATTATATGACTATGTATGTGACTAAGGTACTAGTACAATCCTTTCTTATTCTAAGTGAAGGTTATTAATTGATGTTAATAATAGTATAATATATTTAACATCATGATATTTTTTTAAACTTTCATTAATCATGATAAACAAGTTCCATACACATGATTCCCTATGACTGTAAGTGAGAAAGGGCAAAGAGTTGACTGTGAGCATGATAAAGATGCAAGTTTGTTCAAAACCTAATGTTATGAAACCAAAATTGGAAGGGGCGAGTCATTATGGAATTTATACATGGTAAAAATCATATTATATTCACATGAGACCTCTGTAAAAAACCAAACATTCTACAAATAAGGAAAACTTTGACTGAGACCTCACATGGTAACACCTTCCTAAAACATGACATGACTTGCCTATCAAAACACCATGAAACATTAAACCAAGCATGGAGATAATTTTAGGAGATATCTAACATCATCCAAAATCAGCATCACCTTCTGGATTGTATTAAGTTGTCTAAATTAGAGCAAAACCTATAAGGTGTAAGAAATAGTGAGCAGAAAAACATAGTCAACTTGTTAGAGATGATTCATAAAGGATAATTGAAAAATATTTGAAAAAATTTTATTAAAATTAATCTCTCTAAGTTTAATATCACCCTCCAAAGGATTTTTTTTCTGAAACCTCTTCTATTGGTCATACCAATCATGAACCTACTAACCATTTTTGTGTGTCTAAAAGGGCTAATAAGGAGTAGAATGGTTTTGTACCTTTTTAAGCACATCCAAATAATTTCAAGTGATAATATGAGTCTTATGAAGATTAAGTGACATTAAGTGACCTTATCCCATGTGTCACTCTACCTCATGGATCGTACAAGTGCCAAACTCATCCTTTTTCTATTGGTTTCTTGAATTTTAGTTAGATAACCTACAAGATTTAGATGGGACTAACATTTCTGATAGGGAATCTAAATTATTAGATGTTTTAAAGGAAACTAAGACACTTTTATACCTTTAAAACCATGCCACTTATATTTATGACCCCTAAATGGCTATTAAGTGACTCAAAATGTCATATAAACTAATTAGACCATGACTAAGGCTAAAGAACATCAAATCACATCAAATGGACTATAACATACCCCATGACAAAATATTTGATACTTGAAAAATATAAAAATAAATTTTTTACCTATAGGGGTCCAAATTTGACTGACTCAAAGGGGTAATATACCTAATAAACTAAAAATCAGCAGCCTTATCCTATCTATGGGCTAAGGGAATCTATGAATTCTTGAATACAACTAGTAAGGAATTTCCTAAAACACACACACAACAACCATACCACACAAAACAATATGAAACAAAGCAAGACACCAACAATACTCACACATGTGTATAAGCACTTTGAGAAAATAAGAAAAACAACTATGTACAAAGAGAGAGGAGTATTCAAAAACCTCAACCTCTTGATAGAATAACAAGGCAATTGAAAAAAATCAAAAGGTATACCTTTAGAAGTAGACCTAGTGGTAACCTTTGGCATGGAAAATTAGGACTGATCAGAAACCAAAGAGTTTTAAACTTAGTGGAGTCACTAGGTACTGAATGTAGATGTTCTTGAAACTACAACTATGCAAAGATCAACACCAATCTTAGACAATATTCTAGGACTTAAAGTCCCATCGGGTTTGCCAAAAAATATTTGCACTTGGATTTGCACCCATTTAAGATATGTTTCAACTCTCCTCATCCAAGTGGCATAATGGAAACATATCACAAGCTGTGGGTAACCAATAGGTGAGATGAATCTCTAGAAGGGATAGTTCCCTTGATGCACTCTTTGAAACACTTTCTTACTTATCAAATTTACATGAAAAGGGTTAAGAAGATAAACTAAAAAAATATAAAAGGTGATTCAAAAATAATTAGTTTCATTATATTTATTGAACTTATACTACTTATATAAAATCAAATGTTCTTTCACACACAACTCCCAACTCAAGACAATTTGTTACATCAATATTTCACATGCTAGGTTCAAGAAGTATATTAATGTTTAAGATGGATAATGAATAATAATTTTTAGAATATAATCATAAAATAGTTATAAAACTCTCATACACTAATAAATAACACTAACAAAGACCTGCAATAATTACTCTTCTACACACTTGGTAAATAATCAAGGACAACATGCTAGAAAATACTATCTTCCACTAGACAAGATCAACAAGATTGTAACATGTATCAATTATATAGAATGTAAGTAGGAAAATTCACTTTATTCTTGCTTCAATAGACATTCAAATAAAAAATTGGCTAGGGTTCCCCATAACCAATGAGGCTACCCAAAAAGAGCCCAAAAAGTCACTACTTATAGCATTTGAGAGAGAAGTGAGAAAATTGAAGTCCAAAGGTCACTTGAACACTTGTAATGTTGAGATAAGGGGTTACATGTTCATGAGAGGAGAACTTAAAATTTATAATTCAATTTTAAAAACTACAAATGTCAATCCAAAGCATGAAATTCTTGAAAAGTGGCATGAAATTCCTTTTACTAGCTCAAAAAATTGTCTTCATCAATCACACCTTTTGCAATGTCTCAAAACTAACTAGGGATAGGTATAATTATTTAACCAAGGGGGAAAGGTTGTATACATGATTCTCCATGCATTGGTTTCATTACGAATCACCTATATTCCTCTGAAATTGAGCCATCACTATATGCAGTCAAAGAAACTCCTTATTTCACACATCTTGCACACTTAACTTCCAAAAAGGACTCATTTTCTCATGAAAATACATAAAAGGGGGTGAATGTCATGTTAAAATTCCATACATAGACTTAAATTCATCAGAAACACATTAAAAATAGTTTCCTTGAAGTTATAATAATTTATAATATCACTCCTAAAGTTGATTGTTCCTCTTGAAAGTCCCTAGAACGTGTATAATGCACAAAATAGTCAAAGAAATCCATTCTATACCATGTTCGTATAGTTAGGGTAGCCCAAAATTTTATGATTATGATATTTTAAGAGTCCTCTACAACATCCATCCACTTTCATGGTCATTTCATCCCATTTGGATAATTCTCCATCCTTTTTTTCTCAGTCGGGTCTCTATCCAAGGTTTAATAGGGTTTTAGGTCCTTTTTGCTCTTAGGCCTTGTTCATAAATATGGGATGTTTTAACTTCAAAAAAATTTAAATAGATCAGATTTAAATACCCATGTTAACCCCTCCAAACTTCCTATATCTCCATACAAAGTGCCAAAGGAGATGTGAGCATCTCAAGTTGCTTACTCGAGCTTTTCCTTTCGTTTACATAGGCCTAATGTTACCTTTGAGCCAAAAGTGCCATCCCATATGATTTATATTTAATATGGAATACTTAGAACATATTTAATGACCCTATATTCATGTTTTAATATTTTATAATTCTCTCCTATAGTTTGAAATGAAAGTGGCTTCTCATTTGGGCTTTAGGCCAAAACCCTGCCCAAAAGGCCTGACTGTAACTTTGGGGTTCTAGACCACTTTGTTGAGATTATCCCTTATTTTATTTATTATTCATGTTTTAATAGGTTATTTTGAACTTCCTAAACCTTATTTAAATGTCCCTTTAGCTTCTGGTCCATCCTTTTCACCTTTCTTCTCTAAAAATGCCAGTTTTATGCACAAAGGAAGTGACCTCTATCTGAGACAAAACAAAGGGAATTTCCCTTTTACCCAAACAAACCAAGTGGTGTAGGAGATTATAAAAGTTTTTATGACATTATACACAAAAATTTATCCATTTTTCATCATATTTTACCTTTTAACTCTACCAAAAACTAAAACATACCCATGTGAAGGCAAACTATGCAGGGTTTAGGATGTAGACTGTGTATTGCTTGATAATGGCTCCTTATTCATCTGATTCCATAATATTGGTGTATCATGGGGAAATTTTTTTCATTTTCCAATTTCTTATCATGATTTATAACCCTTTTAAAACTCCTCAATTCACGCCCTTGAGTTGACTAGTTAAGGTGTTGACTATGTTTCCTATATTTCTTCTTCAACAGTAAATCCTGTAGGTGGTCATGGTTGTTTGAAACTTAGATATAGTGTCTGAAGAAATTATCAAGGTGTTTATGCATACAAGAATTATTTATATAACTTATAATTCATGTTCATACCTTTTAACCACTTTTATCAAGTTCACTATCACCACTCAGTTAGCTATAGGTGACAATTTTGCATGATGGGACACCTATAGGTGTAGATTAGGCCCCCAAACAGTTCATATCCACCTATATTAATGATTATTTATATCATGAATTCCATTTTCACTATTTTTAAACATTTAACCTTGATGGCATGGTTTATTACCAACTTTTAATACAAAGTCACTCAAAGGTTCAATACCTGTAGATGTCAATGCAAGATTTTAGTGTTTAAATAGGCAACTTTGAGCCTTCCAACAACCATCCTCCACAAATACTCTTGAATCCATATTTTTAATATCTCTTCTCTTCAATATATGATATGAGTCAGACACATTTATCTGCTTCAAATCTCTTTGTAACCTTGTTATATTACATCCATAAAATGACCCAGACCTTTATTTTCACCTTTAGGGAAAAAGTCCCTGAACTCAGTCATCACCTCTTCAAAGATGGTTTACAATTAAATTTTCCCATTTTACACTTAAATAATTTATATCATTATCAAAAAAACATATCAAGACTCTAAATAAGGTTTTACCACTTTTTTAATACTTTAAATGACTCTTTATCTCTTTGTGGTGCCATCTGTAGGTGGGTATTTGTATGTATACATATAGTAAGCAAATTTGTGTAGTATGCAAGATATATATGTTTATTATAAATTATATGCCCTCATAAAGTGTTAAAATTCAATATTATCACTCTAAAATATTTAAACAACTATAAATACCTCCCTTTCAACATGATGTCCTCTAGAGGGCACCTGTAGGTGTACTTTGAGTTGTATGCAGGTAGTGAACATGAAATGATCCATGTACCAAGGAAACTAGCTTAATAATAAATTTATCTCTTCCTAAAAGTATTTACATAAAAAATTAGGATGTATCAAATCTTGATACAAGTTCATACACCTCATTTTGATGTCTTCACTTCTTATAAGCACCTGTAGGTGCATATCTCTGTTATATGATTGTGTATGTGATTGAGGTACTAGCACAGTCCTTTATTATGTGAGGTGAAGGTTATTATTTTATGTTACTAATATGAGAGTATATTAAACATCATGATAATTTTTTTAAACTTCCATGAATCATGCTAAACAAGTTTCATACACATGATTCCCTATGACTGCAAGTGAGAAAGGGCAAAGAGTTGACTGTAAGCATGACAAAGATGTAAGTTTAATAAAATCCTGATGTGATGAAACCAAAAATGGAAATGAGGAGTAATTATTTAATTTATACATGGTAAAAATCATATTACATTCACATGAGACCTCTATAGAGAACCAAACATTCTCTGATACCTCACATGGTGACACCTTCCTAAAAAATGACATAACTTGCCTATCAAAATACCATGAAAAATGAAACCAAGCATGGAGATAATTTGAGTATAGATACAACATAATCCATAATCAACATCACCATATGTATTATATGAACTTGTCTAAATTAGAGCAAAACCTATAGGGTGTAGGAAATAGTGAGCAAAAAAACACAATCAACTTGCTAGAGATGATTCATAAAGTATATTTGACCAATATTTTAAAAATTATTATGAAAAATAATCTCTCTAAGTGTACTATCACCCTCCAAAGGAGTTTGGTCTGAAACATCTTATACTGGTTGTACCAAGCATGAACCTGCTGGCCATTTTTTGTGTGTCTAGAAGGGCAAATAAGGAGTAGAATAGTTTTGGACCTTTTTTATCACTTTAAAAGAATGTAAAGTGATAATATAAGTTTTAGGAATATTAATAGACATTACATGACCTTATCCAATGTGTCACCCTCCCTCATGGACTATACAAGTGCCAAACTCCTCCTTTTTCATTTGGTTTATTGATTTTCAGTTAGATAACCTAAAAGATTCAAATGGGATTGACATTACTGATAGGTAATATGACTTATTAGATGTTTTAAATGAAACTAAGACACTTGGACACCTTTAAAGCCATGCCACTTACATGTATGACCCCTAAATGGCTATTAAGTGACTCAAAATGACATATAAACTAATTAGACCATGACTAAGGATAAAAAGGCATAAAAATACATCAAACAAACTATAACATACCCCATGAAAAAATATTAGATCCCTAAAACGTCTAAAAATCAAGTTTTTACCTATAGGGGTCTAAATTTGACCTTGGAGTCAAATTTGGTCAACAAGTTCCAAATCATGTCGGTAGCTTCCTATAAAAATAACTTTTGAGTTAGGCCATCTAGATAATCTATTACCTTAGTGGAAGGTATTATTTATACTATTTCCTTTGGCACTTCCACCATATTTGGTTGATTATTTATGTCTCTATGCATTTGATATTAACTTTAGGGTTAGATTAACATTCTATGTGGCTTGTCTTGGAATCCATTTTTCCTCTTATTTGCCAATGTGCATCATCCTTGTTCATTTTTAGGGCCTTTTCTTTCTGGATGATATTCTGATATAACTTTAGGAACTCATTTGTTTTGTGTGCCTATATATAATAACAAGTTAGAAACTTTTGGAAATCCCTATGATAATGATGTGATGAACCAAACTTATAGCACATCCTTGGTAGGAATATACCTCAACCTCATCCACCACCTCCTCATTTATAATAATTCCCTCCTCCATGCTACCTATCTTTATGTGATGTCCTAACTATGGCCTTTCATATTCCAATATTATGCCTCACATATCTCATCTATGACCTTGTAATTATATGTCTCATGAGTGGTGGTATCACATACCTTACATTACATATTGACATTAAATTATTTAGAATTTTTTAATAATGGTAAATTATTTATATCATGATCATCATGGGATCCTTCACTTGATCTTATGAGTGCCTTGATGTTGTACCAGGGAAAATATTGATTTTCATAGTCTTCAAACTCATAGTCGGTGTACCACAACCCACTTTTTGTGTCATGTACATTGTTGGCAATCAAATTTTATAGTTATTTTATCTATGCCTCCATAAAATTACTTATCTTGATGTTTATGCTTCCAATTTCCTTATCTCTTATTTCAAATTATAAATCTTCCCTTGGCTCTGTAAAAGTATTCATAGGCAATTCATGCTTGAAGATGATCAATATCCCCCTATGAACCACTACACATGTTAAAAATGATGAATTTCATAAGAGAGATTATAAATCAAGGTATTAAACCTTGATTCATAGGTGTTAATTCTCTTAGATACATATTTTTTTATCCCCTTCAACACGGAGATACTTTTTTGTTCAAACTAAGGAATGTTGAATAGCTTGAGAAATTCTTACTTGAGCTAATCATAGTCCACTAATACTTGGTGTGGATCATATTTTTGATACCAAGTATGCACATGGTTAATATAAATGGTGAAAAATTGGCATGCCTTACACCTAGGTTCAGTGACTCCCTTTACTTGCCATATAATTAATTTATAACATTCTCTACTCTTGTACTCCAAAAACTTAATTGACATCTCATAAAAGATGTGTTGTTGTAGTAATACTTATGAAGACTAAATGATACTAGGTTTATTCCTCTTGAATACCTTATGTTTCCACACTTATTTAGTGTTGATCCAATTCCTCCAGCCCATGAGTTGGTATGTGCAATTTTGGGGCTCGCACCTGATGTACCAAGTGTAGTGCTGGCTATTGGTCTCTCTCTTAGGGGATTGTATGTTGTGGTACTTAATTTCATAATAGTATTACTCTTTTTTATTTCATTTGGAATTCCCAACATTATTGGTTTGGATGGTTAAAATAATATTTATCCTATTAATCCATTGGATTGTGAAGCATGCTTTGCTTCAAAATCTGTTGTTGATCTAATTCTCTCCTATGCTCATTTATTCCCAATAATTCCACACTTCCACTTAAATAATTTTCCACTTGATTAGAGAATATGTGGGATGTATATTTAGGTAGACTAGGGGTTAGAATTTTCCCATATTTTGAATGATTATGTTTGTTTATTAATTCCCAAACAATCCCCTCATTTCTCTCTTGCTGAATATTTGGTTTCCTAATCTTGAGTGGACATGTTTTATTCAACTTGGGAGTGTGCCTCCTCTACATGGGACTCAATATTATGCCCTTTCCACTTCATTTACATCCTTATGACTCATATCTTCCTCTTCATAGGGTTTAGGGTGGCTATCACCATCTTCCTTTGTTTGTCATATTTTCTTATCATGAGCTCCTAATCATCTTGGTTTTCCATCCTCATGAAATTATTGATGTTCTACCCTCATTGGCTCAACATGAAATTTTTACTTCTACCTTCCACTTAACCCATGCATGGAGCATTTTTATCTCTCCATACTTAGGGTTGTAGTACCCAAACATACCATTAGCTTCTCGATAAAGATTTGTGATTGAATAATTTATGATCCCCTAGGCTTTCACAAAAATAAGTACTCTACTTATTTCAAGCAAGAGTATGAGGAAACTAAAAGCTATAACATGTAACTTCCCAATGTGCATATCCACCATAAATATATAGTTCATGTCCAAAATTAATCTATCTATTTCAACTACTCAATATACTTTTCCATCTAAGGATATTTTTGCCCAAAAATTTTACTACGACCCACTACATATGTAATTGGCCATACATGTAAATGATCCATTAGTTATAAAAAAAGTATCTCATATACTAGATCATACATATTATTTCATACCCAATTTTTTATGTTCATATCTCCTCTACTTGGATTGAGAAAACTCTAACTCATGTTATAAAAATGATTGTTCAACACATTTCATAGAGATACATTTATATATATCCTAATTCCATATCCATCAACTAGTTTAATGAGGATCCTAGAAATGAAACCAAAATGTTGGGGTTTTTTTATCACTTACACCCAGTCTTACACCACTCACATGCAACCAAAAAGTAATTGTAACCTTCCACATTGGCCTATCACTCAAAACTCACTTGAGCACTCACCCATGGCACATTGGGTTCATTGAAGAAGATACTAACAAGAAATAAACCATTCAATAATATAAATGACATGTTTACTAATATTCAACACAAAACTATACTAACAAAAAGAACCATTTGTGCATGTAACATAATTACATAATACAACATATTTACCACAAGTTACTTCTATTTATTTATCATGAAGATATAATATACATCATGAATCTATTTTAGTTTCATTATATCTCCAAATATGGGATCTTGTCTCTCAATACAATATATAGTAATACTAGTTTAATACAATAATAACCTACATATTGAACAAAAATATCAACATAATTAAATGATAAATGAAATGTAAAGGTGGTATTTTATAGACACAAGACCTACCTTATTGTACATGTCAACTCATATCCATAAATGGCTCAACTTCCTTTCCAAAATATCCCATGCCTTATGATAACCAACTTCTAATTTGTCACTAGGTGTCTTTCCTAAAATTTTTAGCTCCATGTTTTATGCAACTGATTCCCCTATTTATGCACTTTTGGGATTTATTCTAACTTAATTTACTATTTGGGAATTCTTTTGCTATTACTATTTTTCTTTATGCACTAGTACCTATTTTTACACTAATTGCCTTTCTTGTTGATGTGCTCTCATGCTATATAACCATTATTATTATATCTTTTATACCCCATAAATATTTGAAGAATCTTATTCTAATTTATTTTCATGTGGTTTTCTTAGGGAGTGAAACCCATTTTATCCAAACATCTCAAGTCATTCCCTCAAACTCCTTCACACACATATATGTGTGTGTGCACCTTTATCATATAATTATGTGTTCATGTTACTCTACCAATAAATACATCCACATGCAATGTAACTATTGGAGAGTTGTTACTGATTTCATGGTGATGTCATATAGGTGTCCTTGTGAGTGTATTAAGTGATTTGATATCCTAAGTAATAATGATAAAGTGTGTAATGTGCTTGTTTTAGTGTGCTTGAAGTATGCTCAGTTGATCACCGGAGTTTGACTAGTTAGAGAGGTATAAGGATGAGTATGGTGATTTAAGCATGTGAAATGGGTCATATCATAAGTCAAGAATGCTTTGAGTGCTTATGTGCATAAGTGTATTTCATCTGGTTGATAATAGATTTCATCTAGACACTTTGGGTTCAGTGGCATAAAATCTGAGTAGGTAGTTTGGTGATGCCATAATTGCCATGTGGGAATGAGTCAAGGGGAGATAGTCATATGGTTGTGATCATAGTAGTCCTTAGTTGTTATGTGCTAGATATCAAGTTATGCATTGAAGTGCAGTCAAAGATATGAGGGTGAAAAGTTAGCTTCTTAATCAGAATTCACTATGTTCTCATACTTAGCCAAATTTGCAAAAGGGATCACGCAGAGCTCAGTAAGAATGTTGATGAGGTCATCATTCACATGCATGGAGGTGTTAAGACAAAATGATAATATGGGTTTATTCATTTTTATCCCTAATTTATTTTCACTAAATTTTAGATCATGCGATATAGTGTGTTAAAATATATGCATTTGTAAAGTTGGGCTTGCAGGTAGTTTGACTATGTTTTCCCATACTGTTAGGGTGTGGAGCTAAAAACTTCACCTAAGGCAAACAGGGAGGTTTTTGGAGCTTGACAGTCACCGGTGTCAGCAGGCCAAAACTGACGTCAGTCAGGGGATAGTGCAAGGGAAATTGGCATCGGCAGGAGATCGGCCAGCGTCGGTCACCTCCATTCAGGCAGGGACCAACGTCAATCACCTATGGTGGTCAAAACTGCTGTTGATGAATAGTCAGTTAAGTGAACGCGTAGTTTGCATGATAAAGACTAGTTTAAGTCTTTGAGCCACTTGTCTAATTATTGTATGCATGAGATCTATATAATAGACTCATGGGCTGTATTGTTAAGTGTAGAACTTGTAGAACCCAAGTGTGGAGCTTGGAGAGTTCTTCCCATGGTGGAATCAAGTAGGATTTCCCATGTATGTAAGATCAGGTTTGATATATAGGGTGTTGAAGGATCATGGTGGAGATCTACATGTGATAAGTAAGATCAGGTTGGTCTGTAGGGATGTGTGTATGCGAGGGTCAGAATAAGATCGGCGGGGGAGCAAGATCAAGGTGACAGCAATACATCAGGAGCAAGATCATGGTGAGATCTACTTGGAGCACCGGTTCATACTCGGTTGTACTGGATGTACAATGAGGTGAACAACAGCTTGTGTTAGCTATGTGTTGTGACCTATGAGAGAAAATTGCTCAGGTGGGAAGATTACTTGGAGCCCTTGAGGAGGAAGCCTCACAGAGGTGGAAGAAGAGTGTGATCTCTTTACTGTAATTTCCTTTGTAATGAGTTGAATACAATTGTGTGTTTCCTCTCATATTCTGTGTGTTTTCTCATTGATAGTTATTTGTTCTTCTGGTTATTTCTGCAATCTTAAGTTGCTTATACAATGGTAATAATGTGTGCTCTTAATTCTGACAAGTTGTGTCAGAGCTTTGGGGAACTTAGGTCCTATCACATACTTAGCTAATTTTGCATGTGTCAAGAAGAGCTGAGTGAGAATTTTGATGGTGTTATATCTTACACATGTGAAGGTGTCAAGATAAACTGATCATATGGGTTTGTCCGGTTTTGAGCATAGTTGATTTGCACTAAATTTGAGATCATGTGTTGAATTACATCAAAATATTTACTTGGTCAAAGTTGGCCTCCCAACTAGGTTTTTGACATAATTAGCTCTGTGATAGAAGTTTTTGAGAAGGTTTTTTAATGGTGTTATATTTCACACATGTGATAATTCTAGGATCTATTTGTTATATGGTTGGATTCTCCTATGTAAGGATATCATCTAGTACAAATTTTAGATCATCCATCAAAGTATAGAATAATTTATTAAGGTTTAAAAATGGCTACTCAAGCATATTAAATGGGTCCCCATACTTAGTCATTTATGTACATGTTAAATATCGAGTAAGATTGATGGTGCACATTAATCTAAGAAGTTAGGAAGTAGAGATATGAAGATAGGTGCATGATGTTTAATGACTAATCAAAGGTACAAGATAAGGATCCAATGATGAGTCAGCATTCATACAAATTGATCAAATAGTGATCATTGATCATTAAAGACCTGGTTGATCTACAAAGATTGATGGATCACATTGAGTCAACATTTCAAGATTGCATGAAATGAGGTCAAATTTATTGAGGTTTAACATCTGGAATTGGTAGACTATGTGCTAGATATTAAACAAGATAGATGGTGCATATTTGATCTGAGCTGAGAGGACACAAGATTTGAGCATTGTGTTCGAAGGTTAACTATGACCGTTTGAATTCAAATATTTGAATATAACATAGGGAAAAACTAGATCTCTATAATCATTTGATAGAATTAAAATTTGTTGGTGTTTTAAACATAAAAGTGGTAGAGGACTCCAAGATACATCTGGTTATATAGATATAAATATTTTAAAGTCTGTATAGTCATAATTATTGAGATCCAAAGTTGACTATGTGTTTAACTATGTTTTGCAAGTGATCCAAGAGATTTATTTGAGCTTGTTTTGATGTTATTTCAATATCTCTTGATGAATTTGATATTAAGGAGTGTTGTATACTCCATAAGGTTACTATGTGAGTATTTGGAGGTGTTTTCAATCTATCTTGAGTATAAACAATGCTTAATAAGTTGAATGTTTATTTGGTAATTATGTTCCTATTTATAAGGTCTTTATTTCAATTTTTTGAGCATACACAGAGGTGAGATAAGATGACTATGATAATTTGAGGATGTCAAAGGGGATATAAGGAGTAGACCCATGCTTTTGGAATCGGTCTTATATTATTATTTTTGATGGTGTGCTAAATGGGTGAATAAGTCTCCATGAGACCTATAAGAGCCATAAGGACTTTATTAAAAGGCATAGATGCTTAAGGGTGACCTATAAATGCTATGGATGACATATGAAGATTTATTTGAGCCATGTATTCATTTGAGAGATGATTTAAGGGGTAATGCATGCCTAATGGCCAACAAAGGTGTTGATTATCAAGATTGTTCTATAAATAGTGAAATCAAATATGGTGATTTCTAAAATTGGTATGCGAGAGTTGAGAGAGATTTTAGACAGGATTATGTGTGTGTATTATGGATTCAAGGATGGTTAGAATGCCCTAAGGATGAGCTAAAGATTAGAATAGATTGAAGACTATTTGTATGACCTATAGGTCATAATTTTATTGGTAGAATAGAGCTCTTATTGATTGAACATGAGCAAAGGTGAATAATGTTAATCAGATGTCTATCATCAAGTGTTAAAGACATCAGTGCAAAGGTAGATGTGTTCATACGTGTTTTTTTGGAATCTCAGCATCTAAGGTGGTTGAATCCTCCTTGTAGGTTTAAACTTGATAAAAGGTCTATTCGTTATTGTAGTTCTGCTAAACAGGTGTGGTATCACCTTATGGGATTGTAGTCTCATTAAATAGGGATTGTAGTTACTTGATCATTTAAAAATGGTCTAAATTGGTTATTTTTACTATAGGATAATAGTCCAATTATAGGTTCTAGTGGGTTTTAATCCCCAAGAGGGTTTCCCATGTATGTCATGTGTTATGTGATTGATCTTGCATTGTCTCTCTTGCTTATTGCTATGAAAGATATGTATGCTTCATTAATGCTTGTGGTAACTGATTAAGTTTTTGTAAAGATTAGAATTGAATTTGGATTATTTGGGCTCACTAATTCACCCCCCCCCCCTCTTAGTGATTATACCTATAAAATTTGGTACCAAATTAGGTCCTTTGGTAAAGGCTTAAAAACTTGAAGGTGATCTAAGGTATAATATGGGTAGTCATCGAGGAGGTTTCTCTACTAAGCAAGCATTGATGTTCAATGGATCTAATTATGATTTTTTGAGTGCAAGGATGAGGACATATATTATGTCCCTAGGGTTTTATGTATGAAAATTTGTTCGAGATTGTTATATTATTCCTATTACTCCTCCATCTAGTGCTATAGACAAGAATTTGTTAGAGAAAAATTCTAAGGTGATGAATGCTATCACTTGTGGTCTTTCAGAGACTAAATACACCAAGGTATTCCATTTTACATCTGATACAAAAATATGGGACAAAATGAAGATCATTTTTGAATGAGATTTAAAGGTCAAGCTTGCTAAGTTTCAAACTCACAGAAGGCAATTTGAAAGTCTCAAAATTAAGGAAGAAGATTCTATGGCATCCTTTCTGTAGAGAGTTGATGAGACTATGAACATCATCAGAGGTCTTGGAGAGAATATTGAAGAGGTAACTATAGTAAAAAAGGTATTACGGTCTCTATCTTTCCTTTTTGATCTAAATGTATTTGCTATAGAAGAGAGTCATGATATTACTCAATTGAAGATGGATCAATTGCATGGCACCCTTACTACATATGAGATGAGCATAAATGATGATAAACCAATAAAGAAGGATGTTGAATTAAAGACTAAGATGAAACCTAATAATAACTTCCAAGGTAATAAATCCAAAGAGGATGACATATATAACATTAATGAGGATGAACTAATTGCATTGATTACTAGGAAATTGAACACAAGATCAGGGAAGTATAAGGGCAATCTACCCTTCAAATGTTTCAATTATGGAGAGATGGGACATTTTTCTCATAAGTTCCCACATAAACATGAGAATAAATATGAAGAAAATCATGTTGAAGGCCAAGATGTTGATAATAAGACATACAAGAAGAAAGGATTCAGAAAGTTTAACAAGTTCTTCAAAAACAAGAAGAGTCTTTACACCAAAGAAGATTCTAGCTCATCAGATGAAAGTGAAGATAGTGAATTAGAATGTGATCATGAAGATGATGGTCTAAATAAATATGAAGCTATGTTCATGGTTGAGGAAAGAAGTTTCTCACATCAGAAGATGTCTACTTGAAGTGACTTAGATAATTATGAAGATGAGGTAAACTATGAGACTATTTTGATGAATGCTCTTGAAGAACTGAAGATTGAAAAAAAGATCAATAAGAAGATGAAATATAAACTCAAGGACTATGAGGAATAATTCAATGTGTATGAGGCAATAATTAATAAAGATACCAAGGATCATGAATATATGATCAATAATCTTAGTTTTTAATTAAATATTCTATCTACAAGCTAAAGAAGATGAATATTCAAGGTATGTTTCTTAAAATAAGTCATTGAAATATGAGTTATAAAAGGTATATAGTAAGGTAATTTAATTTGTGATATTTAAAAAGAGCTCAAGTGATCTATAAAACATTATGAATGATCAAAATCATGCAAGTGATAAGACTGATCTTAGATATAAAGAAGAACCAGAGACTACAACTCAAGACAAGATGAAGATTAACGTGAACAAGGTGGATCAGCCTTTGAAGAAAAATCATCAGACAAGGAATGAAGGTGTTATCATAATGAATAAAAATAAGATAATATAACAAAATTCCATGAGGTATACAAGATTTAATGATTAATATTACACATGTAATCAATTTGGTCATAGGGCTAGATAATGCAAGTGACCTATTAGAAATGAGTTTGCATGGAAATATGATTGGGGTCATCAGTCAAAAGGTATGCATATATTTAAGTGATTTAATTGTCATGACATAGGACATGTTTAAAAATTTATATCTAAATAAGGTAAGGCAATATAAGTTTCTTTCAAAAGTTATGGTGTGCTATAATTATGAACAGAGAGGTCACATTGCTAGGTTCTGCAAGCATAGATATATAAGTTAGAATAGGTTCATTTAGGCTCCTAGAGTACAACAAATAAGGCATGTTAACACATGGAATCCAAATGTGATAATTGTGAGTCATGATAAAATTATAGGTCTAAGTAATTTGTTTGCTATGGTGGAGAATGCTTCAAAAATTGAAGAGTACCAAGAGGTCTCATTGTCTGCTCATGTTGAGAATGAAGAGATCAAGCTCAAAGAGAAGACCAAATTGCTAGTTAAAGCTAGTCCTAAAGTATGTATGGATCCAATTGAACATCTTGTTATTGTTGAGCATGTTTCATGTAAAGAACATCAATTATTTGTGCCTAATAATGAGGTTCCAAACTGCAATGTGGATCCTTCAGATGAAAAGGTATGTATTGAATTTATGTTGTCTCCATGTATTATCAATCCAATCATAGAAAGAAGGATAATGTTTTAGTAAATGAGGAATTTTTTCTCTTAATCCAAAGAAGAAGAAGAACTATAAGTATCATATGACCAAGGAGGAGGAGTATGAGGAGTTGTGGGCAACTCCTCGGTTACACACCATGGTATAGCATTGTGGTGTAGAAGAGGTCTCTATCTATGATTATTAAGAGACTTATTTCAGTAGATAATTATGTTTTTGTGCTCAAGATGATAATGCCAATTAGAAGGTCTTTGGTTAAGGCGGAGCAACAAGTTCATGAGCTTGTTTGAAAGGTTTGTGAAGGAGCTGTAGTATAGAATTAGAATGGATTGTTCCAGGTGGCATAATGATTTTTATGACAAAAAAGGTATTTAAATTTATTTTTGATGTTCTCCAGGTGATTTTATGGTATGAAGGTGTGAAAGAAGTTTTAGAGGTGTGCATTGACTAGAAGGAGGTTTGTTGACCCTATTTATTTTGAGTTTTTAGGGTTTTTGGGCTATATTAGAAAAGTAGTTTTCCTTGTGAATTGAGGTCTAAGGATTATTAATATGTTTAATGGGATAAATGGTTGGTAAAATAAATATTCACATAGAAATTAATGTTTGTGGTTATCAAATTATTTAAGTTTTTGTCAATATGGAGGGCTAATTGGCTAGTAGGTTTATGAAGGAAGTATGTTTCATAAGATGTGCTTGGTGATGAAAATTTGTGTGCTTGAAGGAGCATATGAGAGTGATCCATATATGAAGTTTTAAGTCTTAAATATGTGTATAATAAAAATTATGGGTTTTGTAAGTTTTAGGTCGGGCTACAAAGAAGCTAGACATGCCTAGTTTGAAGAAGAGTGATTTTTGCTTAGTTTCTCCAAAATAAAAAAGTATGTGTGTTTCAAGGTAAGTTCTCAAGTTTGTTAAGATCATGTTTCATATTTGTTTAGTGGCATTAAGTTATTTTGTTGGTCCTTATGGTAGCTTGAGAGAAAAAAGGCTAGTAAACATATGTGGTGATTATTCATCGTATGTGGAGATCTGAAGATGTTCAAAAGGTGAAATAGCTTAGAGTTATTAGGGAGAGCCCCTATCAGATGTTTCTTGATGTTTTCCATTATATTTATACGGTTTTGTGTGTTCTTTATTCATTAGTTGCAGTGCTTGATTGAAGAGAGTGTTAGCATGGACCAGAGGACATTGTCAAGGCAAGTCGAAGTAGGCTCAAGGTAAGGAGGAGTTTGTATCATATTTATAAGATGGTCCTTCCATATTTGATGGTATTTTTAGGTCCTTAAGATTATTTGGTGCCCACTTTTTCATTATGTCAAAGGGGAAAAAAGTTCATGTTATGGAAAGTTTCTATTATGGGAGTGCTTTGAAGAGAGATAAGGTGAGTTGTATTTTGCTGTATATGATGGTTGTTGACATCAATGATAAAGGGGGAGATTGTTGGATATTTACCAATGATGTCATAGTGATGTAATATATGTGTCTTTGTGAGTGGATAAAGTATTTTGATAGCCTAATTAATAATGACAAAGTGTGCAATATGCTTATCCTAGTGTGTTTGAAGTATGCTTGGTTGATCTACAGAGTTTGACTAGTTAGAGAGGTTTAGGGATGAGTATGGTGATTTAAACATGTGAAAGTGGTCATATTAGAATTCAATAATTCTTTGAGTGCTTGTGTGCATAAGTGGATTTCAGCTGGTTGATCATAGTTTTCATCTAAACACTTTGGGTCCAGTGGCAAATTTTTTTGAGTAGGCAATTTGGTGATGTCATCTTTGCCACATAAGAATGAGTTAAGGGGATCTGGTCATATGGTTGTGATCATATTAGTCCCTAATTTTTATGCACTAGATCTCAATTCATGCATTGAATCATGGTTAAATATATGAGGGTGCAAAGTTGGCTTCTCAGTCAAAATTCATTATGTTCCCATACTTAGCCAAATTTGTAAAAGGGCTCAAGTAGAGCTAAGTAAGCATGTTGACGAGGTCAACATTCACATGTATGGAGGTGTCAAGTCAAGATGATCATATGGGTTTTTTCATTTGTTATTCCTAGTTTATTTATGTTATATTTTAGATCATGCAATATAACGCATTAAAAGATATGCATTTTCAAAGTTGGGCTCCTAGGAAATTTGACTATGTTTTCCTATGCTTAGCTAATTTTGCAATGTGTAAAGAAGATCTGAGTGACCATTTTGATGGTGTTATATCTTGAACATGTGAAGGTGTCAATAGAAAGTGATCATATGGGTTTGTTTATTTTTGAGTATAGTTAATTTATGCTAAATTTGAGATCATGCACTAAAGCACATCAAAAGATTTGCTTGTTCAAATTTGGCCTCCCAAGTAGGTTTTTGACATAGTTGGTTATGTGATAGAAGTTTTTGAGAATGCTCTTTAATGGCATTATATCTCACATGCACAAGGGTTCTAAGATCTATTTGTTATATGGTTGGATTCTCCTATGTGAGGAGATCATCTGGTCCAAATTTGAGATCATGCATCAAAGCACAAAAGAAGTTATTAAGGTTCAAAAATGGCTACTCAAGCATATTAAATGGGTCCCCATAGTCATTTTTGCCCATGTTAAAGCTCTATCAAGATTGATCGTACATGATGCTCCAAGAAGTCAATAAGTAGTGAGATGAGGATAGGTACATGATGTTTAGTGACTGAGAAAAGGTACAAGATAATGATCCAATAGCAAGTATGTGTTCATATAGATTAATTAAATAGTGAACATTGATCATTAAAGACCTGGTTGATCTGTAGAGATCGATGAAGCACGTTGAGTCAACATTTCAAGATTACATGATATGAGGTTAAACTGATTAAGGTTTAATTTTTGGTATTGGTGGACTATGTGTTAAAGATAAAACAATATCGATGGTGCATATTTTATTTGAGATGAGAGGACATGAGGTTCAAGCATTGTGTTCGAAGGTTAATTATGACTGTTTGAATTCAAACATTTGAATTTAACATAGGAAAAACCAAAGCTCTATATTTTGTCCATATCTTTTGATAAAAGTGAAATTTTTTGGTGCTATATAAATTAAAGTGGGAGAGGAATCCAAGGAAAATCTATAGATATAGATTTAAAAATATGAAATTATGTATAGACATAGTTATTAAGCTCTAAAGTTGACTATGTGTTTGATTGTGTTCTGAAAGTGACCTGAGAGATTTATTCTAGCTTGTTTTGATGCTATTTTAATGTTTCTTAATGAATTGGTTATTAGGGAGTGTTGTAGACTCTATGAGGATGCTCTGTGAGTATTTTGGAGGTGTGTTCAATCTATATTGAGTATGAACAATACTTAATAAATTGACTATTTATTCGGTAATGGTGTTCATGTGTATAAGGTCTCTATTTAAGTTATTTGAGCATATGCAGATGTGAGCTAAAATGACTGTGATCATTTGAGGATGTCAAAGGGGACATAAGGAGTGGACCCATGCTTTTATAATTGGTCCTATTTTCTTATTTTGTTTGATGGTGTGCTAAATGGGTGAATATGTCTCCATGAGACCTATAAGAGCTACATGGACCTTATTAAAAGGTGTAGCTACTTAAGGCTGACCTATAGATTCTATGGAAAACTTGTGAAGATTGTTTTGATACATGTCTTTGTGTGAGAGATGCCTTAAGGGATAATTCATGCCTAATGGTTGACCAAGGTGTTGATTATCAAGATTGCTCTATAAATAGTGAAATCAAATATGGTGATTTCTGTACTTGGTATACGAGACTTGTGATAGACTTGAGAGAGGATTTTGTATGTGTATTATGGATTGAATGAGGTGTAGAGATCTCTGAGGATGATTTAAAGAGTATAATAGATTGAGTACTATTTGTATGACCTATAGGTCATAATTCTATTAGCAGAATAGAGCTCTTATTGATTGAGTGTGAGCAAAGGTGAAGAGTATTAATCAAAGGTCCATCATCAAGTATTGAAGACATTAGTTTAAAGGTGGATTTTTTCATAGGTTTTGTTGTGGCTACTTATAATCTAAGGTGGTTTTAGCCTCCTTGCATGGTAAAACTTGTTAAAAGGTCTAGCTATTATTCCAGCTCAGCTAGACAGGTGTGGCAGCACCTTATGGGATTGTAGTCTCACTAAATAGGGATTATAGTTCCTTAATCATTTATATATGGTCTAAATTGGTTATTTATATTATAGGATAGTATTCCAATTGTAGGTTCTAGTGGGTTTTATTCCCCAAGAGGGTTTCTCATGTATGTCATGTGTTATGTGATTGATCTTGCATTATCTCTCTTGCTCATTGTTATGAATGATATGTATGTTTTGTTAGTGATTTTGGTAACTGATTAAGTGTTTTTAAATATTAGAATTCAATTTGGATTATTTGGGCTCATTGATTCACCCCCCCTCTCAATGATTGTACCTCTAATAGTAACTTATCAAAATATAGATTATTTTATTGATGGTCCTCTTTTGTGGTGATGCTTGTGTGATTTTGTACTTTGACAAAATTGGGGGTCAACACTAAGCTTTACCTAAAATAAATTAAGATGTCATTATTTTTAGTCATAACTATCAAAAAGTTACTTGGTCTCGTAGTCTTATCTTTACTAGCAATCATGACCCAGGACCTGGATGAGTAATTGCCTTTATTTCTCCAAAATGGTATCCATATTATGTGGATCGTAGATGTGACCAATTAAATTGAGCTCTTTGGATTTTATTAAATATTAAAAATTATTCCTTTAGCATAATTAATATGTATTCTCTAATGATGTGGTGGAAAGGCCATCCATTAGTGTTTACTTATTAACAAACTATTAAATGTACATTGGATGTTGTGTGGTTACCTTAATACAATTGAGTTTGAGACTGATAGTATTTGTCAGCTCCCTATGATTTAGACATTTAAAGATTGAGAGGCATGGTATTATATGCATAATAAATTGGGGTATTAAAAACCTAATTCTTTATGTCATTCCATGTATGTTGTCTAGTACACTAGTTAAATATATGACATGGAAATGAAATATTCCTTAAATAACTTGGCAGGGCCATGATCTCAATTCAACCATATTTCTATTTTAGTAACTAATTTCTACTATAATAGAGGCTCTACCAGATATTGTACTTTTTAACCACCTATTAATACAATTCTGCATTAAAAGTAATTTCAAAAGGCCAAAATTTCAAGACATAGTTCTTACTTAAAACTACTTTATTATATCATGGTCCCATTTAACTCATATCTAATGCGTTTATAACCTTTTACTATGTTTGATAGGAATTTTTAAATAGATTGACTAGTTATCTAACACCATCACTTTCATAGCTCAATTCATTACATATATGGTTACTAGCTAGTGCACATCTGCTATAAGAACTAATTCACCACCATCTCTGAGTTGCACCATGTAATGACCACCTTGGAAGAGGATCCCTTCCATGAAATCCTAAAACTGTAAGTATCACTATTAAAAAAACACATCCAAGTTGTAGATGTATATAATTTTTATGTTCCACAAATCAAAACCATGTTACATTGGCTTAAGATTGGTGATAATGTTTGAAAGGAATTATTCCAAATACTAAAGGCCAATCACTCTACCTAGAAATTCAAATCCATTAGGGAAACTAACCATTGACTCACTGAGTTATTGGCTATGGTATAATATTTAGTCCACTATTATCAATTGGTTTTCAAATCTCAATATTTTTTTCCTGTGTGAGAACAATGTCTTTTGTTAGTCCCTTACAAGCTCTCTTATTCTTAGCAAGTATCATGTTGGTTGATCACCATTGAAAACTTTCATGAAGTTGTCAAACAAATGGCTAGTGACAAATCCCCTAGGTGTGGTAATTTTCCTTGTTATTTTCAAATATTTTGTTAGGATACCTTTGGAGATGACTTATTTAAAATTTACTTTGAAGCATATGGTACTAAAACCATTGAATAAAACATTACCAAAGGGCATATTAATTTCATATATGATTTGGGTGATCATGAGAATATTTGAGAAGATTTAAAAATTGGAAGCCTATCACATTTCTCAATTTATCTTTAAATATTATCTCCAAATCTCTCATTAAGTGCATCCTCCATCTCTTTCCTTTGAATTTTCTCCTCGATCAAAAAAATATTGATTAAAATTAGATATATATTAGACAACATTATTATATTATGGGAAGAATGGAGTGGGAACATAATTCTAATCAATAAAATCTATTTATCAAATTAACTTTGAGAAATCCTATGATCACATTGAATGGTCATTCATTCTTGTTATGTTATAGGTATTGGGGTTTGATTTGAATTTATTTAAATCATTATAAATACTATTTATACTCAATCAAAGATATACAACTAGAGAAACTTGTTTTGGTTCATTCTATTAGATAAGGTTTCCCTCTTGACTATGCATTATATGTTCTATCTACATAAAAGGTTTTAGTTACAATTAAAATTTATATTAAGATGTGTTAATCTAATTAAGATAAACTATTTAGTAAATCATAATGCATAAAATATATAATAAACACTCAAAATTGATTTGAATCTTACTATTTTTATAAATATGTTAAAATTGGAAAGTAATAAGAGATAAATGACTTAGTTAGAATCAAGTCTGTAGAATACAACAATGATTATAAATTAATTGTGAGACTGCATGAAGTTGTTATGAATCAATAATAGGGATCCACATTATATTGGGAAAAGGCCAATATGTTTGGACTTTGTTAACAACATTAATGTTTGTAGGGTGTGGCTTTATCCTTAAGGGTTTTTTACCTCTATGTAAATTTTGACAAATGTAACTTAATATGTAGATACTATGTGTGTATACAGATGTATTCAGTTTGATGTAGAAGTTTATCTATTCCTTATTATTCACTTAAACCTCTAGTTCAATGAAAAGAAGGAAAATTATTTAAAATGGGATTAACAACTAAGGGGATGGGGTTGTGCTTGACTTCAAGACTGCGTGTGTTGATCACTTCCTACATAAAAATGCTCTAAAGAGGGAACAAACACCATGTAGGTATCTCATTCTATGATGGTGTTATAATACTAGTGAACTACTATTTTTTTTTTTGTAATCATGGTGTAATTATGTGCTTTAACAAATGACTTGTGACCTTATTATTGTATTCAGACCTAACTTACATCTTTTTGGGCTATAGGAACACAAAACTGGGAAGAATAGATATTTTCCACTCAATGTGTAGTTATATATTCTAGTGATTACAATCATATAATCTTATTATCATTTATAATGAGTAATTTGGTATAAAATTGATGCAAACACAGATAGGGTATCCACATAAGGATAACCTCTAATTTTGTGATGAATAAATACCCACTCAGACCAAGACATACAACCAGACCTAACATGTAGACAATAATAGTACTTCAAATCTTTGTATTATCATTAATTTAATTATTAAAATGGTAGGTTCATGTATATAATATCACACTACGATATAGGCTTGTTTTCCAAGATAAAAATGTGAAAAAAGGAACATACACTATTCTGCTCTACCACCTCTACCCCTGCTCTACACAACTTGCCCCCTCTCATAGACTGACTTATCTAACTAAATAAAAGTATTCCTTTGATATTAAAATCTAATTATGTGACTTTTAAACTTATAAAACATTCTAAAAATGTCCAATATTCAGTTGGCCTTCCATTTTTAATATTAACACCTATCAATAATTGTAAAAAATTGTTAGGAGACGTTTAACGCTGATTAACAATTATGAAAACCACCATAAATTTCATGTAGTTAATAAAAATGATGTGACATTTTATATACTAAATTTACATCACCCATATAAATTTTAGATACTTCAGGTTAACCTAGGTCACAACAAGTGGAGAACAATTTCCAAGCGTCATATAATATATAGTTGATATTTCAAGGTTTAAAGGTAGTTACTAGAAATTCTTCACTTTAAAATACATTACTAAAAATGATCTAAAATTTTAAAAGTATAAATATAATTATGTCTTATATAAACCCATTAAATTTGGATACCTAATTCACAACGCATATATTCTAAAAGATAGTGAACCATCAGGCTAGATAGACACATATTTCTTGCTAAATGATAGTCACAAAAACTGTCATAAATTTGGATCAAATTATGTAATTGAGTTGAAATTTAAAAAAAATAGTATGCATTTTATATCACATATATAAATTTTTTGACCTAACTCTTACCACAGATACACTATAAGTTCATGAACCTTCTAAAAACTAGACATATGCACTACCTAACATAATGACAATACATAAAAACTATCATAACTTTTACCTCACTTGTCAATTTTATCTAAAATTTGGAACATAGATTGAAGAATAAATTTTATGAATCCAATTAAAATTTTGTAATATAATTATTACCTCATATATACCACAAGTAAGAAAACCTTTTGTTAGTGAAATAGTCGGTACGCCTCCATAGTAGCTCCAAATGGTTTAAAATTTTGTGTGGAGGCTATAAGTGTCATGTGCTAAACTACCACCAAGTTTCAGAATATAAATCATTATTAAACATAACAATAAGTGATGAAACATTCTATTAGCAAAATATTTTTCACACCTCTGCAGTAGCTCTAAATGGTCTAAAATTTTGTGTAGAGGTTCTAAGTTCATGTGTTAAACCACCACCAAGTTTTAGCATATAATTCATTATGAAACATAACCATAAGTAATGAAACCTTTTGATATTGAATTAGATGGTAAACCTCCACAAATTGTCTAAAATTTTATGTAATGGATGTAAATTTCATGTGTTAAACCTCCACCAAGTTTCAACATATAATTCATTATCAACATAACCACAAGTGAGGAAATATTCTACTAGTGTAATAGTTATTACACCTACACAATAGCTCCAAATGGTCTAAAATATGGTATAAATATTTTAGGTGTCATATTATAATATCCTAGAAAATTTTATCATCTAATTCATACCACAATTGAAGAACCATTTCTGACAAGTTTATGTGACTTAACAGTCTCTACAGACTAACATAAACAATCAAAAGGTCTTTGTGCTTTTTGTGGAAAAGGAACACTTTTACCATAATTCATATAGATTAAAAATATTAATAAAATAAGGACATAAAAAAAAAAATTAAAAAAATAATCTAACATATTTTTGTTTGATACAAGATTGCCCTACACCTTAGATGCTCTTGCATCAAAAATGTACTTATATAGTGCACCTTTTGGGATTTCCTCAAATTGGGCTTATGAAAGGTTTGGAATGACCCTCTAGGATGAATTTAAATTTGGTAAACTATTATTTAATTGGTAAGAGGACAAAACTGGTGACTTCAAACATAACTACCCTATGGGATTGTCTTGAAAGAGTGGTCATGTTTGAATAATAGAGATAGTCAAACTAGAAGTATGAATCAGTAGAGTAGTGAGTCTAGGATACTTGGAATGAGGAATAGGAACATTTAGTATTAGATTTTCCTTAAGATATAGGGTCATCTATATATAATTAGAGGAATATTGGTTTGAAACAATGGTGTTCACAAGTGTATCATTTTAGCAATAAATGTTAATTTTAATGTCTAGAAAAGGATCAAGATCATATCAAAGATACCCCTTATTTTAGATGGCCCCACCTATCTTGTTAATTTAATTTTTACCAATGACTCTTTCCTCACTCTTATAAAGGTATAAGACAAGATCAATCATGTTATGTAGTGTCTTGATATTTTTCCCTCTCCTTGGGTTCCAATATTCAATAAAAAAAGAATCAATGCAATAGGAAATCCTTCCAACCTCTGCCTCCTTAGTTATATAAATATAAGTGGAATTGGATTCAACATGGATAAATATTTCAATTTTTTAGTATCTATTTTTCATTTCAAGCTACCCACTTCCATATTTGGTAGTATGTCATTGATTGGATCAAGAAGAAACTCTCATATTGGATCACTAAGCCACTCTCTTTAGCCAAAAAAATTTAAAAAAATCTCTAAAGTTCCCTCTATTAATCATGTCTATTTATACTCTTGTTGGGTCCCATATAAATCCTCCTATGGAAAACTTGAAAGTTTTCTAAAAGACTTTCTTGTGTCAATTCATATCATGGGAAGTGTTTTCATTGAGTAACTTAGGAATATTTTTGTCTCTATTACAAGGCAAGGGATTTGGGGTTACTTGGCATTGGCCTCCAAGACATTATTTTGTGTGTAAAATAGATTGTCTAAGCCATTTAATGGAATTAGGCATGGTAAATTTTGCTTCAAAATTATATTGTTGAGGTCTCTCTATATGACCACATGACTAGGAAGGGATTAAGATTCCACAACTTAATCATCCTACATGCTCCAGTCAAGGTTATTTGGTATTTTTTAGTTAAAATAAGTTAGTAATATTTGGAAAGAATCAAGCCTTGGTTGATTTGAAATGGGGATGGGTTCAGTGATGGTCTATATATATACCATCACTCTTTATAGTTGTTTCATATAATTAATTTTCATGATGTCCATTTTGAAGAGGTGCCTTTCATTCATGATTTAATATTTTTAGAAGAGGTATGTGCACAATGTAAGATATTTTATGAAAAATATGTATAACTTGGATTAATTAGCCTAAATCTAAATCTAAGTTGTATTTGAATAATAATAATAATAAATAATCCTACTAAGAATTCATTGAGGTGGTACCTATAGATATAGTACATAAAGTTGTAATTATCTTTGCTAGGCCATGGTGTAAGGATTAGAAGTAGAAACGCCATATATACATTATTCTTCCATCAAGGAAGTGACTATCTTTCACTTGGGTGACTAATAATTGACAAGCTCAATGTTTGATGCTCTTTCCAATCTGTTGCCCATACTTAGAACATGAGATTTTAGATTGTTTGGAGTGCCATCCTTAAGATAAAATTTACACACTTTTCTTGGTGCATATTATATCAAGGATTACCTCTATCTCGTCGCCTTATTCATTTAGTCATTCCTCAACCTAAATGCCCCTTTTACAGCTATATTAAGACTCTTATGCACTTGTTTTGGTTTTGTAACAAGGCCCAATTGGCTTGGACTTAGATATATGACTTTTTAGATCCTTTCATCTAGAACCCTTTAATTGGCATAACATCCTCATTGGTGACAACCATACTCTACTTAAAATATACACATAAGATTTGGCATACTTTATGAGTGTAAATTTTCTTTTTCATTCGGAAAGAATTAAATGCAACACTATTTGTTGACTCTATAATTGATGCTTAATTTTATACTTATAAAAATGCAACATATATTTTTAAAATGTGTGTATATAAATTAAAGTGGAGGTAAATAATGTGGATCTAGTGGTTACACATCTCCAAACCTTACTAGACCATTGGGGTAATGTGCCCTGCACAATCACTCATGCATGCCCCTCCTCACCTTGAAGGGAAGGAACCTTAAGAGGAGGCCATAAAAGGATTCATTCATGTCACAACTTTCACAATCAACCTGGTTGGTCTTTACCATGCAAACACTCACTCCTAAGACATAGTGTGGTGATTGGGCTCCTCCTCCTCACCCTAGCAAGTTTATATGCCTCATGATATAAAAATTTCACCCATAACTACTTTAGATGACACTCAAATTAGCATTAAAGAAAACATATAAGTAATTAATAATACAAACACCAGGTGGAATCCCTTGCATAAGACAAATGACATGTTGGATTTTATTTGGGGTAAAATGAATTATTGGGAATTTCCTACCACTAATCTCTTTGCTATAGTTGTTTGATTTCTTATTTTATATTGTTTAGTTGATCTAACTATTGGTCATATGGATTTATTTTTGTTTTATATGCCCATTTATTATATAACCTAGTTTATTAGCTTTTAGGTGTGATCTCATACCATATACTTAAAAAAAAAATCTATTATATTTTTAAAAACTAATATAACTCTATTTCTTAAAAAAAGCAATTAAAAATAAGATAAACCAATTGCATTAGTACCATCCAAGACAGGGACTAATCATAATATTATATATTCTTCACAATACATAAATTATAATGTCATAATATAAATTTGATATATATAATTTATATTTGATAAAAAAAAAACATAAATTACAATTGAGAATTTGATAGTTAATAAGAACCAACATATAAAGTTCCACAAATATTATTCGCAATAAAATTGTTTTCAAATTCACAATTAAGTAAAAATTATAAGTAAAAATGAAATATGATTTTAATATTGTTTTACATAATATTTTAATATTTTTATTGATTAAATATATTAATGATTAAATTTTAATTATATTAATCTCATTTTAATAAAATTTATGTGATAATGATGAATTATTTGGCATCACAAATCTTAAAAATTATGTCAATAAATTATTATTCTGTCTCTTTATATTATAATTACACTAAAAGGCATTCAAACAATGGCATTCATAAGTGGTGGACTATGTTAATGGATTAAGTTTTTTCACTTTCTCAAAAAATTAAAAATTAAAAATATAATTATATATCTACGATAAAACTATGCACACACAAGCTGCCAATACTCCCTTGCCTTACCATTAAAGTCGCAACTTGAAGATTAATTTTATGTAACAAACCCGTTGGGGTCCAACTACAAATATATGATTTTTTTTTAATTAAACACATATACCAAAAATATATTACACCACAATAATCTATGGATACCATAATAAATACTCAAAGTGTGATAATAACAATAAGCATAATACATCACACATCCCTGATCTCTAATATCATGAGAGCACATTAAAATGCCAATATAGAAAGTAATTCTATTAACTTAGTTACAATTGATACAAGTCTACAACCATCATTTTTAAAGTAAAATAATAATTAATTATAAATCTTCATAATAATTACAATGCAATACAATGTACATATAAGATATAGGGCTACCTTGGAGCATAGTTCCTGAACTTGAGTCTTTGTGGCAATCTCAAGTGTTGTCTCGATAAGTAGTACTATTGTGGGGAGGGAGAGCTTCATCTGAGTGCTTTCCCACATCAACCATAGACCAATGATTCCCCACACTAATCTCATAAGGAAATAGCCCTCCCTTCAAGGATAAGTAGATAGTGACGATGCAAGAATCCAAAGAGACAAATAAGTACCTGTGTGTTATATGATTTCTAAAACTAAACATGTAATGTATCATACAAAACCATTTTATTACAAGATATAACACAAACATGTAAATCATACTCATAAAATTATAATGTCTTACTAAACATACTTTTTCCTAAAATTTTATGAATAATAAATAATAAAGATCTATAGATCAATCAAATTCATACACACTGCTTGATCAGACCACCTTCATCTGCCATTGTAATACTAGTAAGCTAGTGAAGTCCATCTCACTTCTTACTCCGTATTGGCAATGCATATTTTTCAAATACAATTCAACTAAAATATTCATTTAATTTACATCCTACTATCAAACACATCATATAACATGTTAACATAAGAGTAACCAAAGCATACATTTATTCTGACACATGAATGAATCTTATATTAATTTCTATCCCATACTATAAATATTGAATATAGTTTATACCACATAGGTAAATACATATCTAACTACATATTTTTATTACCAAAATTAGTTTCTAAACATACTACACCCTATGATAACCCATATTACCATAGTCTAGTATTCTAAGACATAAATACTAGTTTTCCCTAATTAGTCATAAAAAGTAATCTTAACTACATGGAAACATAAGATTTTATTCAAGTAACTAAGTATAAAAAATCAAGTCATATCTCACATGGAACATAATAAGATACTATCATATCATTCATTGAAATCTCAAAGGTTATATGCACGCATACATAAAGTCCTACTAACTGTCACAAAACATACTATTCATAGTAATAACCAATATGCTTACATAAAATCAATCAAATGTGAGTGTGAGTCTAAACATAATATTTAAAATATGTACCATCTAAGTATACATACATTTATACTATAATATTCTATGATATCTCGTACTATCATAGTTCACAACTATATAAATACAAAAAACTAGATTTATGATTTTAAGAATCAAACAATCTACATACATAACAACAAGCAAAAAAATATAGAATTATATGAATCAAGTATACCCTAGGTTTTAACTACATGCTAGCATTCAAAACATCATAACTTATAAGAACGCACCACGATGCACCATTATATGCTAGATATAACAAGAATTTATACATATTAACACACTCATAACATGTATTACACACATGTATTCAATTCCAAATGTATATAACTAACAACCAATAAATCATTTTCAAAGGAACTAGAAACTCATAAACCTATTATAACATTCATTTAAACATCTTGTTCCATTTTCTAAAAAACTATTTAATATAGTTATATTTTTGATCCCTCGAACACCTAATGTCTAGATAAAATCATACTTCTAGCTACAAGCTTAACCATATGACTTGACATAACCATTTACATTATGTAATTATGTTACATACATAAATCCATGTATAGATAAAGCAAAACAAGATTTGACACTTAAAAATCATAAGGTAATCCAATCTAGCATGTGTTATACGTTCAGGGATTTGAATGCATACATTTGTTAAGCTTCATTTATATGTAATTCCTTAACATAGTTCATAATCCACCTGCGGAATTAAAACCATGAGAATACACCCCCATGCATATATATACACCTATATTTCTTATTAAGTATTTTTTTATAAAATGATTTCCATATGTTACATATGACAAGAGATCTCGCACATGTGGTAAAATTGATCGTATTATAATGAAAGACTATGTTTTAATCATTTATGTTTCCCACCCTTTAACAAAGCCATTTTATAACATTGGTATGCTTGTAACTAATTATGTTCTAGTGTAATGGTATACAACACATAACAAATCACCATATCATAAGATGGTGATTTATACATAACAAATACATACCATTACTAGTTATATATAAAAATTGCTTTGTATAAAAATGTATCATTGCAAGTATCTAAGCGACATAGCACACTAACTATGGGTTAATTAATATTTTCAAAAAACTCAAATGCCACAAATATGATATATCCTTGGATATAATACTATAATCCTAACATAACAACTAACTATTAGTGAGGTCAATTAAACTGTAATACGTATATCACATTTGTATTGAACAGATCACCATATCCATGTGACCCTACATTACAAAATATTTATTTCATTACTTATTCCTTAAATCTAATGGGCCTAGTGGATCTCAAATACATCAAGATGTGATCTTTAGACCTTTGGTTATGTAAGCTTGTGTGGTAGCTTTTATTTCCTAGTTGTACACCTTGTATGTTTGACCTTGCACACTTGAAGACAATGGCAAACTATGATGAAAAAAACCTGCTAGTATGTCATTGTTGTTGGGGAAGGGTTTAGCATCAAGTTTAGACTGAATGCATAAAATGACTGAGAGACACCTACAGGGGGTATGGTTGTAGAATAGGAATTTGATGATGAAGGGGAGATTAGTATTGTGTTAGTGGATAAACCAAATCAAAATCACACTAAACTAACACCTTCATGCCTAGTTACTAGGGTGAGATTAATAACTAAAATAAATGAAAAACACAACTAAAAAGTAAGGAAAAAAATGAATCCTTCACCTTCATTGGATGCTCCAAATGCTTTTCTTGCAATGCCTTATTTGGTTTATGCTCATGAAGTCTGCATCGATGGAAGCTTGGCTACCTCTATCTCTCCTTAGCACCTTGTGTCTTTGGCTTGGCTTGGCTTGACTTGGCTAAATGTTTGGACAATATAAAATTAACTTGTATGAAGCTTTGGAATCAATTTAGAACTATAACTTTGGCATGTGAGAGCTTAAAATTCAACAGGCAAGGCCTCCTATTTATAGATTTTTGGAATGGTTTGAGGATCAACCATGACCGTCCATCTCAAGATTGAGATGTGTGGCCATGAATAAATCCAAATATGAAATTCATTCTATAAATATCCCCATTAATATTTGGGATAGAGGGGCATTGAATAGGCATGGAGGGTCTTAATGAGGCATGGAGGGTCTTAATCTTCATATTTTATGTGTTTATGGCTTATGGATGCCACCCCATATGATGATGTTACTTGATGATGAAGTTAATAGAAATCAATTTTTAATAAATATTTATTCAACAAGTTTCACAAAAAATTAACTTAAGGACCTAATTTGGTTTAATTAGCCTAAAACATGATTAGTCAACTCTGGTGCAAATTTTGGCTCTTGATGCACAAATTAATCAAATTGGTCAACATGTCTTTTTATTGGTCTAAATTTTGACTGGATTAGAATTGGAAGTCAATATCAGATCCAAGTGAAAATTTTGGCTCTTGATGCACAAATTAATCAAATTGGTCAAAATGTCTTGTTATTGGTCTAAAATTTGACTAGATTGGAATTGGAAGTCAATATCAGATGCATTAGATATATTATCCTATTTAAAATTTTACCAACACAAAATAACAAAGGCACATGTCTCATGTAAGATATTTGATAGAAAAGAGCAATCTAGAGCACCCAAGTACAAAATTGGCATTTTGACTGGAAATGATCTGATTAAAGTCAGCTGGCCCATAAATTGCATTGACCCTTTTAATGATACTCTGGCCAAAATCAGCACTGGAATATATCAATTTCAACTTATTTAATACATTTTAATATTTTTAGACAAAATTATACACTTTAATAGAAATTGGTCAAAAACTTGGTTGGAGGTTATCAGTGGCCAGATTTAAGTGTCTACAGTTTGCCCTTGTTTGGAAGGCATTGTAAGCTATAAGCATAGTAACATCTTCTCAAAGAATTAAAAGGTCCTCTATGCCTACAACTTCAACAATGATGAACTAACTGCATGATGCCCCCTTGAGGGAATAGTTGGCACAAGGAAAGGTTGGAAAGTGGTCCCTCGAAAGAAAGAATGAAGACAAGGGGACTAAAGAAAAGGAAAACGATGGAAGGATAACATAATGATATTGAGAAAATAGTCAAAATCACTGATAATTTAAGTGGGATGATGTATAATGGTTTACCTAAAAGTGGTTATAAACATTGTACCCTAATAGTGGCAACGTTGTATGATAACACAATGATTTGCCCAAAGGCGGTTATAATCACTGAGAAGATGGAGCTATAGACACCTGAACTTGGCCATTGATAACCTCCAACCAAGCTTTTGGGCAATTTCCACTTAAAATGCACAATTTGGCCTAAAAACACTAAAACATGTTAAATGATGTGAAACTGACATATTCAAGTGCCAACTTTGGCTAGGGTGTCCCTAAATGGGGCAATGCAATTTATGGGCTAGCTAACTTTAATTAGATCATTTCAAGTCAAAATGTTAATTTTGCACCTAGATTTTCTAGATTGATCTTTCCTATCAAATATTCTTACACGAGACATGTGCCTTTGTTATTTGTTATTAATAGCATCCTTAATGGGATGACAAGTCCAACGTATCTAATAGTGACTTCCAATTCTAATCTAGTCAAATTTTAGACCAATAAAAGGCATTCTGATTAATTTGATTAATTTATGCATAAAGTGCTTAAACATGCTTAAAAGCTAATTAATCCAAGTTAGAGCCTAATCAAGAATTCCATGGAAACTTGTTGAATACTTATTTATGGAAATGAATATTGAATATCTGCATCATCAGGTGACCTCATTTCTTGGGAAGATATCTCTAAACCATAAATGCCACAAATATCAAGATTCATGCCCTCCATGCCTCATCAATGCCTTCCATGATGCCCTTCATGCCTCTTAATTTCGCCTTCTTCCAATGTCATGATGAAGATAATTACAAAATTAATTCCAAAAATTTAATTAATCCTCAACCACACATCTCAATCTCAAGATGGATGGTTCAAGTTGATTCTAGACATTTTCAAAAATCTATAAACAGGTGGCCTTACCACATCATTTCTAAGTTATTTTAGTGAAAATTTATTATGCTCAAATATCTTCAAGAAGTCATTGCAATTAGTGTTACCATGCCAAATTGATTCCAAGCCAAGCCAAAGCCAAAGGTGCCAAGGAGAGATGGAGGTAGCCAAACCTTCATTTATGAAGACTTCATGAGCACAAGCCAAGCAAGACACTACAACAAGCATTTTAGAGCATCTAAGGAAGGTAAAAGAGATTTTTTTTACATTTTAATTGAGTGTTTTATTCATGTTTGTTAATTAAGCTCTCCCTAGTATCTAGGTCTAGAGATGTTATGCTAGTTAGTGTGTTTCTTTTTTTTTGTTTTTATTTTGAAACTAACAGCATACTAACCATCCTCTCTTGAGTCAAATTCCTAGATCACATAATGGCATGCCTAGTGGGACTAGATGCATCTCACACCTAAAGAAGATCATTTTGCAGCTTTAAAATATTTATTTGGACCCTTAAAACTCTTGTAAATTAATTTTCTAACTTTATTTTACCATTTTTTATTTGTCACAGGTTTACATAGTAAGCAACGTCAGCTAGTAAAACTAACATCAATTGGATAGCTTAACCAATGTCGATTATTAAAACTAACATCGATTAGATACATGTTGATGGTCACATTGGTATAATTGATGTCAGTTAGATAACTGACATTTGTTAGCAAAATTAACTATTGTCTATTGTATATGACTGACATCGATCACTATGTTTTTCTTAAAACACAAACCTTAGAGCTCTTTTCCTAAAGTTCATTGTTTCAAATCAAAAAGAGCTTCAAGGTTAAAGGACATGCTAACATTTTTGTTGCAAGACAAAACTTGACATTTGCTAATAACATGTTTTAAGTCACATTTTGCATGCTTGAAAATCAATTAGGAACCTTATTTTGGTGTTTAACAAAAAAATTAGATGTTTTTGGTGAATGTTTTCAAAGTTTGTAACTAAGACCAAGGGGTCAAATGAACACCACCTCATTTTACATTTGGGCTTAAAAATGAATTCACCTTTTCAAAGCTTTTTGTATTTACTTAGTTGTTTGGATTAAATTTTTGTTTGGTAAAAACAACGATGTTGTGTTTATGTTCTTCCATTCATCCCCTTTAGGTAACTCTTGGAATAAATATCGCCATTCCTATTGCAAAAATCCTAGTCCAAGGCTTAGAAAGAATGTCATCTAAAGCACTCCCTAAAAACTCATCAAAGTTTGGGTGACCTTGAAAATGACCCTAAAGTCTTTCTCTTAGTCTTTTATTTTTATGCAAACTTGGCTTACGAGGGGGATGTCATTACCTCCCACAAGTAATTTAGGGAAGATTTGACCCAGGGTTTCATCTTCCAACATTGACTTCACTTACTCCTTCTAAGTTGTACATGAGACGTATCTGCATTTGAACATCACACTACACTAAGCGAATAATAGGAAGTAGTGGTTACAAAAAGGACTAGACCTTTTTACAACTAGCCAATGCCATGGTCACCCAATTTTTATGCTTGTCTTGTACATAATTTGATGTGAAATTCATTATGCAATTGATTCCCCTAGAAATGTTCAAAGCTTTCTAATTTAGTCAACCCCACATTGTTATACCCTTGCTAGGATTTGGACAATTATACTTAGTGTATTTTGGTTATTTTTGCTTGGTATGTTTTGAGACTAAAACTTGTTTGTTTATTCATACGACATGTCAAAAAAATGTATTTGAGTTGAGGAGGGTAGTGTTATGCTGACCAAACATGTTAAAACCATTTTTCCTTTTGAGTCTTTGAAACATAACATAGATCACATCATTCAAGCATGTTTATGCTATTAGACTGCTCAATTTGTTTTAAGACTTGTTTCACCTTATATCAAAAACCATTTGTTTTAAAGAATTTTATGTATAACATTTGGACCTTTGCCTTGTGTTGTCATGCTATCCAATCTTGTCTAGCTTGTTTTGTTAAATCCTAGTTTTTAGCGTTGAGTTTTCAATTAGCCTTGTCAAAGTTTATATTCAAACATTGATTGATTTCTATTTAGGCCTTAATTTGTGGGGTTGATACACTGGTCTTTCTCTTTTGAGTTGCATAACTTCAGTTAATTGATTAACCAAATTTGAAAATTATTGATGGTTTTTTTGTTCAGTACCTATCCTTATCATTGTTTGTGCCTTTATTTGGGAAAGAACAATCTTTCTTCAAAGTGTCTTTTATCTTATGCCTTATGCCAACTGATCATGTTTATGTTTGATTATGTGTGTCAAGTTTATGTCAAAGATGTTTCCAAACTTGTTAGATTAAATTCACATCAATGCCTTTATTTTAAGCCTAGATTTTGATACCATTTAGCCAAAAGTCCTAGCATATGCCTATTTGTTTGAGCCTAGTTTTTGAATCCACGTTTGGACAAAAGACCTAGTAACTCAACTTTTCCCTTTCCTAGTTTAGACCTTGTTTGGAACACTATGATCTAGACCTTTGACATGCCATTTTGTATTCAGATGCTTGACCTTTTATGTGTATGACATTTGAAATTAGACATTTGATGTTAGATTGTCTTATGCCAAGTCTTAGCACAAATCATTTTGGAGATACATCTCCACCCCTTCAACCAAGTTAGACCAAGCTTAAACCATTTGTCCTTTGGACATAGTTTTTTAAATTTTTTGGAACTCTTAAGATTTTTTGTTTCGAAGCTTTCATCATTTACATGGATATGTATAGCTACACTTATGGTGGAGTCACTTACAATCCAACTTATGATAGAATGGATACATAAAATGACTTTTATGGCTTTAGTCAAGACCCCAATGATGCTAATATGGTTTATGAGATAGATTTCTATCTACCTCATATTAATCATTCATGGGAACAAAGTCATGAAACAACTTATGATCTAACTCAAGACCTTGATTGGTATGAAGAGGCTTATGAGGAGGACTTTGAAGACTTAACTACAAATAATTTTATTTTGGATATGGATATGTACCCTCTTTAAAATAATTAGTACATGGAACATAGTCAAGAACTAGCTTATGAGCCAACTCGCAACTGGGATGATATGATTTATGAGCAAGACTTAGATGCTTTGGCTTATATGAGTAATCAGGCTCCACCACATCGTACCATTTCTATTCCAGGACCACAATGTCACACCATTCCCATACCAAGACCTCATCTTTTGGTTTGTGTGAGTAGCCAAGCTCCAAAATGCCCAATCATTTCTATACCAGGACTTTGTCCTTTGGTTTGTGCAAGGAATCAAGCTCCACAACACCCTTTCATCATTCCAAGACCTAGTCCTTTGGCTTGTATGAGCAATCAAGCCCCATAACACCCTATTATTACCATCTCAGGACTTTGTCATTTGGCTTGTATGAGCAATCATACTCTCCAAGGCCCTACCATTATCCAACCACAAGTCATTCCTCATCCAATACCAATCCCATCCAAACCTTAATTGATCTAATCATTTGAAGACTAAGTTATGTTCAAAACTAGTATTTTTCAACTCATTAGATACCAAAGCCTAGAAAAACAACCAATCCAAGATGTTTATGTTGAATCAACCATTTGTGATAAGTAAACTTATGATAAATTTCCTATTGATCCTATACTAGTTGTTGAAGAGTCTCAATCTGATGAGCCAATCTTTGGAGTCACTTCTTAATGATTATAATTGTGTTTGGGCAAATCATTACCTCAACTATGTGATTATATTTCAAGAGCCTCCTATTGACAATCTAGTCTCTAAGGAGTTGTCTCTTGACCTTTTTCCCATCTTAGAGGAGCCTCACTTTGACAAACCAATCCTTGTGGAGCCCATCATGCTATTATAGGTTGTTACTTATCTAATACTAAGCATTCAATAAGACATCATTGTAATAGAGTACCCATCAGATGAAGAATCAAAATTAGAGTAAGGTTTTATTCTTAAATTGACATCAAATTTAACATCAAAATTAGAATCAACATCAGTCTCAACATTAGATTCAGAGTCCCTTGAGTTAGAATTAGATTCAAAAGAAGAATATGTTCATGGTTGTTACAATATTGGTTATGCATGCCTTGTTGATCAATTTGAATACATTTGTGATCCTTCTATGGTTTTTGAGGATGAGTACTTTAGCTTCGAAACAAGTTATCCTAGTATCTTCTATAAAGATTATGCATCCTCTCTCCATTTTATTACCATTTCATAGGCCATTACCATCAACCAACATATCCATATTATTGACATTCCATCTCCCACAAGTGTCGATTGGGATCTATAGAATCACACTTTATTGAACTGCATCAATGGTGACATAGCAATTAAAGAATAGCAAGGAGGCTAATACCAAATTCATATAGCAGAAGAACACTCTCTTAGTGAAACCTTTTTGGAGGTGCTAGGGGACAATCAAAGTTAGAACTCAACATCTTCTAGTGAAACTTTTTCAGAAGTGCTAGAAAATAATCAAAGTCAAAATTCAATATTACTTAGTGAAACCTTCTTAGAGGCACTACGGGATAATCAAGACAACTTCATTGGTGAAAAAATCATTGACACACCAATATCTAAGCATGAAAGTTCTTCACTACTTGATGAAGACAAAATCAAATATTAAATTAAAATAGTTTCCAATCTACAATCTAATTAGATGGTATATACTCTTAGGATCAAACAATAGAAAAAATTGGTGGTCCTATCAAAATAACAAGTCTTCAACCCCACCACAACCAAAAATATGTTGAATTCAACATCACCAACATTATGTGTGAGTGAAAGTCCTAATCTTCATTTTCTCCCCACCACTCCACATTCCATTTCATAATCAAACCCATCATCCATTATTTGTCTTTGTTTACCATCTATGGTCACACTTTAATTTTTAGAGGCTACAATGATACCTTGTCTTAACATTTGAAAGAATCAAAATCAATGACCAATGAAGATCACAAAAGCTTTCTCAGCAACCAAATCTACATCAAGTTTTTGACATGGTGTGTTATTTAGACAAGGTAAGGGCTAGCAATTAACATGATCAAGTATTATGTTTGTATTATTTAATGATTAGGATGTGCATCTCCCCATCAGTAGGAATAATAGAATAAAAAACCACACATAGGCCAAAAAAATGTATCATACCATTGCCATTATTACATATCTTTTTGCCATTATCATGTATCCTGCCAATCACCCTAACACTTGGGGGTAACCCTCTTACCATTTTATCCAATCTATCTAAACCATCATTATCTATAGCGATACCATTTCATCCTATCATTCCATTCCTATCTAGACCAAATCCTATTTTTAGCCATCCTACCCAATCCTATTTTGATCTTGGTTCATTTGGTTCTTCCCACACTTTTGGTGGGGGGATTCTAATCAAGTTTCAACAATCAATCCAATCCATGTTTCAATGATAGTCTATGAAAGTAGTGTGATAGTTGATTTGGTAAGATATCTTTCATCCTATCAAGTTTGTTTATGTGATCCTGATTATAACCACCTATGGCAAATAAGTGTTTCACCATTCTTGTTACTAATTATAACTTCCTATGGGTAAATTAGTATCATTGAACTATGCCATTGTATCCTAGTTATAACCACCTATGGGCAAACTAGGGGCAACACTTATTTATCATGCATTGCCACATCACCTTACCATTACTATTTTCATTTGATTGGCTATTTGCCAAATTTGAAAACTTGTTGGGACTTAGTTGGTTTTTCCACACCTTTTATGTGGATGGAATTACTATGGCTTGAGATCATTTCAAGACTATGGGTCATGTTGAATTCATGTTGAGGTCACCTCAGTCACCCTTTCTATACGCTCTCGTTGTTTTGTGAGTAACCTAAGCCAAATGCTCTCACCATTTTATGAGTAGGTATCTTGTCATTCTCTAGTGAGTTAATATACCTCAAAATGCCAAAAACATTCATAATATTTTAAAATCCAAAAATATTTGTCCTGTCTAAGCCTATTTAGTTATCCTTGATCTGTCTTACTAGGGCATTATCATTGTTAGGATGCTTTCTTTTGATTTTATTTTTAGGTTTTTTGTTTATTTATTTATTTCAAGTTTTTTGTTTGTTTGTTTTCTATTTGTTTGTTTGTTTGCTTCTAGTACTATTACCTCAACTAAGTCTATATGTGTTCATTGGGTGATTTCTTGAGCACATTATTCTTGAGTCTATTCATATTTGTATGTCAATATTATCATCATGGTTTTTATCATTAGAATATTATTTTGAAGTGTTTATTAGATATCGAGAGTCATTCCTTATACATATTTTGGCCAAGTCTTCATGGTGTTTTATCATGAAACCTACCATCACATACTATAGCAAAAATCAACTTCAAGAAGGTCTACAATAAATGGAGCCATAGAAGTTTCTCCTTGGCACCTTGGCAAATCTTTCCATCCCACCCTTGATCAATATAACTCATTTGACCATTTTAGTTGTATCATTATTAATCAGGACAAGCATCTCCTCATTGGTAGGTACAACTAAATCATTCACATTGATCAATCTTATTCTTCTATTTGTCTATTTCATCACTTTACACCCACTCATCTTTAATCTATATTATAGGTTATATCCTTGAGTTATGCTTTCTAATTATCCCTAACTGGGGCAAAATCATGTTTAGCCAATCTAGGTCCTCTTAATGCTTATAATCGCCTATGGGTAAATTATTATTTTTTATTTTATTCATGATTATAACTACCTTTGGGCAAATCAATAATATTTTTAAATCAATGCATGTAAGCATTTTCTCATTTGGATTAATCTCAAACATGGATTAATTGCACCTTTCTTTTTGCTTCTTTTTAGGGACCATTCATCAACAAATGTGATGGCCACTCCCTCAAGGGGCCATCATCATAGGATTCTCAAAACCATTTGGAGCTTTATTCTTCAACCATCATCTTCTTTTTGGCATATAGGCCATTTTTAATTCTTTAATAATACATTGATTTTTCTATGGTTTACAATATCTTCCCAAATAGGGGCAAACTATAGACACCTAAAACTAGCCATCGATAACCTCCAACTAGGTTTTTGCCCAATTTCCACTTAAAATGCACAAATGGAATAAAAAAACTAAACATGCTAAATGATGTGAAATTGACATATTCAAGTGCCAATTTTGGCCAGGGTATCCTTAAATGGGGAAATGCAATTTATGGGCTGGCTAACTTTGATCAGATCATTTTGAGTCAAAATGCCAATTTTGCACCTAGGTGCACTGGATTGATCTTTCATATCAAATCATCTTGCATGATACATTTGCCTTAGTTATTTATTATTAGTAACATCATAAATGGGATGACAAGTATAATGCATCTGACAGTGACTTTCAATTCCAATCCAGTCAAATTTCGGACCAATAACAAGGCATTTTGATCAATTTGAGTAATTTGTGCATAAAGTGCTTAAACATGCTTAAGAGATAATTAATCCAAATTAGAACCTAATCAAGAATTCCATGGAAACTTGTTGAATAATTATTTTTGGAAATGAATATTGAATATTTCCATCATCAAGTGACCTCATTTCTTGGGAAGACATTCTTAGGCCATAAATGCCATAAATATCAGGATTCATGCCCTTCATGCCTCATCAATGCCTTCCATGATGCCCTCCATGCCTCTTAATTTCCCCTTATTCCAATTTCATGATGAGGATAATTACAAACTTAATTATAAAAATCTTCAAGCACACATCTCAATCTCAGGATGGATGGTTCAAGTTGATTCTAGACATTTACAAAAATCTATAAATAGGAGGCCTTACCACATCATTTTTAAGCCATTTTGGTGCAAATTTATTATGCTCAAATATCTTCAAAAATCCATTGAAATTAGTGTTACAATGCTAAATTGATTCCAATCCAAGCCATTCCAAAGCCAAAGGTTCCAAGGAGAGATGGAGGTAGCCAAACTTTCATTGATGAAGATTTCATGAGCACAAGCTGAGCAAGCCACTACAACAAGCATTTTAGAGCATCCAAGGAAGGTAAAAGAGGTTTCTTTTACATTTTAGTTGTGTGTTTTATTCATGTTTTTTAACTAATCTCTCCCTAATGTCTAGGCCTAGGGATGTTATGCTAGTTAGTGTGTTTCTTTCATTTTATTTTCATTTTGAACACCATACTAACCATCCTTTCTTGAGTCAAATTCCTCGATCACAAGAGCTGCCTCAGTTAGGATAGACAAACAAGATAAAAATATGCCCCTGTATGGTTAGAAAAATTAAAGTGGTGACAACACAATTATTTTCCCAAAAGAAATTATAATCATTGAAAAATTTAGGTGGGACGGTGTGTAATGATTTTCCCATAGGCAGTTATAATCATTGGACCCCGACAATGGAAAACATGATTGATTAGGTGATTGATGATGGTAACTTAAAATGAGGATACTGATGAATTAGAACAACCTACTAGTAGGGAGATGATCATCCAAACTAACAAAGGTTAAAATTATTTCGTGGTTAATTACTTTGTTTGGAATATGATTGGGATGCTAGTGTTGAAGAGGTGTCAATGCCACCATTTAATGAATAGACTTCTTAAATCTGACTTTTGTTGTAGCACCTATTAATAGGCATCATGGTATAAAATCATGAGGACTTAGATGAAATATGCATAAAAATTAACTCTCAAAATCCAATACTCAATAGAAAATAATGCACCAATGATAAAAATCCATGATGTCAATGTCGGCAGATGAATATGGATGGATTCAAGTATAGGTGTGCATAAGTAATCACCCAATGAACACACATAGATTGAATCAAGGAAATAGTTCTGAAAAAAAAATAGGCATACAAACAAACATATAAGTAGAAACAAATAAATAAACAATGCATTATAAACTATATGAACATTGCCCCTAGAAAATAGACAATAACTTAACAAACTAACAGAATGGAAGAATAGAAAAAACAGAAGGGGATCACCGAGCTATCTCCATATGCACTAGGCAAGTGGATTCTACCTACATAGTTCCATGGATATAATATCCAATAAAAACTTTATGCCAAATGTAGTTCTCCTAGGGAATGGGAAGAAAATGATAATTGAGAAAAATAAACAGAGTGCATGTGATAGAAGAATAGGACTGATCTTGTAAAATGGCAAGTGTTTGGGATAAAAGGAGTTAAAAAATATGGAGAAACTAAGTAACATTTTATTTTCTTACAACTTAGTAAGGGTTCCTAGAATTTTTAAGGCAAAGAAGTGGTCAATGTTTTTGGTTTTTCCTAATGGTTTTACAAAAAAAAAAATTGGAATTTTTAGAGTATCTCAACTTGATCAAGAATGAAAAGATACTAAATGGTGTAAGCTCAAAAAATGGTGAAATATTTACTTAGATTGTTCACAAAAATATGAGAGTGTGACTCAGTTTTCTCGTAAAATGGATAGAGTATGGCTTAGGTTACTCACAAAATGATGAGAGAGTGGCTTAGGTTACTCAAAAAATAGTGAGAGAGTGGATTAGGTTACTCACAAAATAGTGAGAGTGTGGCGTAGGTTACTCACAAAATGGTGAGAGTGTGGCTTAGGTTGCTCACAAAATGACAAGAGTGTGGCTTAGGTTACTCATAAAATAGTGAGAGCATGGTGGAAAGGGTGGCTGAGCTGACCTCAACAAGTATCAAGTGTTGCTTACATAGTCTCAGAGTAGGACCTCAAGTCACTATAGTTCCACCTTTACAGTGGAGGAACCCAATTAGCGTAGCCATCAATTCAAACAAAATAGGCATAGTTGGTAAAAAGGCATAGTATGGCATAGAAAATGGCAAGTTGATATGTTAAGGCTCCATAAATAAATGTTGCCCCTAGTTTGCCCATGGGTGGTTATAACTAGGACACAATGACATAGATCAATGGTACTAATTTTCCCAAAGCTAGTTGTAATTAGTAGCTAGACTGGTGATAAGAAAGGAACAACAAACAAAGGATGCAATTGCCAAAACTTCTATCATATTACTCTAAAATATGATCTCTATATGAAGTACTTCAAATAATTGATGAAATTGATCAGATTCCTTGGTGTTAAAAATGTGTAATGAATGGAAAAAACTAAGGGAAAATGAACTGGGTAGATAGGATTCAAAATATGACTGGTCGATAGAATGGAATGGTAAAATGGATAAGGCTAAGAGGACAGATAAAAATGATATTTGTATAAAGAAGAATAGTGATAAAATGGCACAATTGAAATGGTCTTTATAGATAGTACACCATAGCACTCAGACATAGTACCATTTGAGGTGAATAATATTCATTGACTCAAAAAGTTCATCTCTATCTGGTGTGGTGAGTTTGTATGCTCCTAATCCATAATTTGTAGTAATGATGAAAGACCCTATCTAGTTTGGTCTAAATTTACCTTTATGCTTCTTCTTGACCATGGTATTCTTTTGGTTTTATTTAAGAACAAGATTACCAAGTTCAAATGTTTTATGCTTGACACGGTGATTGTAGTAGCCTTTGAGTCAGTTCTAATATGCTTAAAGATTGTTAAGCATAACTGTGCATTTTTCATCAAGTAGGTCTAGCTCTTACAGGCAAGTGACTCGATTGTCATGATTAGCTAGGACATGCTTGAAAAATATGCATAGTAAAGGAAACTCAACCTTAATGGGAAGGATGGCTTCTATACCATAAATAAGTGAATATGGATTGGCTCCTACAGGGGTATGGTGATTGGTATGGTATGCCCAAAGGGAATGGAATATCTAAAGGTGCCAATCATGAGCAACATCATTAATGATCTTTTTGAGAATATTGATAATGGTTTTGTTTGATGCTTCAGCTTGGCCATTACCTTAAGGGTGATATACGATTGAAATTTTTTGTGTGATGTTATATTCAACACATAACTTGTCAACATTCTTATTCGTGAATGCTCATCCATTATCAGATATAATGTTAGAGGGGATACCGTAGCATCAAATGAGATGGTTGAAGATGAACTTGGAAATTTGCTTTCCAGTCATGTAAGTGAGGGGTATAGCTTCAACCCACTTAGTGAAATATTTGATGGTAGTAAGGATATGTTTATGGCCATCAGATGAAGTGGAATTGATCTTCCCAATGAGGTCAAGGCCCCATGCAACAAATGTCCATGGTGTCAACATTGGTTGCAAAGTCTTAGCTAAGGCATGAATCATATTGGTATGTCATTGACATTTGTCACACTTCTTTACATATGCATCTACATCTACTAGTACGCAAGAGCCTTTTGGATAAAATGTCCCCACTAGAGTGGGCTCTACATACCACTTCATGAACTTCCCATAATGCTAGTGTAGATTCTATTGAATTTAAACAATGAAGTAAAGTTCCATCAAAACTATGATGATAAAGGGTTGATCCAAGTAGAGTATAATGAGTGGAGAGATGTATAAAGGCTTTTGTTTATTTTTGGGATAGGTTAGGTGGTATAACTTGGTAATAAATATAGTTATAAAGGTCTGAATACCAAATAGAATTAAGACCAACAATAGCACAAATCATTGACACATTTGAAGGTTCATAAGCTAGTGTGACCAAATTCTTGATTACAAACTGATACTCTCTAGCTTTGTCTATTTTTCAAATTAGAGAGCCAATAGTAGCCAAGGTATCTACAGTTCTATTACTAGTTCTTGGTATATGCTCAAATTGATTGTCAATAATTTATTGCTTGAGAGTGTCGACCATGGCTTTATATGGAACCAACTTGTCATCTTTGGTTTGAAAATGGTCTATAATCTGATTGATGATTAATTGAAAATCACCATAAACCTTTAGATGAGATATCTTCCATTGTATCACTTAGCAAAGTCTTACACCAAGTGTTTCATATTTAACCATGTTATTGGTATAAGGAAAGTTGATCCTGAATGACTTAGGGATTAGATTCCCCTATGGTGTTGTAGACACCTAAAAAGTGTCTAACCCTTGGTCCTTTCTCCCTCCTAGTCCTCCTTGGTCCCTAACCCACCTAAGTCTTATTAATTGGAAATAAACACCTATTTTTAATTAAATAAGACCCCTTTTTCCCTCTCCTTGCCACCTCGCCACCCTAGGATACCCTCCTTGGATCCCCTTCATTCCCCACATGGCCATTTAATGCCTTAGACTCCCATTCCAACCTCTCCTCTCGCCCATTTAACCCCCCGTCGACCGTTTCATCCTGGCATTCATTTGACCCGGCCGTTGGGAAACGGATGAAAGGCTATTTTTAGCCTTTCTCTGGCCTTTCAGCCGCCGACATCGGTCAGCCTTCGGCCGACGTCGGCGATATTGCCGGCGTTAGCACCCTTCATAACGGTTTCTTCACTATTTTCTCTGTCCTCTGGTTCGGCTTGGCTTTTCTCCACTTCTCTGCTTCTCTAGCTCTCGCATCCTGACTCTTGAATCCTTGGCATCAAACCCTTGTATCATCAATCTCTCTACCAATCAATCTGACTCTCTCTCCCTCAGGTACACAGCAATCTTCTGCAGGTGAACAATAGGGATTCTTCATCAGCAACAGGGCTTCAATCAGCGGCAACAACAACACCTTCTTCAGCAGGGCACAGAGCACAGATCAAGACCCGGACCATCCACAGACCGGACCCTGCCTATTGCCCCGACCGACGCCGGTCATTACCTCGACCGACGTCGGCAGGATAACCGACATCGGCAGACCTGACAACCGACATCGGCAGACCCGACAACCGACGCCGGTGGGACTACCGACGCCGGCGACTGTGACCAGTTTGACAGCTTCTCCCAGGTAAGCCTTTGCTTCCTTTTCTCTTTCAGTTTGCTATCATTTCAGTTTATTTTAGCATTCTATCTTTTTATCAGTCACTTATCTTTTATCAAAATAGTGGGTTGACCTCCCTCAAGGAAGTTCTCATACTTCTGGGAACAGGCTCTTGCTTGGCAACCCACCACCTATCTATCTAACATCCTCTTGTCCAAGTTTCCTTTTTTTCTTGCAGGTGTCATTCCTCCACAGCCAAAGAGGAGTGCTCACAAATGTCTGGATTTATGGTGCACAATCTTTAGTCCAGGTACTTCCAAGCCTTGTCCATTACTTTCTTTTAGTTTCTTTCTTTTTAGTCTGAAAAGCGAATTTGAGGTAGAAACATCTCTGGCACGCCCGGTGGGACCCTAGGTTCCTCCTGGGTTCCTTTTTCTTTTTCATTCATTTAGGTGCATTTAAGCTCCTTCTCTCTTGTCTCTTTCTTCTATTCCAAATGACACTATAAGCAAGAACTAAAACGAATCCTTCTTTTCTTTCTTGCATTCTAGACTAGTCTAAACATCATACTCTTGACCCTTTCTCAAAACTTGTCTGCATCACAACATCACATTTCGACTTGGGCATTAAAACATATTGCACTTTCATTTCTGCTTGTGCTTGCATTAGTCCACATCTAGTAACTTAGGCGCATATTGAATGAACCGTAGACACTTGATGTTACACTACCGAATCACATGCACTAAAACACACATAAAACATACCTGAGACAAGGCCCGACTGGGATTTCATCACCCAGTGGATACCTTACCCGTCCCGGTGACCCTACTTGGATTTCATCACCAAGGGGGAAGCCCACTCCGTTCTCTGGCGGAGGATAAACTCTAGGCGAGGTATATCTTGGCTAAGCGAGACCAGCTAACCACTGGAATCGTGAAGTGAGGGGAGCTTGCTCCTTAGCACCAGGCCACGTACCAGACCCTAACATAGATCTTTGAGCACTTAAAACAACACCCGAAACCATCTTTAGACTGCCTTCTTCTAGGACCCATTTTTCAGCCAATCTCCCCAAACATTCATCTAAGGCATAAGACACAAGTTTCTAAGGTTAATTCCTAGGATTTATCGCTTAGGCTTGTCTGTCTTCCTCTGTTTTCCTCTTCTCAGCTGTTTGTTTGAGTGTGTGAGGACGCTTTCTTCTTTGTTTTTCCAAGAACCTTTTAGCTCTCTGGAAGACACAGTCACCGACATCGGTTCTTCCACCGACGTCGGCCTTCCCCTGTCACCGGCATCGGTTCTGATACCGATGTCGGCTTCATCTGTTACCGACATCGGTTATCTGACCGATGCCGGCCTCATTTCCTATCGACATCGGTTTTTCAACCGACGTCGGTCTCTGTCACTGTCCTTTTTCTTCAAAACTAGCAGCTTGAAACCTGTCCCTTCTCTGTCACAAAACTCCATTCTGGTTTTTTGAGACTGCAAAAACATAGTTTTTGGAACCAGGACTCTCTTCTTAACCACTTTAGCCAATAGCCGCTTTCGTCTATCCTGTCTCTAACCAGTCCTATCATGGAGTTCCACTCGGAGACTGAAAGAACTCCCACAGGACCGACCCCGACCCCGACCCCGACTCAAATTCCCATCATCCCTGAAGGGGACCGAGATTTCAAGAGATTCTTGGACCTCAATACCGCAGCCCTCCAAAACTATCTCGCGAGAAACCCAACACGAGACCTTTCGGGTGACATGGCAATGACATCCACGCCATTCGCCACCCAACCCTTTATGACTCAGCCTTTCGCCTCGACTATTAACCCAACCATGGCCAATACGCAAAGTTTGGCCTCCCCGTCTATTTTTAGACCGACCTCCATCGGGGTTCCATTACCCCCTCAACCACCTGCAATTCAACCAAGTTCTACCTCATATCAGAACTTGATTGCCTCGACCCCTCACACTCTTGTGCCCACAAATGTAGGAGTGCCAACCTGTCTTGCTACCAGTGCCGCCATTCAACCACCTTTGGCGGTGCCCAATCAACTTATACCTTCGACCTTCGTAACGTGGCCACCTCTAGCCTCCACTTCCGCCCCTGCGACTAGTCATCCGTACATTGTACAACCGACTATGTCGCACGCCTCCTCTAACCTCTTCCAAGCGCCTTACAACTTAGGGGGCGCTCAACCCGCCAATCCGTCAGCAGATCTTATCAAGATGCTGATGGATAAAATGTCCAGTCTCGAGGCCTCCATTTCCGGTTCAAGCAATACTTTGTCATATGAACAAATTTGCAACGAGCCCATCCATCCTTCCGTCCCTATTCGACCATATCCTAACCATTGGGAGCTTCCTAAATTCACTCGCTTTCAGAGTAAGGAAGACCCACAACAACATCTACGGGCATTTAGACATGCCTGTTATCTTATTTCCCATGACGATGCATTGCTTCTACGCACGTTCCCTATGTCCCTTTCTGGCCCTGCCCTTGACTGGTATAGTTCTCTTGCCAGACACTCTATCTTTTCATTCATCCAACTCGCCCAACTATTTCTTGACCATTTCTCAATCAACATCACCAAACAAGTCTCTATCACAGACCTCTACTCCATCAGACAATTTGACGACGAATCTGTAGTCGATTTTGTCGCTCGTTGGAGAGGCTTGATTAACCAGCTCTCCTTCTCTTTACCTCAACCCGAGCTCATCGAGCTCTTCTCTCAAGCATGTGCCAACCACATCTCTTCTACCTTGCAGATTTAGACATTTCGCACTTTTGACGAAGCTTTCATCATGGCTCGAAAGCTTGAACTCCGTGCCCTTGAAGAAGATAAGGTCAAATTGCGTAATACCAATGCAAAATCTACTGACCATTCTCCTTCCAGACCTTCTTCTTCTACCAATTCCGAGTCCAAAGGAGTGGCCAACACTGTGGTCGTTAGATCACCATCCTCAACAACAACGAATTACTCTCAACCTTCAACATCTTCCAGCGTCACCAAACAATTCCAACAACGGTACATTCAGCGTTCTTACACTCCACTTGGAGAACCATACGCTTCCGTTTTGGAAAAACTACTCAAGCAGGGGGTCCTCAATCTCCCTCCAATTCGACCACCTCAATTTGACCCCTCTAAAGCCCTCCTTACATGGTATAGAGAGGCCGACTTCTGTCCCTTTCATCGCGTCCAAGGCCACGACATCGACAACTGCCGAACTTTCAAAAACATCGTCCAAGACATGATTGACAAGGGGGATCTTATTTTAGATAACCCGAACGCCCCTCCTAACCAACATATTGATATCTTCAAACAACCATTTCCGAATCATCCGCCTACTCAAAACAACGTCCAGACTTCGACCAATGACCCTCAAGACCATGACATTCACACGATTAGCACTATCTTGCCTCTTGTCCTTGACCAATCTCTTCCATTAAAGGATGAGGAACCTCCTTCTCCTACTAGTCCTCCATCTACCTCTCTTGTATCAGAGGATGCTTTGACCACATCAACGCCATTAAGCCCACCTTCATCCGAAGACCATACCTTGCTTACTCCTCAACTACAAGCGGAAGGCACGATCATCCATGCCCTCTGCCCACTGGAGGAGCCAGACTCTCTTATTTCTTCTCCACCAAGAGAAGAACCAGTCTCTCCACCCGTTTCAATCGAGGAAGACCCAGTCGCAGTTTTCTCTTGTCCTTTGCCTGAGATTGTTACATCTCACTCACCTTCGTCCACATCCAAACCCAAACCCACATCTAACCTCTCCTCGCATAACGGTGGCCCTCAACCCAAACACACGAAAGCTACTAGACCACATCGGAGGACTCCTCCCCCACCTTCGTCATTACCTTCAATCTTGGGCCCGCATCCGTCCACTTTAATAGGAGTGCTTCCCACTCCCATCCTTCACAGAGGCACATCGCCTCCATTATTTCCTCATCCCATTAGACATACATCTCATCTGAACTCTCGACCTATACCTCTTTCACCTCTCAAACCAACGTCACCAACCCTCACTGCAATAAAGCATCCAGACCCGTTAGCAGGTTCATATGCCTTGCTCTTACGGCACTTGTCGCAATCCTCTCGTATCGACCTCCCGCCTCTTAGACAATATCAACCTCTCGGACCTAAACCACCATGGTTCGATGACACTTGCATTTGTGCGTATCATCGCACGCCTAGACACGACACGGAGCATTGTCATGCCCTCAAGGTTGCCATTCGCCAATGTCTTGGGAATGACACCCTTCTTCTCGACCACGTTATCAACAAACCCTCAACACCGCCCCACTCATCACCTCTCGGATTAAGACCATCTTGGTTCGACAACTCCGCATTCTGCCATTATCATCACACTCCGGGACATGACACTGAGCGTTGTTGCGCTCTTAAAGCTGTCATTCGTCAGCACCGGAGAAAGGATTCCCTTCTCATCAAGGGTCCTCTTGACCACCTTTTCGACAAAACATCAACCTCGACTCATGCCTCTCCAACCTCATCACCTAAATCGGGATCTCCACGCCAGACTGTGGTCCCTTTGTCGCCTTTGACCCCCTTATTCGACATTAATACCGTCCATCTGACCACTAAACCCCAACCGACCTTAACCAACCTTTCAAACATTCTCCCTACCCGCTGGGGGAAATCATCCTTTATTCAAACCTCGACCAACTGTTCAACCCAGTCTCTACCACATATCAATCACTCATTTTATCTTAAAACCCGACCAAGTATCCACCGACCCAACCCCCGACCAATTATTCGACCAGTGTCAACCAAACTTCAACCAAATATCAATCACCCTGACCTCTCGATCAAACATTCAACCAAATCTCGACCAAGTCTCAACCAACCCTCGACCATGACATCGACCAAACCTTTGACCAAACCTTCAACAAACTTTGACCAAACATTTTACCACACTTCAACCAACTCTCGACCAATCAACAATCAAATATCATTCAACCAATCCTTTTTATCTAAAACATTCAACCTTTCTCAACCAACCAACGACCATGTCAACCAACTTCACATCCATCAATCAACATCTAACCAATCTGGAAAGAGCCAAATGGGGCAGGTTTGCTCCCAATTGACTCGGACCTTAACGCACTAGCATGGCCCAGGGTCTTATTAGACCTTAAACCCCTTTTTTGTGCATTGCGTCTTCGACCTTTCTTCTGCTAGTCGAGTACTCGTCTACTTGACACATAACTTGAGCTCGTCCCTTGAGCAATCCTCGTCCTCTTAATCCTCATCCCTTTCAACCCTATTCCCCTTTAACAAGTCCTCTACAACCCTTTTAGGATGCAGTGATGCTTTGTCCTAATAAAAAGGGGCGTCCTTGAGCTTCTACAGTCTTGTCCGTGACTCTCATTCCTATCAATAAATCCAAATGTCAAAACATATCCATGGTCACTAAATCAAGTCAAATCAAAAAGACAGACTGATCCCTCAAAGGACAGCTGTACTATCATTGCTGTATTACTAGACTGATCCCTCGAAGGACAGCTAGGCCAACTTTTCAAACATTATTAAGCAAAAATATAGACCACTCCCTCGAAGGATGGCTATGACTACTCTGGCAATAAACATCACTTTTCTTAGAAGCTTCCCGCATCGATCAGCTTCGCAACATGACCATTACATCAAGTGACATCTCTATGCAGGCTTCCCGCATCGATCAGTCTGCGCAAAAAAAAAAAAAAAAAAATGAGTCACAGACATTGGCTTGTAGTTGTCTCAGGGTCTCCTGTAAAAGGGGCAAGGTTATTCCTGCTCTTAAACTGGGTTACCCTATCCTCCTCTTATCACCGGCTCAAGGGACTTCGAGCTCACTTTAATGTCAAAGTGATTCAATTACCGTTCTAACTCAACACTGGTCAACGACGCAATGCATGAACGGGGCTTTTGTTCTAATAACCCCTATCTATGCTTCCTTTCTGGTCCTTGTCAATGAAAGAGCAATTTGCCTTTCACCTTTTCTCTACACTTTGGTCACGCTTTGGCCACATCAATTGTCGACTCATCTCTAAACCCAACCAACTTCAACATTTTTCAAACCAGCCTCGACATTTTCAACATGACATCAGGCATCATCCTTGTCCTTTTCGCATAGTTTTTATGGACACCAATACACAGGGAAACTACCGACCAGACCCAATTTATGTTAAGCATAAACCAATACTTGCTGAAGCATAAATAGACCTTCTATTCATTTCTAGCATACATCCATCACGACTATGGAAACTTGCTAGGGATGAAAGACTCTCGACCACTTCTACAGAAGACACCATCTGTAGCATCCTTTTATCCTCATCATTTCGACGCTTGACCACATCCAATCATCGACCATTTTGACCCTCGCAGTCCGAACTACATTGGTCTGAGGCCCTACGACCAGGGCTATGTAGGCAGCACTCAGATAACACATCTTCTGAGGTTAGCTCGACCACCCCCATTTGTTCGTCTCTATGATGGACAAACCTTCTCTTCTTTGACTCTTATCACACCCAACTTCGTCAACTTTGACCAAGACCAATCATTCTCTTTGACCAAGACCAATCATTTTCTTTGTCCAAGACCAATCATCGACTTTGACCAAGACCAATCAATCCCTCTGACCCTCCCTCCCTTTTTAGGGAGAACTACATCGGCCTGAGGCCCTGTCACCAGGGCTATGTAGGCAGCACTCAGTTGACATGAGGTCTTCTGGGGTTAGCTCAGCCGCATCCTTTCGTCTATCCATCCTCTTGACCAATGACCATTGGCGATCATGCCTATCTCCTTCGACCTCGACCACTTCCAAGCCAATGTTGCCTTGGTTGTTTTTGCGTGTATGCTATTCCACAGCTGGTTAGCAGAATTGTCCGCAGACTTTTTTTGACCCTTCACAAGTATAGGATCGCGAGCCAGTTGATCCCTACTACTTGTGGCTTTTTCGTGTTTCTGGGAGCACTTCCTGAGCCCTGGATACTTGGGACACGACGACCATTTGGAGCTTCAGCTTAAATTGAGTGACCCGATCAGCAGACGACTAAATGCTGGGGCCCGGTTACTTCAATTTTGGCACTCCTTGACCCTTGACCATGCGACAATTTGACCTGACCATCCCGTGACGTGGTATACGCGCAATCACAACTTTTACAGCGTTTTCACTCACCTCTCTTTTTCTCATTCACCTTTTGTCAAATCAGCACCCGACATCAAGTTCCTTCTCTCGACTCCTGCTTTGAGGGGGAATACCTCATCCATACTTCGGGGCAATCCACATCATCCTTCACCTGGGGCAACCACTCCCTGTTTTTGTCTTACAGTTCATCCAAGAACAACCAACAAGACAAAAAGGGGCAAATGTAGACACCTAAAAAGTGTCTAACCCTTGGTCCTTTCTCCCTCCTAGTCCTCCTTGGTCCCTAACCCACCTAAGTCTTATTAATTGGAAATAAACACCTATTTTTAATTAAATAAGACCCCTTTTTCCCTCTCCTTGCCACCTCACCACCCTAGGATACCCTCCTTGGATCCCCTTCATTCCCCACATGGCCATTTAATGCCTTAGACTCCCATTCCAACCTCTCCTCTCGCCCATTTAACCCCCCGTCGACCGTTTCATCCTGGCATTCATTTGACCCGGCCGTTGGGAAACGGATGAAAGGCTATTTTTAGCCTTTCTCCGGCCTTTCAGCCGCCGACATCGGTCAGCCTTCGGCTGACGTTGGCGATATTGCCGGCGTCGGCACCCTTCATAACGGTTTCTTCACCGTTTTCTCTGTCCTCTGGTTCGGCTTGGATTTTCTCCACTTCTCTGCTTCTCTAGCTCTCGCATCCTGACTCTTGAATCCTTGGCATCAAACCCTTGTATCATCAATCTCTCTACCAATCAATCTGACTCTCTCCCTCAGGTACACAGCAATCTTCTGCAGGTGAACAACAGGGATTCTTCATCAGCAACAGGGCTTCAATCAGCGGTAACAACAACACCTTCTTCAGCAGGGCACAGAGCACAGATCAAGACCCGGACCATCCACAAACCGGACCCTGCCTATTGCCCCGACCGACGCCGGTCATTACCTCGACCGATGTCGGTAGGATAACCGACATCGGCAGACCCGACAACCGATGCCGGTGGGACTACCGACGCCGGCGACTGTGACCAGTTTGACAGCTTCTCCTAGGTAAGCCTTTGCTTCCTTTTCTCTTTCAGTTTGCTATCATTTCAGTTTATTTTAGCATTCTGTCTTTTTATCAGTCACTTATCTTTTATCAAAATAGTGGGTTGACCTCCCTCAAGGAAGTTCTCATACTTCTGGGAACAGGCTCTTGCTTGGCAACCCACCACCTATCTATCTAACATCCTCTTGTCCAAGTTTCCTTTTTTTCTTGCAGGTGTCATTCCTCCACAGCCAAAGAGGAGTGCTCACAAATGTCTGGATTTACGGTGCGCAATCTTTAGTCCAGGTACTTCCAAGCCTTGTCCATTACTTTCTTTTAGTTTCTTTCTTTTTAGTCTGAAAAGCAAATTTGAGGTAGAAACAGGTGTAATAAATAAGAGGCCTACCCCTAATCCATGTGTTGTGAATGATCCATCAAAATATAGCTTATAGTACTGCTCCTCAAGAGGTGTGTCAGTGATGGTCATTATGGATTCATCAAGAAATTGAAATGTGAGTGGCTTTATGTCTGCAAGGGGTGCTTCAACAAATTGATCTGTAAGGACCTATCCCTTAATTGCCTTCTGATTGACATACTCTATGTCAAATTCACTAAGAAGCATGATCCATTTGGCCATTATGCCTTGTAAAGCTATTTTAGATGGTAGATACTTGAGTGGATCTACTTTTGAAATGACCATGGTCTTATTGTTCAACATGTAATGGCATAATTTTTGAGCTATAAAGACTATGGTTCGACAAGCTTTTTAAGTAGGTACATAGTTATGTTCATATGTAACTTAAGTAGTATACTGCATGTTCTTTTCCATTGTTATCATGTTGAGCCAAAAGTGCCCCCAGGGCATTGTCGATAGCTGATAGATACAATAAAAATGGATTTCGTGATATAGGAGATAACAAAATAGGTGGATTAGATTGATAGTCCTTGAGTTGTTGAAAAGTTGTTTGGTAGTGATCATCCAAGTGAAATGAAACTCCTTTCTTCAAAAGATATGTAAATAGATGACACTTGTCTGCTAACTAAGAGATGAAGCATCGAATAGACTAGATCTTTCCCTACAAACTATGGAGTTGCTTTAAATTGGTTGGTGGCAGCATCTTTGTTATAGTTTGGACCTTTGCTGGATCGAATTCAATGCCCCTACGAGACACAATGAATCTATGTAACTTTTTCAAGGTTACTCTAAACACACATTTCTTTAGATTGAGTCTAACTTTGTACTCCCATAGTCTTTCAAATATCCTATGTAGCACTGTTGGATGGTCGACCTCGATCTTGGATTTGCCTAATATGTCATTCATGTAGTCTTCAATAATATCATGCATCATATCATGGAATATGATGGTCATGGCTTTTTGATATGTAGCTCTGGCATTCTTAAGACCAAATGGCATTACCTGATAACAAAATGTTCCCCATTGAGTGGTGAATGTTATTTTATGTTAGTCTTTTGGTGTTATTCTAATCTGGTTATATCCTAAAAATCCATCCATGAGTGAAAACATTTCATAACCCACTATGGAATCAATGATCATGTCAATATTAGGTAATAAAAAGTCATCCTTAGGGCAAGCTTTGTTGATGTCTTAAAAATTAGTATAGATTCTGATTCTTTCAGGATTTTTGCTAATAGGTACAGCATTAGATATCCATTTTGAATAGTCAATGGATCAAATACATCTTGCTTCTAAGAGTTTTTCCAACTCTTACTTAACTAATACAAAAATACAAAGATAAATCTTGAGTAACTTTTGCTTAGCTAGTTTGACATCAAGATTTACCACAAGGTTGTGTAAAACCAAGGTGGTGTCCAAACCTGGCATGTCTGAATATGTCCATGCAAATATATCTATAAATTCTCTCGATAGAGTTGTAAAGACTTCACATTCCTCCTTAGTAAGGGATGCACCTAATTTTATCCATTTTGGGTCTGATGGAGTCTTGATGTTTACCTCTATTGTATCTTCGACTAGAAGGGTCAAACCATCTTCTAAGATAGTAGGCAAACACTTGAACTATTGGACTATATTAGAATCCTCTATTAGGACTTTCTCTTCAACTTCTCTTAGGCATGATGAATCTGAGTCCCCCAATGGGATATCTGGCCATGTGACAAAAATAGTAAAAAATTATTGAAGAATTTTATCAAATAGTTCTTGTTGTTTAAAACTAAACTTAGATCTATAGGCAAGTTCATCATTGGTGGTCTCCTGGTATGAATTTGAAGAATAATGAACTCCCCCATCTAATGGCACCTAAAACAGGTTTTCACCACTAGACTAGCCTTTATCTTTACTTTTTCCCTGGTCAAAAAGTGCCTCAAAGAGGTTTTTACTTGGGGACCTCAATATTTTATTTATTTATTTTTAGCTAAGGGTGTTCACTTGCTCTCCAAAATAGGCTTCATGATCCAATGTAATTGAGAATCTTAATTTATGATCTCCCAATAGAATGTTATTTCTAAGGCCTAAAAAATCATAGATTGTCTCATAGTTATAAAACTCATCAATCGATAAACTAGATTCTTGTTGGTCCCAATCTATCCATTAGGGATAGTATAATGGCAATGGGTTATTATGAATGATCAGGGTAAGGGTAAAAATAGAATGAGAAGTAAACAACTTGGTTTTGGCTAGGTCATCAAAAATGAGGCTATGATCAAACTCCACTTCGATGTCGACATCATCATCACTAGTCACTAGTGATGGAACTTGAATAAGATATGAGGGGTCACCTCTAAGTGGTTTAAATCTGAGTCCATAAGGTCTTTTGTACTTGGTCATGGAAAATATCTCCATAGTTCCTTATTGATTCAATCTAAGGCATCTTCCTGCATAGTCCTGATTATTCATGATCCTATTAAGAATATGATACTTTGTACTCTTATAACAATTAGCTTGGTTATCATTGTATAACCATGATTTATCTCCCTTGAGAGGATTTGGTTCTAGGCCAGATGCTAATATGAATGTGACTGGTCCCAAATTATGAAGTTTATCTTTACTTTTCCATTACCAATGCATGTGTGGGGTTACTTCAGGTTGTCTAAAGGTCTTTGGATTTTGAGGAAGATTAGAAATATGGAAGCTATCATGGGTCACATATTACCCTAGGCCATTATCTAAAATGGTGAAATCATTGGAAGCTTTAGGAGGCAGCATGTGGGAAAGGGAATCCAAGTTATTATGATATATGCAATTATCCTATGGAGGATCAATAAGTATGGCCTTGTGTTTATCCTGATTGGAACTTGTATTCATGTTGTATTGTAATTTTAGCTTTGAAACTCGGCCTCAAGGTGTTTGTAGTGCTCATATGGGTATAAATATCTTAGAACATTTACTACCATCCCTGAGTGGGAGAACTTGACATATTGCTGCAGTGTTGATGGGATTACATGAATCTCATGTAACTAAGGCCTACCTAGAAGCATATTATATGACAACTCAAGATCAAATACAAGAAAAAGTGTATCATGGGTCAAAGGCCCAATGATAACTGGTAGACTAATGGTGCCTTGTGATTCTCTTTATTGATTATTGTAGGCCTTGATAGTTGTCATTTTCAATTAAAGATCTATCATTGTGTACCCAAAAAGTTTGATAAGCCTGAGAGACACTATGTTGAGGCCTGATCCATTGTCTATAAGGAAATATTTCACTTTATGATTATTTATATAAAATTCTATGTATAATGGATTATTATGGAGTAGGCCAAGAGAAGACATATCATTTTGGTTGAATGTGACTTCTTAGGTTGGAGCTAGGTGTCCAACCAAAGCTTGGAATTTATCAGGGGATATGTCAATGGAAATAGTGGATTGGGTTAAGAACTCATTCAAAATGTTCTTATGGATTGTCAATATTTGCAACAAATCTAAATCATAAATTTGTGTTGGTGTCTTCTATGATTGTTACACAATATCAAACTTCTTATCTTGGTCAATGTTGAATGGTTTGTTTTGAGGGTGAATGGTTGGTTAGATAATGGGTAAAGTGGTAGATGGTTGTGGGCCTAGGATGGTAATCTTTGACCTCTGAGTTATGATTTCACAATTAGGATTGTATATAAGACCATGATTACTAAATGATGGTGATGGTGTGGGACCAGATAAGATAAGTTTCGATTTCCAATGCACTTGTATGTGGTCATGGGGTAAGGATGAGTTATCAATATAAGGTCCAAAAGTGGGAATCCATACTTGTTGGTTTTCCTATGTATGGTCCTAGGTCAAAGAAGGATTGTTGAAGTAATTAGATTGGTTTGGTATGGTTAGCAATGATCTGATTTGATTAGAATTTGGTCTAGGATTAAAGGAGATGGTATTAACACTACCCCCTAATGTATGACCTACAACCTATTGTAGTCATGTGAAACTACATGGTAGGTTTTTTAGTTATTACGGTAATATCCCTGGTTTTATCCATTGTTCTGATATTTTTGGTTTTATTTTTGATTCTTCTAGTTGTGTCGGTTCAACCTTTGGATTTGAAATTATTAATTTTGTTTTTATAATAGTCATGGTTATTATTGTTGTTATTATTCTTGGTTATGTTGTTTAAAAGGGTTTTGATAGATGCCAAGATTTTTATTGGAGGTGGAGGCAACACTATCTTATGTGATCTCTATATTCTCCAACATATTTTCAATTAAATACTTGATTTGCATATATCTTCGTAAATTATGCTTGTTGACTCGATGATACTCATAAAATTCATTTTCATGGTACCAATAAGGATAAAGGTTGCCTTGAGGATAATGTTTTGGTATAGGCTAGCTAATCAAATTAGTGGCATCAAGTTTTAAAAATATAGACTCAATAGGCTCTCCAAGGACACTAAAAACATGACACGTAGGCACAATTCTCTTTGGAAGAAGGTTTTGTAATGGTAAAGGTTGTGGTATTTGTTGTGTAAGTCTTGGTTATTGTGATTTTGGCATTGGTTAAAAAGGTTATTAGGTAGGAGTGAGCTAAAAAGGTGGTGCAGATGATGTTTACAACATTTGGACATGTGTGACTCGATTACTCTGTTTCCCACAACATTCCTATTGCGGTTTAATTGCTTTGGTCTATCTTGGTTATTGTCCTATGCTGGTTGTGATGCTTGCTCTTCGATTGGATGTTTGTTTTGGCCACTTCCCTGATTGGTACCTTGATTTTGATTAGTTGAATTAATCTTGATGACTCCTTTATTGATGATCACTCACTCGATCAACAAATCTTTGTCAATGATTTATTTAAAGGTATGTGCACATTGCCGTTCCAGATGGCAGGCTATCTCACTATGCAAGTTTTTAGTGAATATAATAGCTAATTATTTATCTGGTAAATTGTGAGTGAATTAGCTTGAAAGTACTCTCCATTATTTTTGATATCTTTCAAAACTCTCACTAGCTTTTTGTTTAGCTTGTGTTAAATCAACCAATGAAATCTCATGCTCGAGATTATAGGAAAAGTACTACACAAACTTATCTGAAAGATCATCAAAATCAATTATTGAATTCTTAGGTAACTTCAAGAACCATTCCAAGGCTTGTCTAGCTAGGCTCCTTAGAAACAATAATAAAAGGTATATATCATTATATGTCACTGGTTGGCATGCGATAAAGAACTCGATTAAATGAGCTTTGGGGTCACCTTTCCCCTTATATTTATCTTAATTTGGTGGCTCATATCTTGGAAGAAATGGAATCTATAAGTACTCCATATTGAAAGGATAGGAACACACATCATCTAATTTTAAATTTTTAATCTATTTTCCCACTTGGATGGTAGTGATTGAATCCTTCATCTATTGTAATTCTTTCTCTAGGATACTTGTAGGAATATTGGCTAGGTAAGTGGTTGAGTGGTCATAAGTGGAGAACTTAGACCAGGGCATGATAGAGATATTTGTTGGGGTATGATGGATTGTTTGGGAAATAGACCAAGAATATGCATACATGGATTAGGATGTACTTGAAATTACACATTTGGTTGTGCGATATTCTTGTTTGGGTTGGCTCTGAAGGTTTGTCTTAGAGGATTTTGTGGTTGGGATGGAGGGATATAACTATATTGTGTTTGTTGTGGTTGAATAGAGACCTATGACCAACTATTCAAACCTTTCTATTGAGTGGGAACTTGTGAACCAAGGCCCTGTCTCTGAACCTATGGTATGCTTTGAATAAAAGGTAATTGATGCCTAGTAGGTACTTGAGAAACACTAGAACCTCCTAGTTACATGAATCCCTATTGGGAAGTGGATGCATGTTGGGGATTCATTATCTATTTTTGACCAATATTTATACTTTGTTGGTTAGATATTTCTTGGTTTTGAATTGGCACACTAGCTTGAAACTGAAGAGGTATGTTTTCTACTACCTGACAAGGGGGAACATGAGTTGCCCCTTGTTGAGGTGGTAATATGTTTGGCCCATGATATGTTGGTACATTCATTTATGCCTATTGTTATGGAATGATACTCACCACCTATTGAGGAGGAATAGGATTCATCACATTATTTTTTTGAGGCATTGCATTAGTTATTAGTTGACTACCTGATCCTGTTGGTTACACACTTGACAAAGTAGTTGGTTGAGGGTAAGAAGTAGGTGGTGAATTTTGGGGTGTAGAAACTCCTATTCCTTGGTATGATGATCCACTCATGATATTAACTACAAGCACATATTGTTGACTAGTTGTTTGTACATTAGTACCACTTTGATTTGGATTGGATGTTGCTTGCACATTTTACACTATATTTTGCTCATTATTCTATATAGAAGTAGAAGAAACTTCTTCAATAATTGGCATATGCAGCAAGTTATCTACCAAAGTGTTTTGCATGAATAGGTCTAAACTCTAATTATCTTGACCAGTTAACTCTATCAAAATTCCTATTGAAAAAACTAAGTCAATAAGAGGTTTATTCACCATGGTCATCTGATTGAAGTTACATGCTAGATTTAGGGAGGTTTGATATGTTGTTTGCATTTGGTTAATGTGATCTTACATGAGGTTTTCCTCTTTTTTAGGCATATGAGGGACCTGATACATGGTTTGAACTAGAGTCAAAAGATTTCTATAAGATGCCTATTGATTATATAATATGTTATGTGGCATTCTTACTAGGCTTGGTAAACTTTCATGAGGAAATCCCATCAAAAATTTAGCCCCTACCTCTATGGCTCTAACCAAAGTCTTATTTTTGTTCTCCAAAAAATGATGCTCAAACAAAAATGGATCATACATGGAAGGTGTATTAACAGAATATGATTGTTGAGGAACTGGTTCTTCAATTATGGCTTTTGTAGCTAGGTATTATGCAGTTTGTTCTTGGTCTTGTTTTGAATAAGGTGGTGTATTAACCAAATAGTTAGCCAATAGATTTTGGCTTTATGCCCCTATTTAAGTATTATAAGAAGGATAAGGATCTATCTCATAAGTAATATTATTTGCATAGGGGTCTTACACCCTTTCTTCTTGTGCAACCACATTACTAATCCCCGAATTGTACATAAGTCCACTACAAGTGTAGAAATACATGTTGGGATCCATGGTAATGTTTTAAGATGAAAAGGGAAGATAGTTCTATAAACTCTAAAAATATAATGTCTAAAATTTGATGTTCAAACTTGGTCTATTTTCATCAAAAGGATAAAAAGGTTTATGCAATGATTTGTGATAAAACAAGCTAATGTTAAAGGTCTAACATTACATGTCTTATACAAAAATGATCAAGAAAATAGATCAAAAATCAAAATGATAGAATCTAGGGTCAAAGGGTTTCAAATTATTCTAATCTAAGAAATAAACAGTTGTTAGGTATTTTGGCCAAATGCAGCATCAAAATCTAGGCTCAAACAAGGCATGTGCTAAGACTCTTGGCCAAACAACATCAAAAGCTAGACTTTGAAATAAATGAGATTTTTAATCTAACAAATTTGAAACACTTCTAACAAAAACTAGGAATTTGATTCTTGGACATGAACTCGATAAAATAGGTATAAGGCATGAAAAAAAAGGCACTTTAGAGATAATTTATTTTCTCACAAATAATGGTATAAAAAATTGGTTCTTTTGACAAACAGGCTAGAAAAATGTGAATGGCGTAACTATGCTAGACAAAAACTCATAAAAGGTATACTCAACTTGGTTTGAAAAATGTGCACAAACTAAACTCTATGCAAGAGGGTCTATGAAACAATGTTTGAAATTCTTTGGGAATCATAACAATGCTAAACTACTCAAAAAATGTAAAAAAATGTTTGCTTCAAAAACAGTCTAAGGCAAAGATGGTTTCTCACAAATTTTGCAATGTAACACTACCCTTCTTAACTCAAATAATATACACACCTTTAAAGTTTTGACAATATTTCTAAGGCAAGAAGGTATGCTTCAAATGATTTCAACAAAAATAGGATAGCAATACAAAAATGTCTGGTGCATAGACTCAAAGTGTAAGTGTTTAGCATAAAATGACTTAAGTATGTCAAGTGATGATAATGATCATAAGTCTTTAAACAACCTTCAATTTAAATGAAATTTTGAACCTAAGTTAAAACAAGTTTAATGTGTAAATGGCTAACCCACTTGACACATGAACCCTTAGAACTTAGAAAGGTTAAAATTCAAATGTGAATTATAAATGAAGGACTTAAACAAACTTTGGTAAAAGTTCTAGACTCAATTGGGTAGCATAATTGTGCCAAAGTGGGTGATATGACTCTAAGTTTTGATGAACTTGGAACAAGGCAAATTGATGATTTACGTGGGCAGCATAACAGCTCTTTGTTTAAAGGAAAATGAGAACTATGTGTTTGGTTTTTATCATTTTTTCACACCAAGTTTTGACTCCAAATAAGCCTTTAATCTAGGACAAAACCAACTAATTAATCGCTCTTAGATCTTAAACTGATAAGGTTGCTTGGTATTGTTGGAATCCGTCAACATACGTCATTTGAGAGGATTTTAAGTGTTCATCCAAAAATTAAAATACATATTATATAATAGAGTTTTTACACCCCCCTTATCTCAATTGATAGTGTTGTGACATGGACCTTGAGGTGCACTTTGGACCAATAATACTTCCACAGCAAGTGGATATTTGTCTAAGATCTACAAGTTTTTGAACATTTCCACATGGATCAATTACATAATGGTTTTCATACCAAATGATGTAAAATAAATGCACTTAAATTGGGTGTCCAAGGCATTTGTCTTGTTAAAAAAAATTCTTGTCCTTTTTGCAACCACTACATCTGTCACTTGCTTAGTGTAGTGTGATATCCAAAGTGTAGATACATCCCGTGTGCTTTAACCCTATAGAACTCGTGGGAGGTGATGAAACCCCCCTCACAAGCTAAGATGAAATGAAATAAAAGACATGATAGAAAGACTTTAGGGTCGTTTCAAGGTCACCCAAACTATTACGAGTTTTTGGGGAGTACTTTAGATGACATTCTTTCTATGTCTTGGACTAGGTATGTTTGCAACAAAGATGGCGCTTTTGATTCCAAGGGTTCCTTAAAGGGGACAAATGGAAGATCATACATGTGCAAACCTTATTTTTACCAATAAATTTCTAACTAAACAACTATTTAAAAAAAAAATTAATAAGTGTGTTCAATTTTAAGCACCAAAACAAAGATTAAGTGGTGTTTTTTTTACCCCTTGGTCTTAAGTTGTAACTTTGAAAGCACAATTATCAATGCATTCGCTTAAGCATCTAAATTTTTCATTAAGCCCAAAAATAAAGTTCCTAATTCATTTTAAAAAAATAAAATGAAATGTGAAAGGCATTTATTTAGTTTTCTTAGATGACTTTTTATGTAGATCTTGCAAGAAAAATGTTAGCAATTTGTTTAGCCTTGAAGCACATTTATCAAATAAGGTAACCTTGAAGGGAGAAATCTATCAACTCAAAGGCAAAATATCAAGAAATCAAATGCATTAGATTAGAATTGGTTATAAAAATTCTCAATAATTTTTTTAAAAAAATAATATGAAATATATGAACACCTGAAAACAACAAATTAGAAGGCTAAAAATAAAACATAACACATAAAAGCCTGCACATAAAAATATGCAGTCTGTATTTTTAACATAAATTTTAAAATATATATTGGTTTGTCACTAAATTTTGAGAGGTTTTCAATAACTCCAGGTTGAACATCTCTAAAAAATTTTAAGTCCAAAAATTTAATACAAAAAATGTTATCAACTTTATTCTAAATGTTTTTACCAAAAAAATAAAAACAAATAGTGACAGTCACTAAAACAGATATAACTTATAAAATATAAAAAATGTTTTTGTGAAATTTTTAGCTAATATAAATTAAATATTTATATATGTTCATAAAAAAATTTATACAAAAATATAAATTAAATAATAATTTATGAATTATTTATTGGTTTTTTTTACTCAAAGCAAAAACAACTAGAAAAAAGAATTAAAACTATGAAATACAAAAAAGTTTGTGGATTGTGCTCTCATGAAGATAGTCCCACCGGGCATGCCATTTTGTAGACTATGAATTTTATGATGAAGGGGAGATTAGTATTTTGTTAGTGGATAAATTAATCAAAATCACACTAAACTAACACCTTCATGCCTAGTTACTAGGGTGAGCTTAATAACAAAACTAAATGAAAAGCACAACTAAAAAGTAAGGAAAAACAAGAATCCTTCACCTTCCTTGGATGCTCCAAATTATTTTATTGTAGTGTTTTGCTCGGTTTGTGCTCATGAAATCTACATCAATGGAAGCTTGGCTACCTCCACCTCTCTTTATCACCTTGTGTCTTTGGCTTGGCTTGGCTCAATATTTGGAAATTATAACACTAATTTGCATGAAGCTTTGGAATCAATTTAGTATTATAAATTTGGCATGTGAGAGCTTAAAATTAAATAGGCAAGGCCTCCTATTTATATATTTTTGGAATGGTCTAAGGATCAACCATGACCGTCCATCTCAAGATTGAGATGTGTGGCCATGAATAAATCCAAATATGAAATTCATTCTACAAATATACCCATTAATATTGGGGATAGAGGGGCATTGAATAGGAATGGAGGGTCTTAATGAGGCATGGGAGACCCATAATCATGATATTTTGTGTTTATAGCTTATAGATGTCACCCCATATGATGATGCCACTTGATGATGTAGTTAATAGAAATCAATTTATAATAAAGATTTATTCAACAAGTTTTATGGAAAATTAACTTAAGGCCCTAATTTGGTTTAATTAGCCTAAAATATGATTAGTCAACTTTGGTGCAAATTTTGTCTCTTGGTGCATAAATTAATGAAATTGGTCAAAATGTCTTGTTATTGGTCCAAAATTTGATTGGATTGAAATTAGAAGTCAATATCAGATGTATTAGATCCATTATCCCATTTAGGATGTTACCAACACCAAATAACAAAGGCATGTGTCTCATGTAATATATTTGATATAAAAGAGCAATCCAGAGCACCCAAGTGCAAAATTAGCATTTTGACTCAAAATGATCTGATTAAAGTTAGTTGGCCCATAAATTGCATTACCCTATTTAATGATAATCTAGCCAAAATCAAAATTTTAATATATCAATTTCAACTCATTTAATGCATTTTAGTGTTTTTAAGCCAAAGTGTGTACTTTAATGGAAATTGGTCAAAACCCTGATTGGAGGTTATCAGTGGCTCGATTTAGGTGTTTACATGGTCAACTTCTTGCTACTTTTGGATCTGCCTGAACCAAGGTGAGAGGACCTAAGGGGTAGCTTGCTCACATTGAGATATTACATAATTCAACCTCTATGGCGATTTTTAGCACAAGGGAATACAAATGTGACTAGAGCACAACCAAACTCATTCACTCCACTTGGCAAGGGTTATCACACGAAATGAACAAATACACTAGATCACATATAAGCTACTAAAGATAGATATAAGAGTGCTTACAACCTTCATCCTAAATAAATATCAATATTAGGGTTGAATGAAAGATTATAATGCTAAGTTTAATCCACAAACTATAAACACATTTTAAGTATGCAACATTTATGCACTTACATGCAAATAACACTTATGATATGCAATAAAGGGTATTATTTGCAGGGTAGGATAGGGTAAGACAACTTGATAATAATAAAGAGGAAGGGCATGGTGGTGTGTTGGTAGTTTTTCAAACAACAGGGATTCTTTCAACATACATGACATCACTTAATGCAAATATGTAGGAAAACTAAAATGCAAGCCATGGAAACTACAAGGAAAAATTTACATTCATTGGTGCCAATAGAATGTAAATGCCCAAATGATCTCTAAAACCCTATAACATACACTAAAACTAGAATCTCAAATACTCTCTTGCTAAATTCATGAATCCAGGGTGCCCTTAAAAGGTATTCAACATAATATTTCCAAATATAGCTATAGAAAAGGATTTATAACCTAGGTACATGCTCAAAATGACAACCATTAATGAACACAAACCTAAATATCTAATCAATATAACTTGTAAAACATATTACTACACTTCATCAATAGGAAATAGCAAAGAACCACAAATATTTTTCATTAAATTGAAATAAAATCTTACGTATACCAATGTTTTGAAATGTTTCTACACTTTCTCAACATGAAATAGTAAAGAACCACAAATATTTTACATTACCTTGAAAGAAAATCTTACATACACCAATGTTTTAATTTTAAATCAATTTGTTGAATAGTATCACATAGAGGGGGTGGAAGAAAGCACTTGTCACACCAATTAATGTTTAAATCAAAATTCATAGCATTTACCTTGGCATTTAAAGGATCAGGCACCTCTTTTCCAACCCCTTTGTTCTAGTTTCTCTCTATCCTTTCTTCACATACTTGAACATCCTTAGAAGGTTCACATTTTTCCACATTTTGCCTTGAGCTCCATTGAAATGTCCACCTTCCTATGTGGCAATGTCAGATCCTTGTATGTGTGATGAACATGAGTGTGCCACATGGCAACCCCATAGGTTATCGATGTCCCCTTAATATTAGATTTTATTAAGAACCTCAAGATCATGTCACCCAAAAAATCCATGGGCTTTCTGTACTCTACTCAATAAGTCTCAGCCCTAGCTAGCATTCTTTTTCCATGTGGTAACTTCTTATTCGGCCCAAATCTTTGACAAGTTAGCTCTCACTTGTGCCATCAATCTTGATTTTCACAATGAAACATGAACCATCGATCTCATTTTCCATAGATAAAATTCCACTATCTATCTACTATGGCTTAAATTTGATGTTCGTGTGCCTATTTGATGTCCACATGAACATCTTTGACAAGCATGTAACTGTCAAATTTAAACCCCAATGGATAATCATTGAGCTTAATTTTGGTGTTCACATACCCATCATTTGGCATTTGCATGAACATTTTTGATGGGCATGAGACCATCATATTTAATCATTAATGTATAATTATTAAGCTTAATTTTTATGTCTATATGAACATCAATAACATCTGCATGGCCATCATACTGTTTGGTCACTTACTGAGAGTTTGACATGTGTCCTCTTCACATTCCTCTAAAAGTTATTTGACTTTGTTGACCCTTGTGTGCCATTGGATAATTAGATAGCCCATCAAAATGATGATACTTATCACTCTCATGGGGCTCTTAGAGTTTTTGGTCATTGGGACTTCTAACTTTGGCTTTTTTATCTTGCAGCAATTTAGTCTTTGGGACAATTGCTCTACTATATTTCAGCTTCATTCAGCCTTTTGGTCTTTGAAAGAATTACTTTAGACATTTTGTCCATGGATTTCATATTTTTGGGCCTTTTATTGAGACAATTTTTTGGGACAAAATCTCTAAAATAATTTCCCTGAAACATATGAACTTTACATTTTTCTTGAAAAATGGAATTTTGTCAGGCTTTTTGTGCCAAAAAAATGCCTGTCAAAATTTAGCTTTTGAACTTTTTGTAGTGGAAAAAATGTCCAAAACTAATATGTCTTCAGGATTATTTCTAACACTTTAGCTGAAACATAGAATTTTATCAAACTTTTTATGCAGGCAAAATACTTGAAGAAAATAGACCTTCAACATATGCTAAGTAAAGACCGAATTAACATAAAACTTGACCTTAGATTGAACATTTGAAGACAAAAATTGGGCTAAGGACATAGGCATCTATACTCAACTTGGGATGGACTTAGTAATGTATATTTGACAAGGGATCAATTGCTTTAATGCAATTTTGGGCACTAACACTAGCTCTTGCCTAGGGATGCATACCCCCTGCGGGTGTGCAAAGAACCCCAAAATATAATACCAAGATGGGCCACAAAGTCAAAACATAAAAAATTAATAGTAAACACTCATGGAGGCTTAACAAAATAATGGTATACTAAATAAAATAGATCAGGTTGATCTATAAATAAACACACAACAAAACACAAAGGGAAACTATATAAACAAGGCCCAATACTGAGGGGAAATAGAGTGACAAAACAACAAAGTACAAAACACTATACAATTTATACACAATTGCAGGTTATGGACTCAATCAAGGAAGTATTTTAAATGTTTGTCATTAACTGATAGCTCCAATATTTCACCATCTAGATATTTCAAAAATAAAGTATTTTCTCTAATTTGGTAATTAATGAAATAGGGACCCATCCACAAGGCATCAAATTTTCCATGCTTGCCCTTTTCCTCATGCCTGCTATCCCAAAGTAGAACCACATCACCTAATTGAAAATTCCTTAGAGAAACCTTCATATCAAATATCTTCTTCAAATTTTCCTTGAACTTGAGGTGTATTTCATGAGTTTGTCTTCAAACTTCATCAAGCTCAATAATTTAGTTCATCCTTCTTTCATAGTAGTTGATCTACTCATCGTCCTCTAGTTGTTGCATGAGATGATAGGTGGGCAACTATAAATTCATAGGCAAAATTGCTTGAGCTCCATAAACAAGCTCAAAAGGGATTTTACCTATAGCTCTCTTAGGCATAATCCTATCAACCCATAAGGCAAACTTCAACTATTCACCCCAGTTCTTATTTGCTTCCAATGTACGTCTAATAATTTTAATCAAGTTCTTGTTACTAGATTTTGCTTGCCCATTCCCCTAAGGGTTACATTGTAAGCATAGGTCAATTCAATCATGTACTCTTTGCATAATACCACTAAAGGCTTGGCTTTGAAACTCATGGCATTGTCTACAATAACCTTGACAAGCACATTGAATTTATAAATAATCTAATTTAACAAAAAATCCATAACTACCTGGTGTATCACCTTCTTTATAGGGACAAATTCAACCCATTTCATAAAGTATTTAATTACAACTAGTGTCCATCTATGTCTAGTGTGTGATGAATAAATAATTTCTCTAATTAAATCCATCCCCCATTGTCTGAATGGGACTTCAATTATCATAGGATATAAAGGAAGAGAACTAGAAGCTTTCATTATTCTATCAAAGTGCTAACATTTCTTTCATTTTCTAACTATATGAGCAACATCTTTGAATAATTATGGCCACAAATAACCAGCTCTTATAATTTTATGAGTTGTGACTTTAGGTGCAAAATGGCCACCACGCACTCCACTATGGAAGTTTTCAATCAGGTCAATAGTCTATTCTTACATCTTAGGAGAACCTCATCTAGATTTTTACATCCTAGTCCATTCTCAGTCAAGAGGTATTTTTGGGAGACAAGTTCGAGAGTTCTTTGATTTTTCTCCAAGTCAAGGGAATAATTTAGATTTTACAAGAAATAGACAATGTCTTTATACCACAGAGACATGTTAAACTGACTCAAATAATCATCAACATTGAAAACAACAATTTACCTCAACAACTTACAAATTAGTCTCAGCCATAAGCTTGGCTAGACCAATCTCTCACACTAACTTGGTGGTCTGAATATCCATGTCATACTCTTGTAACTTGTTTACCCACCTATATCTCTTGCTGGATACTTCAGTCCAAGTCAAGATGTCATTCACCATGGTATGTGGGACATAAGTAACAATCTTTGAACTCAAAATATAAGACATGAACATCTTGGCAACTTTCAAGATATTGAAAGCTTAGTTTTCCATGATGGTATAGTTCAGTTTGAGACCTTGCATAGCTTTTCTAAAGAAATTTATGAGCTACTCATGACTATCTTCATTCTTTTACAATAGAACAACAATAACAATATTGTATGATGCAAATGAGAATATCTAGAATGGCTTTATGTAATCAGAGTTGCCCAAGATAGGAGCAGGCTTTAAATCTCCCTTAATATCATTGAATGCTTGCATAGCCTTCTCCTCCCATTTGATGGTCTGAGCCTTCTTCAGCATGGAAGTAAAAGTTAGAGTAATCTCTACAAAATTGGACATAAACTTCCTTACAAAGTTAATTTTTCCAAAGAAAGACTGAATTCCTTTCTTGGATTGTAGGATAGGCACTTTGTCAATGGCTTTGACCCTTTCAGGGTCAATCATGACACCATACTTGGACACTATATGTCCTAGCAACTTGGCCTTTGGTACTCCAAAGTGGCACTTCTTTAGATTAAGTGAAATGTTAAACTCCCTATATCTGATCAACACTTTTTTTAGATGATCCAAATGTTCCTTTCTAGTCTTGGAGTATACAATAATGTCATCTTGATACTTAGAAATGAACTAGTTAATTATCCCTATAAAATTGATGTCCATAGTTTGCTAAAACATTACACCAACACCAACATTCATCAATCTAAAAATCATCCTCATATATACATACATTCCCCAATGTGTTGTGAATGTGGTCTTGGGTCTCTTAGATTCTTTCACCATAACCTAGTTGTATAGAAGAGAAACCATCTAAAGTAGACAACATCTTTGATCCTATAACACTCTATAGTAGGTTATCCATATTGGGTAAGAAATAATTGTCTTTTAAAGAAGCTTTGTTTAAATTCATAAAATCCACACATAAGTGGATATCACCATTTTTCTTTCTCATAGGGATTAAATTTGAAACCCATGATGAATACCGAATGGGTTGAATGATACCACCATCCCTTAGCTTCTTTAACTCATCTTGACTATTAGTGGCCAAGATGGGGTTAATAGGTCTTTATTTTTTCCTGAAAGGATTTTTGTTAGGTTGTAATGCAATGACATGCTAGAACAAATCTTTCCTATATGGTTTTAGCTCAGAATAAGACCATGTTAAATAATCTTGGTAGTTTTTAAGCAGTTGCATGTAATCTTTCTTCTTAGCTGCACTTAAGTGAGTACCCAGTGAAAGCTTTCTTGGATTCTCATAAGAACCCAAATTACACTCAATTACATCTTTTGAAATGAATGCATCTTGAGTATTAATTCTATCCACTCCATTAAAATATGATTTTAAACTTACCAATCTTCTAGGGAGAGTGTTTGTCTTTAGCTGAATAATGTCCTTCCGAAACAAGGTTTCCTTTCCATCAAAAACCTGAACCATGGATTCTAAGTCTATGAGCTAATCATGGAACTCAGATTCACAATTTATAAACCTTCTAATCTGATCATCATCATCAAACACCTACCAATGTTGAGCATTGTGTTGGATTGAAGGCTTGATAAGCACCACCACCTGATACTGATAATGAGGGCTCGTATTTGCAATATCAAATTGAGCACCTAACTTTGCAATTTTATAAGCTTTTTCATTGAAAATTTTGTCATTATAACAAATGTTGAATGCATCAAATAATTCACACAAATCCCAAACAACATTATGATATTATTTAAACCTTTTATTTTTGGTGTAAGCATTGCAAACTTGCACCCTTAATAATCAAGTTTATAATTCCATATTCATAAGAAATTCTTAAACCAAGAAAGAGTGCCTCATACTCAGTAATATTATTCGTGCACTCTAAAAATAAAGATAAAAAGAAAACTTAAAAAATTTACCATTAGGGGCATAGAAAACAACCCCATATCCATTTCCAAAATTGGATCAAGCCCCATCAAAGCACATCTTCCAAATCACATTGTTGTTATTAGTTTCAACATCCATAACAGAATGTTGTTCATTAGCATCAACATTTCCAACAAAACTACCTAAATCAACATATGTGTACATCACTTCATTGAGAGCATGTTTTGGATCTTCAATCACATGTAACATCTTTGGATCTCTATAAATTTTAACCATCTTAGCCTCCAAAAAAATAGTGGCATAAGACAAGTCCATCTATATGATTCCACCCATGTTAGTATCTCATTTACCTGATAATATCATCCCCCACTTAGGCGGGCAATCCATAACTACGACATCTATATTTAAATACTTTCCTAGATGCACTTCCAACTATACTACCAACCCCTTGACTTGTCTAATAACTAGAACCGCTCATGAATCCATGGCATAACACCAAAGGTTGATGTAATCTTAACTCTGATCTCATTTAGGACTCTCAAGGCATCACATTGTAAGAAGCTCCAAAGTCAAACATACAATTCTTAAAAATTAGACCATTGATCAGGAGAGTTATATAAAATGGATCCACATTCAACTGAATTTCTATAAGTGCAGTCCCCAAATAGACCTCTAGAGTAGGTTCAACAACCTCTTCTAATTCCTCATCTTATTCTATGGGTGTTTGGGGTAATTTTATTTCATTCACAAAAAACCTCTCACCAAATTCCAAGTACTCAAAATCCCTCTTCCTATGTTTAGGCATTCATAATAATTCAACAAGTGGCACAATGATTTTTATTTGAGTCAACACTTGGGCCATATCACACATGCTATATTGAGGAAGAGGCATATTTGGTGGAAGGGTAACAACACCTTCAGCTAGGATGTAATCACTTAATGTTTGAAGTGGAGTATGCTAGGATGGATTAACACTCTTGATAGCCATATTCAGGGGTGGTTTTGCCTTAACATCACCTGCACCCTTAAGAATACTCAACAAAATGGGAATTTTATTTCTCTTAGTAGGACCACCTCTAGGCTTAACAGATTGGGACATGGGTTTTATCTTGGAAGCTTCTAGGACTGTTATAGCTTTCTTTGCTTCCTTGCTTGCATTCCCTACATTTGGATTTGTAGGAGTAGTGTCTTGAGTAACAGAACTTGGTTACCTACTTCTCAAGCAATATTCCTTCCCTTGGGTAACTATTGCATTAATTAGCAACTACATATCCTCAACTGATGGAATTCCTCCATGATATTTGTCAATCATCATATATCATAAGAGATCAAAACAATGAATGGGTAATTCATATGTTTGTGCCATATTAACATCATAATCAAAGTCAAAAGTCAAGATACTCTCCATTTTGACTACACTCTAAAATTGGTCAACTGTAATAGCATTCAACATTTCCTTAAAGGCAAACATCCTAATTTGGGGAATTTTACAATTGAACATAAAAATATCATATTTGGATGATGCATATTCAGGTTCATCTAAATCTTCATCAATTTATTCAATAGTATCACATGGAGGGTGTGGAAGAAAGCACTTATCACACCTATCAATCTTTAAATTAGAATTCACAGCATTTACCTTGAAATTTAAAGGATTAGGCACCTCTTTTTTAACCCCTCTATTCTATTTTATCTCTACCTTTTATTCACATCCAGGCCTCTTCCCTCTATCATTATCTCAATTATGGAAATCAGGCCTTCCTTGTGATTTATTTGAATTAGGATCCCTCTCCTAACTAGTAGACACATGCATAATCCCTTTCTTAGCCTTGGCAAGCTTGTATGACATCTCTTTGACAGAGGAGGCCAAAGTCTTGATAGTCTCCTCCAAATTGGTTTTTTTTATAGATTATGCCTTTTTTGGATTGATTAGTTTTACATCAGCCCAATTATTTATGGGCTTTCCCACACCTTTATGTTATTCTCAATTTAGATGGACATATTGAATGCTAACCACATGTTCATGGGAGTCTTATCCTGTAAGTAATATGCAATCTTCATGTCAAAGGTGTCACAGTACTTTATCAAGCATGATGTATCATTGGGCCTAATGTTTTTGGGCAACCACATCATAACCTTGTTAAACTAGGTATTAAATTCCTATACACATTTGTTAGGATTCTTTTTTATATTTTCAAATTTAGCTAAAAGAAACATCGGATCAAGTCTTTTACCATACTGAATTCTAAAGACATTCCTCATCTCTTTCGATGAATCAATGCATCGAGTGGGAAGACAATTGAATGACTCATAAGTGTCTTCCTCTAGTGTGTACACAAATATCTTGATGGACACATCCTCATACTCAACCTCATAATCTTTAATAATATTTTGAAAATCCCTCAGGTGATGATCACCACTCACTGCATTGTTCCCTTGAAACTTTGGGAAGCATTTCTTAACTTCATTTAGGACTTCATTAAGATATCCTTTCATTTCATTGAAATTGATAGGTCTAAATTTGGGAACATGGAATACAAGATGTTTATTCTCATCTGAATCCCTACACCTCATGATTTCTTTAATAGTGAGTTCACGAGCAACTAGAAAAGGGGTATGAGGGGTAAACAATGTGGACTTAGTGGGTCAGACTTGGGAGGGGATTCAGTTGGTTAGAAAGGAGTTAGATAGTAAATAGGATTATACGTTATAGAATTAGTATAAGAGCTATGATAGTCCTCAATAATAGGAGGATCAATAAATAGTTTGAGATTATTAGAATCTTGACAGTCCTTAGCAATTGAACTTTGCCCTTCAATAGGCCTCCAAAATTGTCCCCTTCTCCTTAGATGAATACTTAAAGGAGAGATGATTTTCTTTGACAATTCACTTCTAAAAGATGATCTCAGTCCTTCCAACTTTACAAATAAGAAAATACTCAAAGCTGAAAGTTATCAAAGATAATTCAAACTAGGAATGGTCTTCTTGAAACCAGATGATAAAATGGAGTCACCACTAGAATCAAAATTATAGAATAAAAAAATTAACACACTGAATGTGATACATGGTAAAAACATATTTTGGTGATTTATATATAACAAATACATACCATTACTAGTTATATATATAAATTGCTTTGTATAAAATTATATTATTACAAGTATCTGAGTGACATAACACACTAACTATGAGTTAATTAATATTTTAAAAATACTCGGATGTCACACATATGACATATCTTTGGATATAATACTATGATCCTAATATAACAAATAACTATTAGTGAGTTCAATTAAAATGTAATCTTTATATCACATTTGTGCCCAATGGATCACCATATCCACATGACCCCGCATTCTGAAATGTTTATTTCATAATTGATGCCTTAAATCCAATGGGCCTAATGGATCTCAAATACATTAAGATGTGATCTTTAAACCTTTTGTTATGTAAGCTCATGTGGTTGATTTTGGTTCCTAGTTGTACACCTCGTACGCTTGGCCTTGTACACTTGAAAATAATGACAAACTATGATGGAAAAAACTTGTTAGTATGTCATTGTAGGTGGGGAAGGGTTTAGCATTAAGACTAGACCGAATACAAAAAATGACTAAGAGGCACCTACAAAGGATATGGTCAGCTCCCCGCTACTTCTATCTCTCCCTAAATAAGGTGATAAGACCTAAGGGGTAGCTTTCTCACATGGAGATATTCTACAATTCAACCTCCATGGGGATTTTTAACACAAGGGAATACAAATATGACCAGGGCACAACCAAACTCATTTAGTCCACCTAAGAAGGGTTGTCACATGAAATGAAAAAATGCATTAGATCACATACAAGCTACTAAAGATAGATATAAGAGTGCTTACAACATTCATCCTAAATAAATATCAATATCAGGGCTAAATGAAAGATTGTAATGCTAAGCTTTAAACCACAAACTACAGACACATTTTAAGTATGTAACATTTATGAACTTGTATGCAAATAACATTTATGATATGCAATAATGGGTATTATTTTTATGGTAAGATAGTTTGATAATAATGAATAGGAAGGGCATGGTGGTGTGCTGGTAATTTTTCAAACAACAGGGATTCTTTCAACATACATGAAACCACTTATTGAAAATATGTAGGAAAACTAAAATACAAGCCATGAAAATTACAAGAAAAATTTGCATCCATTGGTGCCAATAAATTGCAAATTCCCAAATGATCCCTAAAACCCTATAACATACACTGAAACTAGAATCTCAAATACTTTCTCCTACTAAATTCATGAACCCATGGTGCCCTTAAAAGGTATTCAACAACATATTTCCAAATATAACTACAAAAAGGGATTTATAACCTAGGTACATGCTCAAAATGACAACCAGTAATGAATACAAACCCAAATATCTAATCAACAAAATTTATAAAACATATTACTGCACTTTATCGATAAGAAATAGAAAAAAATCACAAGTATTCTCCATTAAGTTAAAATAAAATCTTACATACATTAATGTTTCAAAATGCTTCCATGGGGATAATCATGGTGGATTTGTTCCATGTTAGATAGGGGAGGTATATATAGATTCTCATATATCTTTCTAATGATTGTACAACTACAATCACCTTAGTAAGAGAGACAAAATACACATAGCAGTGATCCCAAAATTTGGAAGAGCCTATACCTAGAAAAGTAAATACTAACAACAACCAACACAATGGCCAAATAACCCCTTGAATAGAGGAGAAGCCCTCTTTTTATACATTTTTACCCATTTCAAATATACAATTTCCAAAGTCTTTCCAAGATGCTCTTAGCTAGAAAAAATCCTTTGCCATGCTTGGAATCTTCATGTATTTATAAGGAAAATGATTGGTGCAACTGCCTTTACAAGGGATGATGGATATTTTCAATAAAACCCTTGATTTATTGGTTATAAATGCTTTTAAATGATTTGGAAGGAGAATATTGATCAAGGAGGTCAAATAAATCATTTGTCTTTATGTGGCACTACTTAAAGATGCCCTGGACCACCTACTTGCACAACTAGAACCTCCAGGACATCTGCCCTTCCCTTTATGCACACCATATAATAACATGCTTTTGGAATTATTTTTTAGGAATATTATATATCCATATCCCTTTGAATGATCTTCTTTGGAGTGTCCCACCTTGGATTTTCAATCTTATAATTTCTCTCCCATGGAGGGACTTGGACAAGCACCATAATAAAACAATGCAAAAGACTTAGGTCATTTTAAACTTTTTACCTTTTGGCTCCAACTTGTTTTTAATATTTTGAATTTTAAAAATTTTCCTTTTTCACATCTAAACTTTTAGGGCTTCCTTCATATATTTTATAATGTAAAAAATGCATTATTTTCACCCCCAGGGTTACCATGCCTCATTTACAAATTTGCCAAGTCAGCTTGCTACCAGTGGTGAAAGCTCAACCAATTACCTTACATAGGGTCCTTGAATATGATGCATATGCCTATGTGACATCACAATGTCACATCTACTCACTAATATTTTTTCTTTACACTGACCTCAACATTATTTGTCTCCATATGTGGTTGAGCTTCTTGCTCATCAATAGAGCACTTCATTGCAGACTTGTACAAAATACCATCTATCATCACAAACTCTAGCCTTCCAAAATTGTCAAAAGACACTTGAACATCCTTAGAAGGTTCACATGCTACCACATTTTTCCTTGAGCTCCATTGAAATGTCCACCTTCCTATGTGGTAATGTTAGATCCTTATATGCCTGATGAATGTGAATGTTCCACATGGTAGCCCCACAGGTTCTTGATGTCCCCTTAATATTAGATTTTATTACAAGCCCTAAGATCATGCCACCCAAATAATCCATGGGATTTATATACTTTACTCATCAAGCCTTGACCCTAGCTAGCATTATTTTTCCACATGGTAGCTTCTTATTCAACCCAAATTTTTGACAGGTCAACGTTCACTTGTGCCATCAATCTTGATTTACATGATCAAACATGAACCATCGATCCTATTTGTCATGGATAAAATGCCATGGGATATCTACTATGGATTAAATTTTACATTTGTGTGCCTTTATTTAATGTCCATGTGAATGTCTTTGATGGGTGTGTGACTATCAAATTTAAGCCCCAATGGATAATCACTGAGCTTAATTTTGATGTTCATGTACCCATCATTTGATGTTCATGTGAACATTTTTGATGGGCACATGACCATAAAATTTAAAATCCAATGTATAATTGTTGAGCTTAATTTTTATGTCCATGTAGATGTCAATGACATCTTCACAGCTGTCACACTGCTTGATCACTTGTTGAGAGTTTGACACATATCCTCTTTACATTCCTTTAGAGGTTATTTGTCTTTGTTGACCCCTGCATGTCATTGGATCATTAGGTAGCCCATTGAGATGGTGACACTTGTCACTCTTGTAGGGCTCTTCCAGATTTTGGTCATCGAGACTTCTATCTTTGAAATTTCTATCTCATAGTAATTTGGTCTTTGGGATAATTGCTCTACTACATTTTGGCTTCATTTAGCGTTTTGGTCTTTGAAAGAATTACTTCAGACATTTTATCCATGGCTTTATTATTTTTGGGACTTTTGTCAAGATAATTATTTCAAATAAAATGTCCAAAATAATTTACCCAAAACATATGAAATTTACATTTTTCTTGAAAAAATGGAATTTTGTCAGGCTTTTTGTGCGAACAAAATGCCTACAAGAATTTATCTTTCAAACTTTTTGTATTGAACAAAATGTCTGAAACAAATAGGTATTTGAGATTTTTACTAACACTTTAGCTGAAATATAAAATTTTCTCAGACTTTTTATGTGGGCTAAATGCCCAAAGAAAATAGACCTTCAAAATATGCTAAGAAAAGATTGAATTAACATGAAACTTGACCTTGGAGTGAACATTTAAAGATAGAAATTGGGCTAAGGACTTAGGCATCTATACTTGACTCGAGCTAGACTTAGGCATTTACACTTGACAAGGGCTCAATTTATTTAATGCAATTTTTGGATTTAATTTACATCTGAAAGGTTGCCAAGTTTCCACATCATGGACTACTTGGGTCTTAAAATACAATTGGAAGTATTGTTTTTTAATCAATTGAAATCACTATTCACATTTCCTTATAACTAAAGTGACTTGAAAAATAATTAAGGATCTCGCAATCACATTGATATTGGACTAAATAACTGAGTTTGACACAAAATGTTGGGCCTTGTTATGGAAAGTAACTCCCTCTATGGGCCATCTTCAAAACATATCCAATTCCACCCATACACCCCTTTTATATATATACACAAAATCATCACTTCAATAAACAAATCGACGTCTTAATAAAGTAACACAACACTTAGATAAAATAATATAAAAACTTAATTAAACATAGTGATTCCCTTTATCAAGTATAAAATGGTCTTGTTCAATTTTTAATGCCAAACAACAAGTATATATAACAATGATTTGATAATTTTTAGCAGGATAATAATGAAATAGATCAACTTACTAGCAGATCTAAAAAGCATCATAGTTAGAATCCTTTGATGACCTATGATGCCATAATTTTACATGGAAATAACTCACAATGGTGCAGAGTTATATAGCGACCCCCAAAGTATGCAAAACAAGCTAAAAGTATGAGCTAGACACTTAATCACAAAAGAGGGTGATTCCTATAATAAGGTATTACACCAAAAATAATTTTTTATGGAAATAATATTGATTCCTTTAAAATAAATCCCAGCTCTGATTTATTATATAGCGACTTAAAACTACGAATGATTCCTCTAACAACTCCTAAGGGTGATGGCTAGTTATTGGTTGTAATTCAAATCATTGTAATTGATAATTTTACATTTATACAGTCCATCATATATATTATAATGTTTTCATTTTGGTCTCAAATAGATTTATTTATAAATATATAATCATAAATTCAGTTAGATTCAAATTATCACAACAACAAATGATTAGTCATCCATGTTTAATCATCAAAATTTTCAAATTATCACAACAATGATAACTACAAGATCATAGATCATATAAATAATGATCATATATCATCTAAAACCAAGTTATCTGTAAATAATAATATTAGTTGATTATATAAATAACAATCATCACCACTATATGAGATATTTAGTGAAATTCATTGCCATATGTAAAGCTTGGGCTACCTATTAGCTTCATAATAATAATTTTATAATTCCTTATCATATATCATCATGTAGCCCATCGTGAAAATTAGGTAATCCAATATGTTCAAAAAATTTGTGATGATATAACCAAAGATTCAATTAGGTTCAACCTTGTAGATTGATGGCTTTACAATTCAATAAATTGCACTAAAACTAAATTATATTTATCATTCTACAATTTTTTCCATGATCATGCATAAATTTTAAACACTACCTACCTGGAAAATAGAGTTGGAGTCTTTCTATTTACTCCTATGCTTTCTCTTTCATGTTATGCCCCTTTTATTAACTGACAAATATTTCATGATCCTGTTTCTTTTTTTATTCCAAGAACTTATGCCCTTTTATTAATTTTCTCCCTATATGAATAGGTGTAGCCCCTTTCTTTTTGCTTTAATTTTTTTTTTTTAATTTCTTTTCTACTTTATTGCCAAAGCTTTTATCCTTTTTCTCTTTATGTTTTTAATATCTTTTTCCTTATTTAAAGATTCTTCTAACTTTAATAATAAATTTATTCTTGCTTTAATACGTTTTATTTTTTATTTTAATATTTCCCAATGATTTAATAATAAGTAATTATTTAGTATAAATAATTAATAGTAATGACTTAAAAATAATAGGACTAATGTAAAGTCAGTTATATTTATTTTTAGATCCATTCATTAAACCCATCATCAATATGAGCGCCATATTATCACTATGTTTTACTCTCATAGATTTATGTTACCAAAAGCATACTGATCTAGAACATAATAAAATGACATCCACACAGATAACATGCTTAATCAATTATCTAAATGCATCAATATTTGAAAACATGTTAATGGTAACAAATCAACTATGCATTTACTATGTACTATTTAACATGGTGTGTGTAGGGTTTACGCAGTTCCTCTTTCAACCTCTGATGTCTCCATCTACGTCACCCTTTTTGATGATGCTCTCCCTTTGGCACACTCTAAGGGATGAATTCTCCTACATCCACCTCACAACATGCAGGTAATTAGATCATATCACATGATAAATATATAGTATAAAATATAACTGAAACAACACATTAATATACTCTAAATATAAATGTATATATTAACCAATTCATAGTAAAGTAATCATGTACCATCATGTATCTAAGAAATATTCTACTATCCCATAATAGAATATATATCAAGCTTAGTCATAAATATAACTAATATCAAATATGTTTACTATATATATCCATGAATATTTAAATAGTTTACTTATTGAGGAATCGGGATGTAACATCCTTCCCCCTTAAAGCTAGTCACCATCCTAGATGACTCTTTTTCAAACATAAATTATGAATTAAAAACATTATTTAGCAAAGAAATAGCTCATCATAAATTATCAAATCAAGTAAACAAATGTGAAATTACCTATAGAACTCATTGAAGTTCCCTCAAGTTGCACTATTATTGAAGTATTGGTCTCACAAGACCTTGCTCAATGACATATCCCTATTATGCAAACATGGTTGTGAGTTTTACTTACTCTGATTGATTCTGTCAAGACCACACAGAGGTCCAAAATCATCAATATAAGCCTATACACTATATGATTGACCACTTCTATTACCTTGAAGGCTCCCACATGTCTCAGTGAAAGTTTCACTGACTTTCCAAGAGCACATAAGATCATCATCCCAGCCAAAACAAATGACTAGGGAGAATCCCACAAAATCTTCCATTCCCTCTACACATCTCTCTAACCTAGAGAGTGTTTTTCTCATTTTGGAGTAAAGTAATTAGAGAACTTGGCAAGAATAGTGTGTATACGTTAATAGTATCCCTACTCCACATAGCTCTAAATAAGTGTAACATATCAATAATATCACTACTCCATAGAGTTCCTGACAAGTATGATGATGAATAAGAACTGGAAATACTACATTTCTAATGTACACAAAGTTAAGGAATAAGCATTCCATTATATACATGCATATGTCCATATGACTGAATTTGACAAGTCCATCTATCAATCCTAAATTTTAAAAGTCTATCTATCAGATCCAAACTTAGTAACTACCAAGTCAATGTGAGGCTAAGTAGGATCCACTCCTTTTGCTTATTACTCACATTCCTAATTCACCACTTCCCTTAGGTCTCCATGACCTAGTGATCTCCAAAATGTGCACAAGGTTTAATTAACCACAAATTTATACTAACAGATCATATAAATAAATACTATATGCAAAATAATTCTAGATGTATCAACATACATACAAGAGAAATCATATAATCAATCTGTAAATATATTAAATTTCTACTAATTAAACATAACTAGTATCATATTTCCTAGCTCAATCTATAGTGTTATATTCATAATTAAGAGGAAATAATGTTAAAATTAACATAACATATAAGGTTCAAGGATCAAACCATCCTTTCGACCCTATACAAAAACAAATGAGATAATATCTCCTTGCTTGATTAACTAGAACTCAATAAATTAAAAGTTTATTTTAATCACTAGACTAACAAGATGTTCTACACATCCTATACTTTACCTGCTTCCAATAAATGTATAAAAATAACTCTTCAAAATAATATGCTTTAATTAAAAGATAACATTATCAATCTAATAAAGGGTGTATAATATCATAGTAATTATAATCAACTTATAATTATTAATATAAAAATTTATATATAATTCAAGGTTTGCCACTCCACATGGTCTAAAATAACTGGTTAGATAGAGTAGTGACCCTAAAGAGTCACAAGAGAAATTTAGAGAACTATCATCTCAAAAACTCTTACATACCTTCACAAAGTAAAAATAAAAACACTACAACTCATTATTTCCAACACACTACTTACTTACCAAATCTATAAGTATAGTTTCACAATCTATTTTCATTACCACAAGAGAATTATACTAACCACAAAGATGTATCAATCCATCCAATCCTAAAAATTTATCTCTCAACAAGAAGTAGAAGTCATTTATCACATGAATTCCAAGGAATATGGTTAAAACAACATTTCAAAAATTGTTGAGGTGTGGAGCCTAAAAGCTTCACCAAGGAGCGCATTACCAAAGTTGCAGGTTTACACAGTCACCGGCGTCGGTCAGGAGCGACCAACGTCGGTCAGGTGTAGTTCAAGAGGCATTGGCATCGGCAGGGGATTGGTCAACGTCGGTCACAAGCAAGCAGGTAGGAATCGATGTTGATTACTTGTGCGTCCAGAGAGCTATTTTCGAGGACAGAACCGAGTGTTTGCATGATGAGTTTAAGTCTTAGTCTTAAGTCCCCATCTCTATTATTAGTAAGACTATTTTTAGAGCCCTTGTTCAAGAGACTTAACTGTTGGTTGTAAGTGCATGCTCAAGTCTCCTAATTCTATATGTAGAATTAGATCTTTTTAGCTTATGATAGTTCAATGTGTGAATGTTGAAAGAATAGTACAGAATTGTATAGGTGAATCAATCCAAGTTGTTGGAGTTGATTGTACTTCAGAGAGAGAGCTCTTGAGAGAAAGAGATCTAGAGAGAGATCTGTACATCTGAGAGAGGTGTGGAAGAAAGAAGTTTCTTCATTGTATTCCTTCTGTAAAGAGTTTAATACAAGTTTTCAGGGTGGTTTCTTGTATCTCTTGTTCTTTGCTATTTATCATTCTAGTTACTTATCTTTCTGATTTAATTCTGCAGTTTATTGCTTTCATAAGTGTAATCATATTGTTGGTTGATCCCCAACAAGTGGTATCAGAGCCTTGGTTGTAGGTTTAGAGCTTGATATCCAACAAGTGGTATCATAGCTCAGGTTCACTAATAGGTGGTTCAGATCTGTGTAGTGTGTATTGATTACAAGTTACTCACAGGGGTTTCTGTAGGGATTTCTATTTGAGTGGGAGAAGCAATGGCAGAAGAAAGTAAACTACGAATGGAGAAGTTTAATGGCAAAAATTATCAACATTGGAGAATGCAAGATAGAGGACTATCTGTATTAGAAAGATCTATACTTACCGTTAGGTGGGATTGCAAAGAAGCCCACAGACATGGATGATGAAGAATGGGAAGTTCTTGATAGAAAGGCTCTGGGGTCTATAAGAATGAGTCTAGCATCTACTGTGATATCTAATTTATCATAGGCAAAAACAACGGTAGAGTTAATGACTACTTTAGCAAATTTATATGAAAAACCCTCAGCGTCTAATAGGGTATATCTTATGAAGCAGTTATTTAATTTGCATATGAATGAAGGTGGATCTGTGTCTACTCATCTGAATGATTTCCATGGAATTGTAAATCAATTAAGTTCAGTTAATATAGTGTTTGATGATGAAATAAAAGCTCTTTTAATATTATGTTCTTTGCTTGAAAGTTGGCATGGCTTAGTAATGGCAGTTAGTAATACTGCATCTACATCAAATATTTTAAAAGTAGAGGATGTTGTTAGTGTTATTTTGAATGAGGAAATTCACATAAAAAGCACAGAGGAAACATCAGGGAACGCTTTAAGTTTTGAGAGCAGGGGAAGGCAAAAAGAGAAGAGCAAGAAAGGGAGATCAAGATCTAAGTCTAAGGTGAGAGGTAGATCCAAATCCAGAAATGGCAGGAAGCCACAATGCTGGAATTATGGAAAGATGGGGCACATAAGCAGAGATTGCTGGTCAAATCCTAAAGAGGACAATCAGCATGAAGGAAAAGAAGAAGCAAAGGTTGCAGGTATTGCACAAGATGCTTTAATATTCTCTTTGCATAATAATATAGAATCTTAGGTGTTAGATTCTGGTGCATCCTTTCATGCTACCCCTAATAGAGAATATTTTAGTGACTATATCCATGGAGATTTTGGAATAGTGTATCTAGGGGATGATGAGCCTTGTAAAATTCTTGACAAAGGTAAAGTGCAGCTAAAAATGCAGAATGGCAACACATGGGTATTGAGAGATGTGATGCATGTTCCTAGCTTGAAGAGGAATTTGATTTCTGCAATAAAGTTAGGGGATGAGGGTTGTACAATAACCCTCATAGCTGAATCTTGGAAGGTGACCAAGGGTGCACTTGTTATGGCCAGAGATAAGAGAGTAGGTACTCTCTATTTATGTAATTGTGTTACTAACAATTCTCCTTCTGTATTATCTACTTCAGATGTGGATGCAAAATTGTGGCACTCAAGGCTTGGCCACATGAGTGAGAAGGGAATGTCAATTCTTAAGTCTATAAGTGAGCTTTCAGATTTGAAAAGCATAGATCTAGATTTTTGTGAGCACTGTGTATTTCAAAAATAGAAGAGAGTGAGTTTTCTCAAGACAGGGTCATCAAAGAAAAAGCATAAGTTGCAGCTTGTTCACACAAACGTGTGGGGACCAGCTCAGGTTGATTCTATTGGAGGATCACAGTACTATGTTACGTTCATAGATGATGCTACAAGAAAGGTATGGATCTATTGTATTAAGAAGAAATTTGATGTATTTGAGACTTTTAAGATTTCAAAAGCTATGGTTGAGAATGAAACAAGCAGAAGATTAAACTACCTGAGATCTGACAATGGTGGTGAGTTCTACAGCTATAAGTTCAACTGGTATTGTTATATGCATGGAATCTGTAGGCAAAGGATGGTTCCAAGGACACCTCAGCAGAATGCAATTGTTGAAAGGATGAACAGAACAATCATGGAGCGTGCAAGGTGTATGAGATTGCATGCTGGTTTGCCCTTAGAGTTTTGGGCAGAAGTTGTTGACACTGCAGTGTACCTGATTAATAGAGGACCCTCTATAGCTCTAGATGGTGGAATTCCAGAAGAGGCATGGACAAGTAAAAAGGTATATCTCTCATTTCTCAAAGTTTTTGGTTGTGAAGCCTTTGTGCACGTTGATAAGGAAAATAGAAAGAAGTTGGATGCTAAGTCTATGAGGTGCACATTTATTGGCTATGGCTCAGATGATTTTGGTTTCAGATTTTGGAATCTAAGAACTAACAAGATAATTAGGAGCCATGATGTTGTTTTCAATGAAAAAGTGATGTATAGTGATCAACTGAAGAAGTTGAATCAATCTGGGTAGAGCAATGGAGAATTGGACGAGGTGACGGTCCAAAATGAGCTCACGAGAAAAAGAAATAATCCCTTGCAAGAAAACAGAGAGACCAACGTCGGTAGGATAGGCACCAACGTCGGTGAGGCAGAACTGATGTCGGCCAATTATAGGCCTGGAAGTGATCGAGGTCGGTCACTGTCAGAGAATTTGGGTGGACAGCGTGTTGTGAACGAGTCTCAGACACCCATTAGGAGGTCAGAAAGGGTAAGTAAGCCTCCAATTCAATATTCCCCTTCATTATTCTATTTATTGATAACTGATGGTGGAGAACCAGAGAGTTTGAAGAAGCAATACAGGTGGAGTCCAAGAGTCAGTGGGAGCGTGGCATGGTTGAGGAGATGGAGTCCTTAAGAGAGAACCAAACATGGGATTTGGTTGAGTTGCCAGCAGGTAAGAGGACACTGAAGAATAGATGGACCTACAGGTTGAAGGAAGGTGAGAATGGATAGATGAGATATAAGGCCAAGTTGGTAGTGAAAAGATTTGCACAAAAGCCAGGTATTGATTTTGGTGAGATTTTTTCTCCTATTGTTAAAATGACTTCTATACGGGTTGTATTGTCTTTGGTTGCTATTGAGGATTTGCATCTTGAGCAGCTAGATGTTAAGACAGTGTTTCTTCATGGAGATTTGGATGAGGAAATATATATGGAATAGCCGAAAGGATTTGAGGTCAAAGGTAAGGAGAAGTTAGTGTGTAGATTGAAGAAAAGCTTGTATGGCCTCAAGCAAGCTCCTAGACAGTGGTATTTGAAATTTGGCAAGTTTATGACTGAGCATGGCTATATTAGGTGTCAATCTGACCATTGTGTGTATTTAAAGAGATTGGATAATGGTAGATATATTATTCTATTGTTGTATGTAGATGATATGCTGGTTGCAGGATCACACATGCAGGTTATCTCTGAACTTAAGGTGAAATTAGCTCAAACATTTGCTATGAAGGATTTGGGAGCAGTAAAGAAAATCTTTGGCATGAACATTAAGAGAGACAGGAAAAATCACAGGTTGATTTTGTCTCAAGAGGATTATGTGGACAAGGTGTTGAAACGGTTCAATATGCAAGATGTTAAACCGGTAAGCACACCTTTGGCTGGACATTTTAAGTTGAGTAAAGAATAATGTCCTAATTCACATGATGAGGTAGAGTACATGAGTAAAGTTCCATATTCTTCCATAGTAGGGAGTTTAATGTATTCAATGGTGTGTACTAGACCAGATATTGCCCAAGCAGTGGGATTTGTAAGTATATGGCCAATCCAGGAAAGGAACATTGGAAAGCAGTTCAGTGGATCCTTAGATATCTAAGAGGAACCAGCAGTAGGCATTTGTGTTATGGAGGTTCAGATACTTCTCTACATGGTTATGTAGATTCAGATATGGCAGGTGATTTGGATGGCAGGAGGAGCACCACAGGATATGTTTTCACTGTTGGTGGAACGGCGGTTAGCTGGATATCAAAGTTGCATAAGGTTGTTGCCTTGTCAACTACAGAAGCAGAGTATATTGCAGCCACAGAGGCTAGCAAAGAGATGATATGGATGACACGGTTCATGGAAGAGCTTGGAAAGGAGCAAGAGAGTTACAAATTGTATAGTGACAGTTAGAGTGCAATCCATTTGGCTAAGAATTCAACCTTTCATTCAAGAACAAAGCACATACAACTTAGGTACCACTTCATAAGATAGGTATTGGAAGATGGTGAGTTGAAGCTGGAGAAGATCCATACAGATAGGAATCCTGCTGATATGTTAACCAAGCCGATTACAAAGGAGAAGTTGAATCTTCATTCAACTTCTGTTGGTCTTCATGATTGAGTTAAAGATGGAGGAGCTAGAAGATGTTGCTGTACAGGTACTGGTGCAATTGTTTATCTCCAAGTGGGAGATTGTTGAGGTGTGGAGCCTAAAAGCTTCACCAAGGAGCGCATTACCAAAGTTGCAGGTTTACACAGTCACCGGCGTCGGTCAGGAGCGACCGACATCGGTCAGGTGTAGTTCAAGAGACGCCGGGGTCGGTAGGGGATCGGCCGATGTCGGTCACAGGCAAGCAGGTAGGAACCGGCGTCGGTTACCTGTGCGTCCAGAGAGCTATTTCTGAGGACAAAACCGGGTGTTTTCATGACGAATTTAAGTCTTAGTCTTAAGTCCGCATCTCTATTATTAGTAAGACTATTTTTAGAGCCCTTGTTCAAGAGGCTTAACTATTGGTTGTAAGTGCATGCTCAAGTCTCCTAATTCTATATGTAGAATTAGATCTTCTTAGCTTATGGTAGTTCAATGTGTGAATGTTGAAAGAATAGTACATAATTGTATAGGTGAATCAATCCAAGTTGTTGGAGTTGATTGTACTTGAGAGAGAGAGCTCTTGAGGGAAAGAGATCTAGAGAGAGATTTGTACATCTGAGAGAGGTGTGGAAGAAAGAAGTTTCTTCATTGTATTCCTTCTGTAAAGAGTTTAATACAAGTTTTCAGGGTGGTTTCTTGTATCTCTTGTTCTTTGCTATTTATCATTCTAGTTACTTATCTATCTGATTTAATTCCACGGTTTATTGCTTTCATAAGTGTAATCATATTGTTGGTTGATCCCCAACAAAAACAAGTTCCCATTTAAGAGAATGCTAAATCAACATCATGAAAATAAGATTCCTCTCAGTAGCATTATTATAATCTCAAAGGAGAATGAGATAATAAAAACTCACCTCTAAGCTAAATAAGAGAGATGAAATTTTTCCACATAACTTAAGGGTGTCAATCCTTAAACAAAATCCTAACACATAAAAGTTCTACTCTACTACAAGAAAAATTCCCACTATCCTAGGTGGTACTAACAAGAAATGGTCTTATAAGATTTTCCATTTCTAGGATTAATGATCATAAAAACTAAGCATATATATTTAAGTGACAAGCATCACATGTTTGTTAAACACTCAAAACACAAAAAACAATGAAAAAAGTGACTTAGTTACCAAGAAGGATGTATTCATACTTGAGGTGTTCGATCTAAGCAATCAAACTAAGATATCAATCTCTTGTTCATAACTCATGAACTATATTATATATTAACCTACCCAAACCTCGAATGCAACCATCACCATTGTGACACTCGATAAACCAACCCCTTAACAAATCAAAAGAGTACAAGTGTTCTTAGGGTACATACACAATGTACCACACACATTTCATGAATGTCACATACTCACAAAAGTCACCAAGCCATAGAGGATGATCTATCAAGTCTCAAAACTCCAATCATGGTGTAACATGGTTCTGCACTGAGGCACCACAAATCCCAATTACCAATAAAATAATTCATGTTACTAAGTTCACACTGGTGAACAAAAATTCATGCAAATGGTAATGGATTCATTAGGTCCTAGACTTTGAGCCACAACTCTTATATCACATATAATAACCTTGTTAAGGTCCAACTAGAAATACGTGTTTTTTTTAAATAAACACATATATCAAAAATAGATTATACCATTAGAATCTACAGAGACCATAATAAATACTCAAAATGTGATAATATCAAAAAGCATAATACATCACACATCCTTGATCTCTAATATCATGAGAGTGCATCAAAATGTCAATATAGAAAGTAGTTATATTAACTTAGCTACAACTGATACAAGTCTATAGCCACCACTATCAAAGTACAATAATAAATAATTAAAACTATTCATAATAAGTATAATATAATACAATGTACATATAATATATATGGCTCCCCCAAAGTATAGTTCCTAAAATCAAGTATTTGTGTCAATCTCAAGTGTCATCTCGATAAATAGTACTGCTATAGGGAGGGAGAGCATCATCTAAGTGATTTTTCACACCAACCATAGACCAATGATCCCCTACACTAATCCCATCAAGAAATGTCCCTCCCTTTCTGGATGAGTATATAGTGATGATGCAGGAATCCAGAGAGACAAGCAAGTACTTGTGTGTTGTATGATTTCTAAAACTAAACATGCAGTGTATCATAGAAAACCGTTCTATTGCAAGATATTGCACAAACATGTAAATCATACTCATGAAATGATAATGTCTTAATAAACATATTTTGGCCCAAATTTTTACAAAAAATAAATAATAATGACCTATAGATCAATCAAATTTATACATACCACTTGATCAGACTGCGCTCATCTGTCATTATGATACTAGTAAGCTAGTGAAGTCCATCTCACTCCTTACTATGTATCAGCAATGCAGATTTGTCAAATATAATTCAACCATAATATTCATTTAATTTACTTCCTATTAGAAAACACATCATATAACATGCTAACATAGGAGTAACCAAAACATACATTTATTCTATCAAATGTATGAATGAATCTTAAATTAATTTATATCCCATACTAGAAATAATGAATATAGTTTATACCACCTAGGTAAATACACATCTAACTATAGATTTTCACTACCATAATTAATTTCTACACATGCTACACTCTATGATAATCCATATTACCATAGTCTAGTATTCTCAGACATAATACTAATTTTTCTTAATCAGTCATAAAAAGTAGTCTTAACTACATGGAAACATAAGCTTATATTCAAATAATCAGGTATAACAAAGTAAGTCATGGTTCTGATGGAACACAATAATATATTTTCATAGTATTCATTAAAATCTCAAAGGTTGCATGCAACATACATAAAATCCTAATAATTATCATAAAACATACTATTTAGAGTAATAACCAACATGCATACATAAAATCAGTCAAACATGAGTGTGATTCTAGATATAACATTTAAAATATGTACCATCTAGGTATATATGCATTTATACTGTAGTATTCTATGATATCCCACACTATCATAGTTTACAACTACATAAATACATATAACCATATTTTTAATTTCAAGAATCAAATAATCCATATATAATAATAAGCAAGTAAGTACATAATTATACCACTCAAGTATACCCTAGGTTTAAAATACATACTAGCATTCAAAGCATCATAACTTAGAATCATGCACCATGATGCACCATTAGATGCTAGATATAACCAAGCATTTATACATATTAACACACTCATAACATGTACTACACCCATGTATTTAATACTAAATGTATATAACTAATAGCCAATCAATAATTTGTAGAGGAACATAAAACTCATAAACCTATTATAACATTCATTTAAACATCTAATTCTATTTTCTAAAAGACTATTTAAAATAGTTATGCTTTCCATCCCTCAAACACCTGATGTCTAGATAAAATCATACTTCTAGCCACAAGCTTAGCCATATGACCCAACACAACCATTTTCATTATGTAATTATGTTGCATATATAAATCCATGTATAGATAAATAAAAACAAGATTTAACACATAAGAAACATAAAATAATCCAATCGAACATTTGTTATATATTTAGAGATTTAAATGCACACATTTGTTAAGCTTCATTTATATGTAAGTCCTTAACATAGTTCATAATCCACTTGTAGAATTAAAACCGTAAGAATATACCCCCATGCATATATATATACACCTATATTTCTTATTAATTATTTCATTATAAAATTATTTTGATATACTACATGTGATGAGATCTCGCACATGTGATAAAATTGGTTGTATTATAATGAAAGACTATGTTTTAATCATTTATGTTTCCCACCCTTTAGCAAAGCCATTTTATGGCATCAGTATGATTATAACTACCTAAATGCTGGTGTAATGGTATAAAAAACATACCACATCACCATATCAAAAACCAATGATTTATACATAACAAATACATACCATTACTAGTTATATATAAAAATTGCTTTGTATAAAAGTGTATCATTGCAAGTATCCAAGCGACATAACACACTAACTATGACTTAATTAATATTTGAAAAACAATTAGATGCCACACATATGACATATCCTTGGATATAATATTATGATCCTAACATAACAACTAATTATTAGTGAGTTCAATTAAAATGTAATCAGTATATCACATTTCTATGCAACGGATCACCATATCCATGTGACCCCACATTAAGAAATGTTTATTTCATAAATGATTCCTTAAATCCAATAGGCCTAGTGGATCTCAAATACATCAAGATGTGATATTTAACCCTTTGGTTATGTAAGCTCATGTGGTAGCTATAAGATCAAGCCCTGATAATATCAATCCCTTAGCGTGATATTCGAAAGGTTGACAAGTTTCCATGTCATGGACTACCTGGGTCTTAAAATAAAAGTGAAAGTCTTGTTTTTTAATCAATTGAAATCACTATTTATATTTCCCTATAACTAAAGTGACTTAATGAAATAATTAATGAGCCCACAATTGCACTGATATTGGACTAAGGAACTGAGTTTGACACAAGATGTTGGGCTTTGTTATGGGAAGTAACTCCCTCTACGGGCCATCTTCAAAGCATATATGATGCAATCTATACACCCCTTTTATATATATACACAAACTCAGAACTTCAATAAACAACTCAATGTCTTAATAAAGCAACATAATGCTTAGATAAAATAATACAATGAGTTAATAAAACATAATGATTCCCTTTACCGAGTATAAAATGGTCTGGTTTAATTTTCAATGCCAAACAAGTATGTATAACAGTGATTTGATAATTTTCGACAGGCTAATAATGAAATAGATTGACTTGCTGGTAGATCTAAAAATCATTGTACTTATAAGCCTTCAGTGACCTATCAGGAATAAAATACTAATAATGATGCCATAATTTGACACAACAATGACTCACAATGGTGCAGAGTTATATAGTGACCCCCAAAATATGTAGAACAAGCTAAAAGTGTGAGCTAGATGCCTAATCACAAAAGCGGATTATTCCTATAACAAAGGTATTACACTAGCAATGATTTCTAATGGCAATAATATTGCTTCCTTTAAAATAAATCCTAGCTCTGATTTACTATGTTACTTTAATATATATATAAAATATATAGCGACTTAAATGTGGGAATGATTCTTATAACAACTCCCAAGGGCAAAAATTTGTTATTGGTTACAATTCAAATCATTGTAATTGATAATTGATAATTTTACATTTATATAGTCCATCATATATATTATAATGTTTCTATTTTGGTCTCAAATAGATTTATTTAGCAATATATACTTGTAGATTCGGTTAGATTCAAACTATCACAACAACAAATGATTAATCATCCATGTTTTATCATCACATTTTTCAAATTATCATAATAACAATAATAACTACAAGATCATAGATCATATAAATAATAGTCATATATCATCTAAAACCGAGTTCATTGTAAATAATAATATTAGTTGATCATATAAATAATAGCCATCACCACTCAATGATAGTCATTGCCACATGTAAATCTTGGGCCACCTATTAACTTCATAATAATATTTTTATAATTCTTTACCATATATCATCACGTAATCCACCATGAAAATTAGGTAATCCAATATGTTCAAACAATTTGTGATGATATTAAAGATATAACCAAAGATTCAATTAGGTTCAACCTTGCAGATCAACACCTTTACAGTTCAATAGATTGCACTAAAACTAAATGTCATTTATCATTCAGTATTTTTTCCCATGATCATGCATGAAACTAAACACCATTTATCATTCTATAAAAAAATTCATGATCATGCATAAAATTAAAAGTACTGCCTACCTAGAAAATAGAGCTAAAGTCTTCCTCTTTACTCTTTTTATGCTTTTTCTTTCATTCTACACCCCTTTTATTAACTGGAAAATCTCTTATGATCCTCTTCCTTTTTTTTATTCCAAGAACACATTAATATTCTTGAAATGTAAATACATACATTAACTAATTCACAATAAAGCAATCATGTACCATCATGTATCTAAGTAATATTCTACTATCTCATAATAGCATATATCTCAAGCTTAGTAAAAAATATAACCAATATCAAATGTGTCCACTATTTATATCCATGAATAGTCAAATAGTTTGCTTAGCAAGGAATCGGGATGCAACATTGTATGCCTAAATGCTACTAGGAAAATTAAGTCTTTGTGCAGGTCATATGTAAATATTCAGAGAGTTTGAGTTATTAGTCCCAAAGGGTGAACTATTAATTTCATTTTATTTCAACTGCTTATTACTCTTTGCTACTTTGATCAATTAGAATGTTTTATTTGTCATGTCAAAAAACATGTAGTTATTTTGCATGGATAAATTACAAGGTTTTTAAGTCAACATATAGAATAATATTTTTTTATATGCTTTATTCATTGGAAGATTTGGATGTTATTGTTGAATTCACATAAACCAAGGTGTTTATTTTGTTTTGGTCTATTAGAAACACCATTTTCAGTCATAATGACCTTATTTTAACCCTATTGTGAATGGGCGATACCAACACAAGAAAATAAGTGGATGAAAATCTATCTAAATTTATTTTTGTAGGGGATTTATATCCCACGCACTCATAGCTATCTAATTTTTTCTCTTTTATACCTGTTGTTTCAAACCCTAGGTCATCTTCAGTATTACAAGGACATGCATAAATTAATGGTAGATGTGGTAGAGGAAGGCTTTGATTATGTTCTCTATGGCAATAATTTCCTGTACCTAGTCTGGTTGAGCCCATGAAACCCTTAACATACAATCTCTTCTAAAATTCAGTTGTTCAAGAATCACCTTTCTAGGAGATCACCTTGCCATTCCATTATATCCAGTGCTAAAATTAAACTATTGTGTTTTTTTTTCTCTAGCATTGCCTATAGTTATGGCCATCTTTTTCTATTTGCATCGATTAGACCTATTTGGCCTCAAGCAAATAAAAATACCAACATCTAAGAAATACCCAATCTTAATTATTGCTTTATGGATGTCCATACATGGTTCCAAATCTCCTAATTTGGCATAGGTTAGGGGATACTACCAAAGGTGGGGGAGTTTGACTTTAATCTTGCCAATTGCATTTGCCTAAAATCTTCCAAGGCCTTTTTAAATAAATCCATTTTATGGGGTACCCTATATTCATGGAAAACCTAAATATTAATAGAATCAGATAAACCAATGAAATTTTTGTGCTTAGAAGGCCTCAAGATGAGTTCCTTAAACATGCTACAACAATCTAATGTTTCGATAGGGTTGCCTCTTAGCTTTGAAGATCATCTCTCAAATTTGATGTAATTTATTCTTCTTAATATGTAAATTTTCCTAGAGTGGCATTTACATTAATGTAAGCACAATCAACAATAGATTATTCAAATATAAACACACATTTTCTTGTGACTTTGATATCATCAAAAACTCTAAAATAATAACTTTACAAGTTGTTTGGCCTTAGGCTATTTTCCCCCTTGAACAACCCTAAAATAATGTTTTTGGTTTATTATTTGAAGTTAGTCTTTCAAAATTTTAGATTAAAATACCCGCTTCAATAAGTCGTGTCTATTTAATTATTTACAAAGCGTACTCTATGGATTCAATAGGACAAATTATATAGGTTAACCCACATCCAAGAAGTGAGAGAGCTAAATTGGGGGAAAGGTTGTTAATAGGTTTTAGGTAGTCACATATGGCATGTTTTTAGGAGGAAAGTATTGTCCACAAGTTTGATGATTGTGTTTGGCTAAGGCACCATCTATACCATGTTGGATTTGGCTTGAGTTGGCATCTACACCCTCTCTCATAATTTAATATTTTTCTAGGTAATGGTTGGTTGATTTTATAATCATATTGTGCTTCTTATTTTTCTTGCTAGTGTCAAAAAATAAATGAAAGAAAAAAATTCAATTTTTTGGATTTTTAATAATTCTAATTTCAATTTTTGGAAATTTTTAGATTTCTAGTTATAGCAGTTTTCATCATAAAGTTCTAGCTTGCAATAGTTTTTAGGAGTTCCCTATTTTTGATATTAGATTTAGGTTTTCATACTTAGGATTTTCAAGTATGTTATATTTCATCATTTTTCAGTAATTTAGTTTTCAAAATCTATCAGCATTTCTATTTTTCACTACTTGCAGATACATATTTGCATAAGCCTAATCTTTTGTGTAGGATTAAGACTTTTTCTACTTTTTCATTCCTATATATCTAAAGATTAAATGGTGTGGCATTGATCATAGTGCTAGTGCAAGTTCTATTTTACTTGATTATATATGGTTTTTACTCAAAATGTTTGTACATGGTTGACATTGGTTATCTAATTAGTTTCCTAGTTGTGATAATTTTGTGACATCTTTGAATGTAAAATTTTGAATCAATCTTTGAAACCAAAGTTCAAATTGAAATTTCTTAGAGTCTAGATTGAGTGTTTCTTGCATTTTTCTTAAATAAATATCTTAATATTATCAGAATAATCTTAAGTGGTTAAAATAACCCTAATTAGCCTATGTGATGGAAATTAGAATAATCATAGCTGGGGATTTTAGGGCATTTATGCAATCATTTTCCACATTCCCTTCTCCTAATGTGTACAAACAATACATAATTTAATTTGCTTTTCAATAAGATATTTTCATCTACAATGGAATTATGTTTTGAGTAGCGGATTGTTTTTAGTCTTCTTACCCTATTATAAATACAAATAGTTAATTTTTATCCAAATCCAACTTCAAAGTTTGAAGTTTGAACCTTTTAAAAGTGCTTTACTTTCAACATATGATTCCTTTTATAGTAACAAAAGTCATCTTTTATGATTCCTAATAATTCTGCCTCTTTAAACCTCTCCTAAATTTATTCTAGTCCCCCTTGAAGTTTAATGATATATTTCATGAGTGGGTTTTACATTCACTAATGAAATCATTTGAAATTAAAATACCATAATAATTTCACTTTTAAACTTGCTAAAATCTAGTCCAAAACACTAGTCTTGTTGCCAATGCATTGCATGTTGGCAATGCATTTTTTTTAGTTTTATGATATGGGTTATGAATTTTTTTATAGTTGTATTTTTAGCTTTCCATAGGTTTATCTAGTCAAACTTGGTTTATAGGCAGTTGAGACTTGCATACTTGTAAGTCAGAATATGAATGTATTTTATCATATCTATGCATAGAGTGATATGTATTAACAGTTGATAGAGATAGCATGTAAATGAAATTTTTAATTAGCTTACACTTATTTTTTTAATTTATTTTAATTTCATTTTTTCCAAAGAAAATATTTTATTGGTCATAAAAATTAGGTTCAACTTTTTTGGTTTGTACTAGAATTTCTTTGGTGGTTATTTCAATGTATTGGGTTTCGACTCTCTCAAATTGATGCTAATTTTGGATTGAAATTATATTTTTAAGTCTCATACATAAACTTGGTATAGGGTATAATTATTGATTATATAAATTTCACATTAGTTTCTTGGCATTCCTTTGGGTCTCAAGATAAAATATAGTTTAATGGATAATTGAAGACACTTTTAGAGTTAGGTGTTGTGGAAGTTTTATGTGGAAAATAAAATTAGTCGAGTTAAACATTTGTCAACATGGGTGTCTTTGTAAAACAATTGTATTTAGATAACATTGACTTATATTTCAGCCCAAAATCCTATTGTTGGCTTGAAAACTTACCTCATTATGGAACTTATTAAATAAAACTTTGATATTCATATAATCTAGTTACGTTTTATGTGAATTTATATTTTATTTTTCTTGAAAAAATTGAGATGCATTATTTTTTTTCATAAAACTTATTGATCAAGTGCCTCGAATATAATGCAACTAGTGTCCATAAGGAAGGGGTGGTTAGGATGCCTACACCTAGCTACCACATATTATTCAAAGGGGACTTGTCTTACTAGAAGTCAGTTGGGTGGGTGGTTGATGTAGTTAGCCTATTGATTTCTAAATGATATTCTTCATATTAACACTTCAAGTTGCACCCTAGCTAAAAGGAGGAGTGTTCAGGTCCTAGTTTTAAACCTAGGATAACATGGGAATGGTTTAAAGCTATGGGTTACCTATATCTATTCCAGACCTTTAGGATTTTTAATGAGGCTAGCTCCTCTAATGCATCATTTTGGACCTTTGCTTCTAAAACCTAAAACCGATTGGGGTGAATAGGGATAAGGAGTTGAAAAAGTAAAACCTATTCTAACTTATGGTGATGCACCATGAAGATTGTCCATCCACTCATACTTGAGCCTCTAAATCATTAGTGAGACAAAAACAAATAATGGGATCTATGACTCCAAATGCCTATCATGCATCAACATTTCATGAAGAGGTCCACCAAGCGAGTGAAACCTAAGGGAGATGATGGAGAGGCCTAGTTCAAGGCTCTAATCTAGTCAACATGTCCATTTTTGGCTTTAGTCAAATGACGTCAAACACTAAACATAACCTACATAACTAAATAATCTACCAACTAGGTGAGATTAGGACTTGGCAAGGGAGAAAGCTCTACCACTTATGCAAATCAAAACTGACATGAACACACTAGTCTAATATCCTAAAATCTAAAAATAGTCATCTTATTTATCTCAAGAGGTTACAAGGCTCAATCTTGGTAAATTTTAGTCATGCCTAAGAGATGGATCCTAAATAATAGCTTGAAGGCTATACTTATAGTAGAAAGGAAGTGAGAGAGAGGGGATTTTGGCACTTAAAGAGTGGAAGAAAGCCCTCCAAATCAAGGAGTGAGGTGGCTACCTTTAATTATCTTTTTTTGCATGTGTTGATCAATAAATATATCTCTTATTGCCTTAATAATCCTCAAGATTCTCTTATTGGTTGAGAGTGTTCCCATAGAGATAAGGGTTTCTTATATGATGATCAAGTCCATTTGACTAGAATCAAACCCCCTAACTACCTTTCCAAGTATCATCTCACCACCTTGGGACCCTAAGTCCACTTTTTGTACTTATGAGGATCAAATCCTTGAGTCCTGATACTGACAATCATGCCATGTCTTAGGTATTAGAGTACCTACTTTGTTGATGATGGGCATCCTTGCATTTATTACATATTCACCCATTTCCATAACTGGATCACAGGTCCCATCTATAGATGGAACACCAATCTAAGGACATTGGTTTTCCCTATAGTTTTTTATATTAAATAGACCCATGGATCATTTATCACCTTATATACTATAATGGGTTCAAATAAACCTATTATATCTCTATGAGGACTGAGAATTCATATATGCACGAATCCTTCTTTAACTTGGCATACCATTCATAAGAAAGAAACTTGTAAACTCTAAATTATTGAACCAGAGATCAATATAAGATCTAATGGCAGTCCCTTTATATTCTTCAAATCTTACTACATTAGCTAGACCACTCTATGGCATATGAACTAGCTCCAATAGTGTCAGGAAGACTCTATAAAACCTTACTTTCATGGTCAAAAATAGATTCTTGACCTTCATCAAAAAGCTTGGGCTCACCTTCTCTCTAATTGGCTATTAAAATCTAACTTGGATCATTGACACATTGACTCCACTCACTTCATATATTTACATGTGCATGGATGTTTGTGAGTTGTCGATCTTCTACTAGTTGAATGCGCTTGTGCCACTTATCATGCACCTATTCACCCTCAAGATTCATTGACCATTTGACCTCCACTCACCATTAGATCTAAACACATGATCAAATATGTACCATTGATCAATTAGGACCCATTGTTTGAAAGCTAATGGCTAATCCATGGTCCTAAAATTAACATCCTCACTCTCATCATTTAACATTTGTGTGACTATCATTGACGATCATGTGACCATAAAATTTAAGTTCAATAGGATTATCTTACTCCATATGTAAATTTGACATCTGTACGAACATCATTCATCATTCCCCATAATGTGATTTATGTCTTATAGACCATCAAATTTAAATAGAAGTAGATATTTGTCTGATCTTTAACTTGACATTCACATGAACGTCGTATATTTTTTACCAAATTTGAAAGCTTGGATCTTGAAGCACAAAAAACATAGAGGTCCCAAAATTTTAAGAGATGCTCATGAGGCTAGAAGGAACAAACCCATTTGATGTGATATTCCCAAAAGCCTCCTAGGTGGAGATATTAAGTGCTCAAGTTAACTGGTCCATAATTACTTCTGCGTGACATCCTGGTGGCAATCGAGCTCAAGTGACTAAGTATAGGAAACTTATCAAAAATACCTAAGAGCCCAACTTTTCACATGGATAAATCTATTTTCACTTCAGTAGAGGACCTAAGATGTGGTGTATATGACTTTTTCACAAAAGTGAATAGACCCATATGATCAATTCTTCTTGACTCGTCCACATATGTGAGATCTAACCTCAAAAAACTGCCCACTAGTACTTTCTTCTATTAGACCCAAAATGTTAGGATGAATATAATGAAGAACTAGATGAACTCCATGCACTTCCATATTCATTCCAATCACTTTTGACACTTTATCAGGATTATGAAACTCTAAACCATGATTCAAATATTTAAGAACACATGAGAACCTACATGGTCCCTTTTTCTTGGAAATCTTGGACCCTTTTTTGAGCCTTAGATCTAATTCTTTATCAAACCATGCAAGATCTACTTATGTGGACTAAAATTGGCCAATATCTTTGGTAAATTATAGGGAAACATGTCTGCTATGCCTGGAGAACCCATAATCTCTGTGCCAATCTTGCACTAACCTCTTAAAATAAAACCAATACCAAAAAGATCAAAACAAAATAGAAGGGGAACCTTAACTTCCAACACAAGGACCACTAACCTGAAAAATAACAAGGGAAGGAACTAAAATAACCCACAAGCTTATGCAAAGCACTTATTTGGAAGAAAAAACTAACTACTATAAAAATGACCTATATTGACTTTATTCCCTAGGATCAAATGGGAATTTATTTGATGTAACATGGATATTTGAAATATGATTTCTTTTCTTTGATGGTATCTTCTTACAGATGAGAGCAAAAGGGTGCTCATGTCTTTTTGATGATGTAACTGGGCCTCCTATTTCCATTCTCAAGTGTATGGATTGAATATGTGGATCCAAGACCTAATCATCTTCTTATTAAACTCTTTTTTCTTGCATAAAACATTCTCTCTCTACCTCATTAGTCAAGGGCTACAACTGACTATGTTCCTCCAAGTGGCCAACTCTCATAGCATCCTTGATGAGCTCCTATTCTTCAGGCTTTGGTTGATGTAGTGGTGAGCCATCTAGGTTCAAGTAGAAGTCCTCTAAGTCTTCCCAAAATGACATGTCATATTGGTCAATGCACAAACCATAAGACCCTTTTCTACTATGTCATCTACCTGTAAGACATTTGGTTGATTACCCACCTCTTTCTCTTAGACAATGTCATCACAAGGCTCTTGATCAACTATGGTTTGCTCATCTTCTTCATCAATAGAGAGGGGTAATAATCATCAATCCACTCAAATAGAAGATCTTCTTGAATTTTTAGCTCTAAATTTACATTGCTTTCTTTATCTGAAACATTATCTTGTCATTCAACTTCATTACTCAAATCTACCACACTAAGTTACTCAATCTCACCCAAGAATTCTAGACACAAGTGTTACCACTAATCTTCCAATGGATTATTGAATTAAGTATCAATGGAATTATTATGAATGTTACCATATAATTGATCTCCTAGGAAAATATCAACTTATGTTTCACTTGCTTCAGATGCATCATTAAGACATTGCAGTTGCCTTTTATCACTCAAATCTTGGTCATGATTACCTTCTAATATATTGGAATGCATAGGGGTTCCAATCTGAATCTCTTCTTTGTAGACATTATAAGTGTCCTATCTGAGGTATTTTTGACATTCAGCTACAACTGCATCACTATCAATCTCTTGAATTACTGACCCTTCCTTTATCAACTTAGATAATTTATCCATCATGTTGGAATGATCCAATTCTAACTTTGGTGTACTTGATTTCTCTTGAAGAGAGGAGGGGGTGGGTTAGCAATAGATAACATCAAGTTACATGATGTTGACAAGGGTATTCTTCCAACTAGGTATCTTTAATGCTCTTTTGGGAATCTATTAGGATTGAGAAGAGATGTGAAAAGGGGGAATACATGTTTGAGTAATAGCAAATGAAGGATCAATAACAGACTTTACACCTTCTCCTTCTTTCTTATCTTCCTTGTCAAGGGCGGGCATGATGAAATTAGGATCCATTGCCCATGAAGGCTTCCATATGGGTATCACCTCAAGTTCTTTGGTAGGTATAGGATCTTGAGCACAAGTGGATTATTTTGGAAAAGGAGAGTGAAGGCAAGTTGCCTTTTGGGTGGTTATGAGAAGAGGCTAAATGTGGAACTTAGAGAGTGGCTTAGACTTGATTTTCACCTCTACACTATCAGAGTTGTTGCCAAAATCTAGATAATGCAAATGCAATGGAGACATGATCACATGAGATGAAGCAAGTGCACACCACATAGATGCTAAAGCAATTTGAAATTATACAAGAATATAAATTGCACAAGACAAAATAGGAGAAAACCCAATATTTGATTAACATGAGATGGCCAAAGTGAAGAATACATATAGGAGAGCACGTAAATAACTCCTCCACAAAATGTGGCCAAGGCACCCAAGAATAGACTGTAACTCCTCCATGAAAGGTGGTGACAAAGTGCTAACAATAGAGAAGTAACTCCCATCAAGGGAGTTACTTATGACACCTATGACACATTTATGACACACACCTCCACATAAGCTAGCCTATCCCATAAATATAGGAAAACTCCATGTATGCACAAAAATACAATTTCCCTAATTAAAAAATAGGAAAAAATAAAAACCTACAATAATACCCCCCCATAAGTGCAGCTTAGGTGGGCAGTGTGTAAATAAAAAATGGGTCCCGGCAACTAGGCCTGATGAGGTACCCATGTACAAATGCAATCTCCCATAAGATAGAGAAAAGGAGAAAACCCATAAGAAAAAACTTCCCCCCCCCCCAAAAGAGAGACATAAAAGAAAGAAGAGTGTTGAGGATAAACCAACAATTTGATTACACTTATGAAAGCAATAAACCACGGAATTAAATCAGATAGATAAGTAACTAGAATGATAAATAGCAAACAATGAGAGATACAAGAAACCACCCTAAAAACTTGTATTAAACTCTTTACAGAAGGAATACAATCGAAGAAACTCTTTCTTCCACACCTCTCTCAGATGTACAGATCTCTCTCTAGATCTCTTTCCCTCAAGAGCTCTCTCTCTCAAGTACAATCAACTCCAACAACCTGGAATGATTCAATTGTGTACTGTTCTTCAACATACCAATACATTACAATAAGCTAAGAAGATCTATCCTAATATAGAATTAGGAAACTTGAGCATGCATTTACAACCAATAGTTATGCCACTTAAACAAGGGCTCTAAAATAGTCTTACTAATAATAGAGATGCAGACTTAAGACTATGACTTAATATCATCATGCAAACACTTGGTTCTGTCCTCGAAAATAGCTCTCTAGACGCATAGGTAACCAACGTCGGTTCTTACCTGCTTGCCTGTGACCGATGTCGACCGATCCCTGTCGACGTCGGCGTCTCCTGAACTGCACCTGACCGACATCAGTCGCTCCTGATCGATGTCGATGACTGTGTAAACTTGAAAACTACAAAATGCTCCTTAGGTGAATCTTTTAGGCTCCACACCTTAACAATCTCCCACTTGGAGATAAACAGCTGCACCAGTACCTGTACAACAACATCTTCTAGCTCCTCCATCTTCAACTCAATCATGAAGACCAACAAAAGTTGAATGAAGATTCAACTTCTCCTTTGTAACCAGCTTGGTTAACATATTATCAGGATTCTTATCTGTATGGATCTTCTCTAGCTTCAACTCACCATCCTCCAATACCTGTCTTATGAAGTGGTACCTAAGCTGTATGTGCTTTGTTCTTGAGTGAAAGGCTGAATTCTTAGCCAAATGAAATGCAATCTGACTGTTACTATACAATTTGTAACTCTCTTGCTCCTTTCCAAGCTCTTTCATGAACCGTGTCATCCATATCATCTCTTTGCTAGCCTCTATGACTACAATATGCTCTACTTCTGTAGTTGACAAGGCAACAACCTTCTGTAACTTTGATATCCAGCTAACCGTTGTTCCACCAATAGTGAAAACATATCCTGTGGTGCTCCTCCTGCCATCCAAATCACCTGCCATATTTGAATCTACATAACCATGTAGAGAAGTATCTGAACCTCCATAGCACAAATGCCTACTATTGGTTCCTCTCAGATATCTAAGGATCCACTGAACTGCTTTCCAATGTTCCTTCCCTGGATTGGCCATATACTTACATACAACTCCCACTGCTTGGGCAATATCCAGTCTAGTACAAACTATTGCATACATTAAACTCCCTACTGCAAAAGAATATGGAACTCTACTCATGTACTCTACCTCATCATGTGAATTAGGACATTGTTCTTTACTTAACTTAAAATGTCCAGCCAAAGGTGTGCTTACCGGTTTTGCATCCTTTGTATTGAACCGTTTCAACACCTTGTTCACATAATCCTCTTGAGACAAAATCAACCTGTGATTTTTCCTGTCTCTCCTAATACTCATGCCAAGGATTTTTTTGCTGCTCCCAAATCCTTCATGGCAAACGTGTGAGCTAATTTCACCTTAAGCTCAGAGATATCCTGCATGTGTGATCCTGCAACCAGCATATCATCTACATACAACAACAGAATAATATATCTACCATTATCTAATCTCTTTAAATACACACAATGGTCATATTGACACCTACTGTAGCCATGCTCAGTCATAAACCTGTCAAATCTCAAATACCACTGTCTAGGAGCTTGCTTGAGGCCATACAAATTTTTCTTCAATCTGCACACTAACTTCTCCTTACCTTTGACCTCAAATCCTTCCATTTGCTCCATATATATTTCTTCATCCAAATCTCCATGAAGAAACGTTGTCTTAACATCAAGCTGCTCAAGATGCAAATCCTCAATAGGAACTAAAGACAGTACAATCCCTATAGAAGTCATTTTAACAACAAGGGAAAAAATCTCACCAAAATCAATACCTGGCTTTTGTGCAAATCCTTTCACTACCAACCTGGCCTTATATCTCATCTGTCCGTTCTCACCTTCCTTCAATTTGTAGGTCCATCTATTTTTCAGTGTCTTCTTACCTGCTGGCAACTCAACCAAATCCCATGTTTGGTTCTCTTTCAAGGACTCCATTTCCTCAACCATGCCACGCTCCCACTGATTCTTGGACTCCACCTATATTGCTTCTTCAAAACTCTCTGGTTCTCCACCATCAATTAGCAATAAATAGAATAATGAAGGGGAATATCAAATTGGAGGCTTACTTACCCTTTCTGACCTCTTGATGGGCATCTCAGACTCATCCACAACAAGCTGTCCACCCAAATTCTCTAACAGTGACCGACCTTAGTCACTTCCAGGCCTGTAACTAGCCGACCTTAGTTCTGCCTGACCGACGTCGGTTCCTATCCTGCCAGCGTCGGTCACTATATGACCGACATCGGTTTTTGTCCTGCCGACATCGGTTCCTTCTTGGCCGATGTCGGTCTCTGTGTTTTCCTTTCTGTGATTAATTTTTCCTGTGAGCTCATTTTGGACCGTCACCTCGTCTAATTCTCCATTACTCTGCCTAGATTGATTCAGCTTCTTCAGTTGATCACTATACATCACTTTTTCATTGCAAACAACATCACGGCTCCTAATTATCTTGTTAGTTCCTAGATTCCAAAACTTGAATCCAAAATCATCAGAGCCATAGCCAATAAATGTGCACCTCATAGACTTAGCATCCAGCTTCTTTCTATTTTCCTTATCAATGTGCACAAAAGCTTCACAACCAAAAATGTTGAGAAATGAGAGATCTACATTTTTACCTATCCATGCCTCTTTTGAAATTCCACCATCTAGAGCTGTAGAGGGTCCTCTGTTAATTAGGTACACTGCAGTGTCAACAGCTTCTACCCAAAACTCTAAGGGCAAACCAGCATGCAATCTCATACACCATGCACACTCCATAATTTTTCTATTCATCCTTTCAGCAACTCCATTCTACTAAGGTGTCCTTGGAACCATCCTTTGCCTATAGATTCCATGCATATAACAATACCAGTTGAACTTATAGCTGGAGAACTCACCACCATTGTCAAATCTTAGGCACTTCAATCTTCTGCCTGTTTCATTCTCAACCATAGCTTTCCAAATCTTAAAAGTCTCAAATACATCAGATTTCTTCTTAATACAATAGACCCATACCTTTCTTGTAGCATCATCTATGAATGAAAGATAGTAATGTGATCCTCCAATAGAAGCAACTTGAGCCAGTCCCCACACGTGTGTGTAAACAAGCTGCAACTTATGCTTCTTCTTTGTTGACCCAGTCTTGAGAAAACTTACTCTCTTCTGTTTCCCAAAAACACAGTGCTCACAAAAATCCAAGTCTATGCTTTTCAAATCTAAAATCTTACCTCTTGACTTAAGAATTGACATTCCCTTCTCACTCATGTGGCCAAGCCTTGAGTGCCACAATTTTGCATCCACATCTGAAGTAGGTAATACAGAAGGAGAATTGTTAGTAACACAATTACATAAATAGAGAGTACCTAATCTCTTACCTCTGGCCATAACAAGTGCACCCTTGGTCACCTTCCAAGATTCAGTTGTGAGAGTTACTGTACAACCCTCATCCCCTAACTTTATTGCAGAAATCAAATTCCTCTTCAAGCTAGGAACATGCATAACATCTCTCAACACCCATGTGTTGCCATTCTGCATCTTCAGTTGCACTTTACCTTTGCCAATTATTTTACAAGGCTCATCATCCCCTAGATACACTATTCCAAAATCTCCATGGATATAGTCACTAAAATAATCTCTATTAGGGGTAGCATGAAAAGATGCACTAGAATCTAAAACCCAAGATTCTATATTATTATGTAAAGAGAATATTAAAGCATCTTGTGTAATACCTGCAACCTTTGCTTCTTCTTTTCCTTCGTGTTGATTGTCCTCCTTAGGCTTTGACCAGCAATCTCTGCTTATGTGCCCCATCTTTCCACAATTCCAGCATTGTGGCTTCCTGCCATTTCTGGATTTGGATCTACTTTTCACCTTTGACTTAGATCTTGATCTCCCTTTCTTGCTCTTCTCTTTTTGCCTTCCCCTGCTCTCAAAACTTAAAGCATTCCCTGATGTTTTCTCTGTGCTTTTCATGTGAATTTCCTCATTCAAGTTAACACTAACAACATCCTCTACTTTTAAAATATTTGAAGCAGATGCAGTATTATTTACTGCCATTACTAAGCTATGCCAGCTTTCAGGCAAAGAACATAATATTAAAAGAGCTTTAATTTCATCATCAAATACAATATTGACTGAAATTAATTGATTTACAATTCCATGGAAATCATTTAGATGATTAGATACAGATCCACCTTCCTGCATACGCAAATTAAATAACTACTTCATAAGATATACCTTATTAGAAGCTGAGAGTTTTTCATACAAATTTGCTAAAGTAGTCATTAACTCTACCGTAGACTTTGCCTGTGATAAATTAGATATCATGGTAGATGCCAGAATCAGTCTAATAGACCCCAGAGCCTTTCTATCAAGAACTTCCCATTCTTCATCATCCATATCTGTGGGCTTCTTTGCAATCCCACCTAACGGTAAGTATAGATCTTTCTGATATAGATAATCCTCTATCTGCAATCTCCAATGTTGATAATTTTTGCCATTAAACTTCTCCATTCTCAGTTTACTTTCTTCTGCCATTGCTTCTCCCACCCAAACAAAAATCCCTACAGAAACCCCTGTGAGTACCCTATAATCAATACACACTACACAGATCTAAACCACCTGTTAGTGAACCTGAGCTCTGATACCACTTTTGGATATCAAGCTCTAAACCTACAACCAAGGCTCTGATACCACTTATTGGGGATCAACCAACAATTTGATTACACTTATGAAAGCAATAAACCATGGAATTAAATCAGATAGATAAGTAACTAGAATGATAAATAGCAAACAATGAGAGATACAAGAAACCACCCTGAAAACTTGTATTAAACTCTTTACAGAAGGAATACAATTGAATAAACTCTTTCTTCTACACCTCTCTCAGACATACAAATCTCTCTCTAGATCTCTTTCCCTCAAGAGCTCTCTCTCTCAAGTACAATCAACTCTAACAACCTGGAATGATTCAATTTTGTACTGTTCTTCAACATACCAATACATTACAATAAGCTAAGAAGATCTATCCTAATATAGAATTAGGAAACTTGAGCATGCATTTACAACCAATAGTTATGCCACTTAAACAAGGGCTCTAAAACAGTCTTAATAATAATAGAGACATGGACTTAAGACTATGACTTAATCTCATCATGCAAACACTCGATTCTGTCCTCAGAAATAGCTCTCTAGACGCACAGGTAACTGACGTCGATTTCTGCCTGTTTGCCTGTGATCAACGTCGGTCGATTCCTGTCAACGTCAGCATCTCTTAAACTACACCTGACCAATGTCGGTCGCTCCTGACTGACGTTGGTGACTGTGTAAACTTGCAAACTACAAAACGCTCCTTAGGTGAAGCTTTTAGGCTCCACACCTTAACAAAGAGGCTAGTGAGCCACCCTAAAGTTGATGTTATTGCAGATGTGGACTGCACCCCAAGAAGAGCTCGTAGATGAATGAACTGCTCTCAGTGAAAGGTTTGGTGAAGATGTCTACAACCTGCTCTGAAGACTGACAAAATATCAAGTCAATGACCTGACTATGAATAAGCTCCCAAATGAAATGCATGTGAATCTCTATGTGCTTGGTCCACTGGTGTTGAATGGATTCCTACAAATCTGAATGGTACTCTAGTTGTCACAATAAATGATGGTGGGATGTTTGATAGGAATGCCAAACTCAAAAAAAATCCCCTGAAGCCAAATAGCCTCAGTAGCTACATTAACAGCTCCCCTATACTCTGCCTTTATGGATGATATAGCAATATCAATCTGCTTCTTGATAGACCAACTGATAGGAGTAGAACCTAGAGAGAAACTATAACCAAGAGTGGACTTGCGAGTCTGTGAATCACTAGCCCAGTCTGAATCTATATATCCAACCAATTCAACCTCTATGCCAAATCTGTAATGAATCTCATATCTATGTGAACCCTGTATGTAATGCAAGATCCTCTTAGCTACTTTCTAATGCAGATCATGAGGTTCAAGTATAAATCTAGAGACAAGTCCCACTATATATGATATGTCGGGCCTGGTGTGAGTTAAGTAGATGAGACTACCAACAAGTTGTTGATATCGAGTGGCATCAACCAATGGTGAAGAACAATCAGCCTCAAGCTTGAATTTTGATAGAAAGGGAGTCAAAGATGGCTTGTAATCAGCCATGTGAAACTGAGCCAATAAGTCAAGAGCATACTTAGGCTGTGTAAGAGAAATCCTTGAATCTAACTATGAGATCTTGATGCCAAGGAAGTAGTGTAACAAACCCAAGTCTATCATGTCAAATCTATCCTAAAGAGATGCCTTCACCGCTGCAATAGCCGATGAAGAACTCCTAGTGATCAAAAGGTCATCAACATATAGAACCAAAATCAAGAGCGAATCATCCTGCCATAAGAAGTAGACATTGGGATCAGAATGGCACCTAGTGAAACCCACTGTGAGAAGGAAGGAATCCATCTTGGCATACCAAGCCTGAGGGGCCTATTTGAGGCCATAAATAGATTTACTAAGTCTACATACTAAGGAAGAATCTTGAACAACTCCTGGCAGCTGCTCCATGTAGATCTCCTCTTCTAGATCTCTATGAAGAAAGGCACTCTTCACATCCATCTGGTGCACATCCCAACCATGTGTTGCAGCAATATCCAAGGTGAGTCAGATAGAAGTCATCTTTGCAATGGGTGAAAAGGTCTCTGAGTAGTCAATGCCTACCACCTGTGAGAAACCCTTGGCTACCAATCATTCTTTGTACTTATCAACTAACCCATCTACTGCAAACTTGGTCCGATATATCCACCTACATCGAACCATCTTTCTTCCCTTAGGAAGTGAAGTCAAATCCCAAGTGTGATTTTTGATTAAGGAAGAATATTCTTCCTCCATAGCACTATCCCACTCAGGTACCCACGATACCTCTCAAAAAGTTTATGGATCTGAAACTGAAGCAAAGAAGGCATGTGGATCTATCTAAAAATCCCCCTAGTATGTTTGTCATCTCTGGGATCTCCTGCCCAAGTGCTAGCACTCTCAAGTGTTTGTTTGGCCCAGAGTGGCCTGGAAGTGGGTGAGTCAGGTGCTAACTCCTCATCCTCTAATTGACTAGAGGTGGATGACCCTGCATCACTGTCCTCACTGTCTGAACTCAAAGAAGAAGAAGATGCCTCTGGCTAAAGAATCTATTGTGGCTAATATGAATCTGATGAGGAATCATCATGAATAAGTAGATCCGATGAGGGAGAAGAAGTGTCAAGTGTTGAGTCTCTAGGACTCTCCTAAAAATGGACACTTCTCTCGATGAACAACTCATGAGTGATTGGATCTAGAAGGCGATACCCCTTAATACCATCTGGATATCCTACAAAGATGCAAGGCTTGAATTGATGTTCCATAGCTTTACATTTCTTCTTTGAAATGTGGGCCATGGCTGGGGATCCAAAAACCCTAAGGTGCTCAACATCAGGTTTCCTTTTATGCCAAGCTTCAAAGGGTGTTATCCCTTTCAAAGCTTTATGAGGAACCCTATTTTGAATGTAGCAAGCACAATTGATGGCTTCGGCCCAATACTATGGTGCTAAGGATTTGGAGTGAATCATACAACTACCCATCTCTTTCAAGAACCTATTTTTACATTCTACAACCCCATTCTGTGAAGGACTATAAGTGATTGTGCACTGCAAATCAATCCCCTCTGTGGTGCAAAATTGTTCAAACCTGTTGCTGACATACTCCCCTCCATTATCAGTTTGAATAACCTTGATGGATTTCTCACTTTGTTTCTCAACAAGAGCCGTGAAGTCTAGAAAATTTTCAAACACTTCAGACTTTTATTTGAGAAAATATATCCAAGTGTACCTAGAGAAATCATCAATGAAAGTGAGGATGTGCTTGGCCCTTGTGAAAGATGGTTTGGGAAAGGGTCCTGATACATCACTGTGGACTAACTCCAAAGGTTGTGAAGCCCTCCAAGCTTTGCCTTTGTCAAATTTTGCTTCAGGATGCTTCCCAAGGGAGCACCCCTCGTAAAGTCCTTTTGAGAATTAGACATGAGGCAAGCCAATGACCATGTCATTTTTGCAAAGTTATTCAAGGTAGCGGTAGTTAAGGTGGCCAAATTGCTCATGCCACAATTTGCTAACGTCATCTGAATGAGTCAGTAATGTTGTTGGAGAAGAATCTGATGCAAAATGTGAGAAGTTGTATAACCTTGCTTGGTGATCTGCCCTACTCACTGCCACTGTAGTATCACTATGCGACTCCCTGATAGCCACTAAATCTAGTGAAAACTCAACTCTCATGCCATGACCAATGTGAGTGATTTGGTACACTGATAGGGGATTGGTTGAAAGAAAAAGAACACTTAAAACATTATCAAATGTTCCTCCTTCCATTTCAACTAACCCTCTCCCTGCAATAGAAACTAATGTGTCATCACCCAAACTAATTGAAGTCATGTTATAAGGCTCTAAAGATGAAAAATCAACTAGTGAAGAGCCCATGTGGTGAGAAGCACCCGAATCAATGACCCATGATGTTGTAGAAGCTATAGTAGCTATAAGGGCCTTGCCCTTTTCTTTCTCCTTACCCTTGTCTTTTGCCTTGGTAGAATCTTGGGTAGATGAATTCTGCTTGATGGACTCAGGAACACCTATGTTGTACTTCTTTAGAAGATGAGTTAGGTGATATATTTTTTTCTTCATGCATTTGTGTTCATCATGCCCTATCTTTTTACAATAGGCACACTTAATCTTCTCCTTCTTAAATTTAGCATTGGAGGAGGAAGACTCAGTGTTGTTTTTGGCAGGATTATTGTTTTCTTTCTTCTTCTCCTAGTCCTTATTCTTTTTCTTCTTCTCCTTTGTTGAAGTCTTATTATTACCATTTCCAACTATCAAAGCTTGGGGTTGAGTAGACTTCATTGTGACCATTTGAATTAGCTTATCTTGATCCCTAGTCAAGTCGGCAATGAATGAATCCAAAGAAGGCATTTTCCATGTAGTGCCAAGGGCACTTCTTGTGGCATGGAAAGTGGAGACAAAGACTGAATATCTTGGACCTAACTTTGCGAGAATAGAAAGGATGAGTTGATCATCTTTCTTCTCTATCCTGCATTTTTTCAATTGCAATCTAAGGGCCTTAAACTTAGTGAAGAAGTCTTGTAGGGTGTCAAGGTTGCTAGGACTTAGACTTATGACTTCATTTTCAAGCTCATGTCTTTTCATCTCATCAAGCTTCCCAAATAAGATTTCTAAGGTGTCCCATATGTCTTTGGGAGTCTTGGAAGTTTATAAATGGAAGAGAAGTTTTGGAGACACAGACAAGCTCAGTAATCAATAGGCTTCATCACTACGGTTGTACCACTTGACCTTTTTAGCATCAATGTTGGGTTCTACTTCAGTACCCATAGTGATCCTAAACAACCCTTTGCTTATAAGAATGATTGACATTTTAACTTTTCATTCATGATAGTTGAAGGGTGTTAGGGGTTTAAGTTGAAAATAATCTATTTTAAGTTGAATTTAGGTGAAGTTGAGTTGATTGCAAGTTGTGAAATTATGTGGAAAGGAGAATGAAAGCAAAGATTTGCAAGTTGTGAAAAGCAATCACACCCCCCTGAAATATTGAGCCCCCCCAAAATATGCAAGTGCGCGCTTAAAAGACGTTGGGCTCAGCTGAAAATGCATCTTAGAGAATCAGTGCAAGACTATAAGTGAACAGGACGTCGGACTCAGCCAAAAATGTTTCCCGAGAGACCCAAATTTTTTGGCACTTTATAAACTAGTGTGTTTTTAACAAATAACAAGCCTACACTATGGAGAATTGAATTTTAAACACTTTTGCAAAAAAAAGCACTAAAATATTTTTAAAATGTCTATTTTGAGAGAGAAAGTGGCCTTCCAACCACTCATTGGATTTGGCACGAAGTGAGGAATCCAAAGGAGGTCTTTGTGAGGGGGAATTGGCCTCTTGCCAACCCGGGCCTCACCCTTCATCTTCATAGGTTAAATATACAAGTTTTAAATGTAAACCCCCAAATTATCAAACTATCTAAAAAACTTAATATTTAGTCAAATTGACTGATTTTTTTTACAAGTCAATTTTTTAACTGAAAAAAATAAATCAAAAGACAATTTGATGTATGTCAGTGTCCAAAGGCCCACATGGGATGCCAAGCAAAGAAAGGGCGCTATTTTCAAGAAAAATAGCAGGTGTAGCAGAATATTCTCACCAAAATAAGGCGTGCACTTCTAAATGTTTGCAATCACCATTTGAAAGAGAGATGGTGCATATAGAAGAAACAACAAGGAAATCAATCAGGAGGGAATACACAACATACACAGCAAAAGGAGGCACTTGCAGGTCGTGGTGAAGAAGCTTGCAGCAAAGGTGGCACCTGCAGCTCACAACAAAGTCAGCTAATCACTGCCAATGTGGCAGCAATGCCCACGCCTTCCTCCTCCCAAAAAAGTTCTGATTTGCTTCACGTTGAATGTTGTACAACTGCTTGACGTGGTTGATGTTGTTCCTCCTTCTGCTCACAATAATGGCGCCCAAGCTGAAGCAGCAAAATAAGGCGCATAAGTGCAGTCAAGTAGGGCGTTGCTACCAAGCCAACTACTAAACTAGCCGCTGCAAAGAAGGTTGCTGGAAGGCCTACAAGGACTAAAGAGAAGATAACCAAGACACCCAAAGGCCAAGGATCCCAAGGAAAAGATACGAGAAATGATATTGAAATTTTATTTATTTATTTTAGATCAGATCTAGAAATAAAAATATAAAGAGAACTCCACTCCTCTTGATTTCAAAAATAAACTAATAGCATAACCAGACACACGATTATCAGGTTTGCTCTGATACCATATTGGAGTTGTTGCCAAAATTTAGATAATGCAAATGCAATGGAGATGTGATCACACGAGATGAAGCCAGTGCACACCACATAGATGCTAAAACAATTTGAAATTATATAAGAAGATAAATTACACAAGACAAAATAAGAGAAAACCCAATATCTGATTAACATGAGATGGCCAAAGTGAAGAATACATATAAGAGAGCACGTAAGTAACTCCTCCACAAAAGGTGGCCAAGGCACCCAAGAATAGACTGTAACTCCTCCATGAAAGGTGGTGACAAGGTGCTAAGAATAGAGAAGTAACTCCCATCAAGGGAGTTAGTTATGACATTCTTATGACACCTATGACACATCTATGACACACACCTCCACATAAGCTAGCCTATCCCATAAATGTAGGAAAACTCCATGTATGCACAAAAATACAATTTCCCTAATTAAAAAATAGGGAAAAATAAAAACCTACACTAATATACACCACGTTCAAGATTGCACACCATATAAGATAAGTCTTTTTAAAAGTACCCTCCAACCTTATTCATGAAGTCATTACCCAAAAATAAGGCACGATAAAGCAACAAATCTGTTACCATAAGGTGTTTTACAACTAAAATATTGGGGTATACATGAAAAGTAAGTTGGAGGCTTCTAACAACACCAATACTTTCATGGGAGTCCCATTCCATTATAAAACAACATCAGGTACAGGTTCATACCACAAATTAAAATCATATGCTAATGATTTAGGGATAATAGAGACACTTACCTTGTCATTAAGCAGACAATTATGGACCGAGAAATCTCCTATGACTAAGGAGGGAAGAAAGGGAGATGGGGTAAACAATTTAGATGGTTGTGGCTAGTTTTTAAGAGTATTTTGGTGAGGGTTAAGAGTTTGGCATTCTCCCCTTTTCTATTGTCTAAGGCTCTCTTGCAACCCATCTCTTTCTTTTCTTAGTCTCTCAATCTCTGAATGCAAGTAGTCATTATCTGGTGTAGGTGGATTACAAGGGGCAAAAGATTGATAATAAGACTGGCCATGAGGATGAAGAGGTTACCATGGAGTTGGAGGTGGATGACAGTATGGTAGATGATCTTGGTAATATGGAAGATGTGGATTATATGGGTCATATGGGCTATGGTAAGGTGGATATGGGAGTGAAGATCAAAAAATTTCCTCATAGGACACCATGGCTTGTTATGCAATATGTGAATTGAGCCAAAATCATGACAAAGCCTTCTTACCTTTGAAACCATGAAACCAATGGTACCTCTAAACTTGAGGTTAATTGTAAACCTCCTAAATATGCTTGACTCTGACCAAGATGTTTATAGATGATGGTGTTGATATCTTTAGCTTTCAAATGCCCACCAATGCCTTCAGAGTATGCTTTAAGGTGCTTGAAATCAGTCCCACCAGGCATGCAAAAATTATTACTGCTCTAGGTTGCACCCTAGCTGAAATGAGAAGTGTTTAGGTCTTACTTCAAAACTTGGACTAACATGGGAATGGTTTAAGGTCATGGGTTACCTATATCTAGACTAGACCTCTAGGATTTTCAATGAGGCTAGCTCTTTTGATACATCATTTTGGACCTTTGATTCTAAAACCTAAAACTAGTTGGGGTGAAAAGGGAGAAGGAGTTGCAAAATTAAAACCTATTATAACTTGTGGTGATGCACCATGAAGATTGTCCATCCAATCATACTTGAACCTCTAAAACACTAGTGAGATAGAAGTAAATAATAGGATCTATGACTCCAAATGCCTGTCTTGCATCAACATTTTATGAAGAGGTTCATAAAGTGATTGAAACCTAAGGGAGATGATGGAGAGGCCTAGTTCAAGGCTCTAATCCAGTCAACATGTCTACTATTGTCTCAAGTCAAATAACATCAAACACTAAACATAACCAGCATAACCAGATAATCTACCAGCTAGGTGAGATTAAGACTTGGCAAGGGAGAAAGCTCTACCACTTATGAAAATCAAAACTGACATGAACACACTAGTCTAATATCCTAAAATCTGAAAATAGTCATCTTATTTATGTTAAGAGTTATAAGGCTCAATTTTGGTAGAGTCTAGTCATGCCCAAGAGAGGGATCCCAAATAATAGCTCGAAGGTTATACTTATAAGAGAAAGGAAGAAACAAAGAGGGGATTATGGTGCCCAAAGAGTGGAGGAAAACCCTCTAAATCAAGGAGTGAGGTGGTAGCCTCTGATTGCCTTTTTTATGTGTCTTGATCAACAAACAAATCTCTTGTTGTCCCACTAATCCTTGATCTTCTCTCATTGGTTGAGAGTGTTCCCATAGAGACAAAGGTTTTTTATATGATGAACAAGTCTATTTGACCAGAATCAAAGCCCCTATCTGCCTCTCCAAGTACTAGCTCCCCACTTCAAGACCTTAAGTCCACTTGCCATGCTTATGAGGATCAAATCCTTGAGTCTTGATACTAACAATCATGTCATGTCTTGGGTGGCAGAGTACCTACTTTGTTCATGATGGGCATCATTATATTTATTACATATTCACCCATTTCCATATATGGATCATAGGTCCCACATATAGATGGAAAACCAATCTAAGGACGTTGGTTTTCCCTATAGTATTTTATATTAAACTGAACCATGGATCATTTAGCACCTTTTATACTATAATAGGTTCAAATAAACCTATTATATCTCTACAAAGACTAAGAATTCATATATGCATGGATCCTTCTTTAACCTGGTGAACCAATCACAAGAAAGAAACATGTAAGCTCTAACTTATCAAACTAAAGATTAATATAA